>VDFB02271358.1:950484821-950754619 GCA_007258455.2 Sequoia sempervirens
TTTTTAAACCCTTCGAAATTTATTCAATAAAGTTTCTTTGTGAAAAAATTATGGATTGGAAAGAAAATCAAATTCTAATTATGTTGAAATTTTGCTTTGAAAAGAAAGTTCTTTTTTTTTTATTACTATTTAAATTTGTATGCCCAGATCTATCTATTAGATAAACAATTTATTTATATATTTGTGTGGAACCACTGTATATATATACATATATAAAATTCTGGTTGGATTAATTAAATATATATATATACAGATAAATATTAGTTACCTGTGTGATTTCATTTTATGTAAAAGGATGAATTTATTCAGTTATAGCACAGATTTCGTATATATAAGATAATAAATAAAATATATATATATTCCGTTGAGTTTTATTTTTATAATTCTTTCTCTGATTTCGTAGGATTCAGAAATTAATAAAATACAATTTTTAATGTACCTGGGCGGACGCTGTCAGACGCATATGTTTTGATATTAAAAATGTATATATAAATTTAACTATGTTCCTATATTTTTTGTTTTTCGTGCCGAATGGGCGATTGAAAATATAAATGAGTATTTTGAAAATAAAATAAAATTTAAGAATTTAATAAATGAATTTTCAATAAATATATTTTATTGGGGAAGGGAGTGGTCGGCGGTGGCCGTACCACCCGCGACCCCCAGCCGTCTCCGGGCTGCGGCCTCCCTTGGGAGGTACGCAGCCCTCCTTGCTGCGTGGGGCCGTGGGAAAAGCCACGGTTTGTCTTTTATTTTATTTTTATTTATTTTTATTTTATTTTTATGTAGTATTAAAAGTTGTTTATTTTATTTAATATAATTGGATTTTTGTTTTACAAAATAAAAGTTATAATTTGATTTTTAATTAGGGTTTGGTTTATAATATAATTTTATTATATATATATATATATATTGATTTATATAATTTTTTTTTTCAATAATATTTTAAAATTTTATAATATATGTTTCGATATATTGATGTTTACAAAAATGTTTTAGTTGTAATATATTTTTAAAAAATAATAATAATTTTATGTTAATATATATATGTATAAAGGTGTATATACGTATATTTATATAAATACGGAAGATGTTATTGTTTTAGTGAATATAAAATATGTATTTTTTTAAATATTTGTACATATAATTTCGTGTGTGTAATGTTGGAAAAATATAGTATAAATTAGGATTATATTAGTGTAATTGTAAAAATTAGAATTAAATTACGTGTTAGTTAACTGAGTGCTCTTGAGTAGTTGATTTATTTAATTGGCAGAATTGTCGTTTATTAGAATGAGTTTTATGGCATTATTTATGTATTTGTTGTCTCTCGAGTTTATTTGTTTAATTGTGATTTTTCTTTCGTTTGAGTTACGTCTTATAGAAAAACTCTAGAATTAGCTTGTTCGGTTATAGGAACCTAAGATATATTTAGGACTTCCAGAGGAGTGATTACTGTTATCGTCATTCTATCTTGCGGTTTGATGTTATTCTTATGATTGGCCTTGGATGTGATGTTAATGTGCATTTGGATTGTACCGTATGTGAGCGTTATATGTATGATTTTGGGCGAGAGGGTTATGCCTCGCGGTTGATCCATTGTTGGTTCAGTTTTCTTTGTTGATACAATCCTGTTCAGTTGGATATTTGTGTGCTAGAGTGTCTAGAGAGATTGGCTCTAGTGGGGGCCGGCGCACAAAGGGGCTGTCAGGGTAACCCACGTAGAGTTAGTTTAATCAGTGATAACTTAAGTAATAAACCACGGGTGGGGATTAAACACTAATAAGATAATTGTGAAGCCTCGTCCGCCTGTTAGTGCTATCACAGACTAAAGGGGACTGAGAAGGCCGTGGTTGGCAAGGTCATTGCCTTGTCTTCTCGAAAGGCTATGACTCCGCATGAGTAACCTCGATATGGAGCTGCCATGAGACAAATGTCGTGGATGAACCATAGATGGAAGTGACCTTAACTGGTTGTCCGAGAATCCACAGAGATGGAGGCTGCACTGTAATAGGGTTGGTTCCAAATCCATGAAACCATGCTATGACACTCCCTCGGCTCTTAACATTCTCGTTTCAGTTGATTTACCGTCCTCCGGAAGGATTGCATTATTGTCTCTTGGTTGCTGGAAGTAGTATCGATGCTACGCCTTGAGTCATTAAGGTTTGGAGTTTCATTGATGCTGTGATTATGACTGGTTGTTATGTTCATCCGTGGTTTGTTGTTGTGCCAGTTGGATTTGTCATTGTTGAGTATTTAGTGGTCTTTGATGTTAAGTTGTCTGTCTGGAGTTAGTTTTGTGTTATTGTTAGATGTGCTTGGTCGGGGACCCTTCCTTGCCTACTCTCAGCACGGGGGTGGTTGGGTGGAACATGCTTCGCACCCCGTTCGGTTTCCCCTTCTATTACAGGTGTATCTTTATTGCAGGGCTTTTGGAAGATGTTGATGATCCAGTTATTCTTATGTACCAGATAGTTGTATATACTTCAGTTGTAATGTATTTAATGTATTTATTGATGTATCGTCTCCCACGTGTGATGGGGTGACCTCGATGTAAATTGTATATGTAGTGATTGAGATGTATCTTCAGTTAATTGTATTTTATTGTCACTTGGGATGTGATGTACATTCAGGCCTTGTATGTATTCAAGATTTGTCACTTGTTATAGTTGGTTACGTTATGTGGTATCTATTGAAATATGGAACATTTTATATCTGTATAATTACATGTATTGTCATATGTGCATATGGTATTAATATGGTTATTGTTTAATAGATATTTTAAATGATGAAATGAGAATGAATGGATTTATGTAACTGTTTAATTATGGTTTAATCTATCATCGTTGTTATGGGTTAGTGTAGTCATGTCACTTCATGTACCCCATTGGAACTAGTTGTGCCTCATAATACATTGTTATGTTATAATACTTAAGTATGTTATGATATTCTTTAAAAAAAAAAAATTGTTTCGATGTTATTAGTTCCTTTGGGGTTCGCACGGTGGGGCGTGACAGCTTGGTATCAGAGCTCAAGTTTAAACACTGGGCGCTCTGGGATAATGTGGACCCATTAAGTTGTTAGTTGCATAAGTAATACTCTAGGCATTGTGAGCCATGGCGTTGACCTAGGTGCTTTGTTCATTAGTTTATGTTTTCCTTCTTGGGTGATCTGATTTGGCTACCCAGAAGTTGTTGTTACGTGGTGTAGGTCCAATGGCGCAGGAAACTAGTGGAAGGGATAGGACCCTCGGTGTAGTGTACAATGCACCGATATCCTTCCTACTGGAAGAATGCATTATGGAAAATTGTGTAGTGTGTGAATTTTTGTGTGTTGTGTGTGGTGGATGACAACCAGCTATGTTGTTATGTCCACCCTTGTATGTCTTCTTGTGCTTTACCTCATTGTGCAAACGATTTTCTGATTGACCCTATGTGGTTTTGGAGTTGCTTTTGCGTGTTATATTGTATGGAATTATGGAATAGGGTAATAAGAGATGAATGAATATGTGGTTAGTTATAGAGATTTGTGGCGTGTTCTCTTTGTGGTTGTTGTATACTTAATCTTATCTATTATATATATATATAGTTACTGGCTTCCAGGAGTAAGCCATATTCTAGGGGGGGAGGATGTAATACCCCCATGTTTTTTATACTATTTACTACTATTGTTTGCTTTATATGTTAGTGTGATACTGAATATGTTAGTGTGATGGTGATTGATTCTCGATTTTGGTGTGTGTGGTGTGTGTGGTTGTGTAGTTTAATTAATTGCTACAATTGATATTTTTATTATGATTTATGATACTCTATATGTAGGGTTTGGATTATTTTATTAGGTAATGCTTTCTCTCTAATGTTTTAAATGTCGATGTGATAATCGTATGGTGATCATGTGATTTGAATTCTGTGTTACTTTATAATGCAATGGTTTAGCAATTAGTTATGATGCAGTAGTTAATTAGAATATTATCTTATGATCAATTGGTTAGAAATGTTAGTTGTTATGGATATTGTAATTGTTAGAATGGATTAGGTGAGAGGACAGTGTAGCATCACTCGTTCACGAGTGCCCTGCTACACTGCAATTCCTTCTCACGGTAGGATGTTGATTATATATATATACATGTGCTACTTGACGTTTGCTTGGATGCAGGATTGCAGGAATAAGTCTCGATTCCACCTGCTTCGGCAGGACAGGGCGAGCAATAAACTAGCCCAACGGGTAAAAATGTTGAAAAAGGGAGTAGGTTTGGAAGCGTCCCCGTCCCAAGTCCGTCGTCTGTTGTGAGTCATGTTATGACTGTGGTTTTCGTTCTCGTTGTTTGTGTAGTTTGTTTTGTTGAGGTATTCAGTTGATTTATAGTTCATATTTATTTAATTAACCTTATTTTATATGATATTGGATTAAAGTTGTTTAGTTGTTTGATTTAATTGTGTGTTAGTCGAATATTAAATTTAAATATATTATAAATTAAAAAGTGATTTAATTTGGTAAAAGAGTAAATAATTATGTTAAAATTAATATTGTTGATAATAATTAAATTAAATAAATATTGTTGAAGATAATTAAATAATATCTTTTATTAATATTAAATTAGCATAGATAATATCTTGTTTAAATAAATTATTTTAAATAAAAACTGTGGATAAATTTGTGCTTTTAAAAGCTGGAAAAGGACCAATAGGAAGGAGACTTTTTGAGAAAAGAAAGCAGGGAAGCTTTATTGAGTTTTATTTTGATTTATTATTTTTTTTATGTGAAGATTATTCACACACAGAACCTCTACTCTGTTGTTCTGGGATCTGAAAAGGAAAAATAAAAGAAAAGAATTTTGTTTTGTTGAAAACTTGGGGAGAAAATAATTGATTTGGAAATAGATAGATTGGAAAAGGGAGCTGCAGGAGGGATCGGGAAGGAGTTGCAGGAGGAATTCGAAAGGAGGTTTCAGGAGGGATTTTTCTTCAGACCGAGAGACTCCAAGTATTCTCCTTTTAAGTCATTAATATTTCATTGTTCTGTAGCAAATCCGGCCCCTATGCTTTCGAAAATGGACTAAATGATGTGATGAGATTTGAAAATTTATCGGTATGAAACCCTTGAATCTACGATAGGGAGTCTTAGTAAAATCATTTGACTGAAAATCGAACTTGCATGTAAGATCTACATTGGGTTAGTAAAAATTATTTTGTTATTATGCTAAAAAAAATTATCCGAAATTCCTTTGTGTATCATACTGAACAAATTGTTTATTTAATTTTTTTAAACCCTTCGAAATTTATTCAATAAAGTTTGTTTGTGAAAAAATTATGGATTGGAAAGAAAATCAAATTCTAATTATGTTGAAATTTTGCTTTGAAAAGAAAGTTCTTTTTTTTATTACTATTTAAATTTGTATGCCCAGATCTATCTATTAGATAAACAATTTATTTATATATTTGTGTGGAACCACTGTATATATATACATATATAAAATTCTGGTTGGATTAATTAAATATATATATATACAGATAAATATTAGTTACCTGTGTGATTTCATTTTATGTAAAAGGATGAATTTATTCAGTTATAGCACGGATTTCATATATATAAGATAATAAATAAAATATATATATATTCCGTTGAGTTTTATTTTTATAATTCTTTCTCTGATTTCGTAGGATTCAGAAATTAATAAAATACAATTTTTAATGTACCTGGGCGGACGCTGTCAAACGCATATGTTTTGATATTAAAAATGTATATATAAATTTAACTATGTTCCTGTATTTTTTGTTTTTCGTGCCGAATGGGCGATTGAAAATATAAATGAGTATTTTGAAAATAAAATAAAATAAAATTTAAGAATTTAATAAATGAATTTTCAATAAATATATTTTATTGGGGAAGGGAGTGGTCAGCGGTGGTCGTACCACCCCCGACCCCCAGCCGTCTACGCAGCAGCCACTAGGTTGTGCACAGCAGCCGAGGGCTGCTGTACGCAGCCCAGTGGGGGCTACGGCCTCCCTTGGGAGGTACGCAGTACTGCCTTTGGGAGGTACGCAGCCCTCCTTGCTGCGTGGGGCCGTGGGAAAAGCCACAGTTTGTCTTTTATTTTATTTATTTTTATTTTTATTTTATTTTTATGTAGTATTAAAAGTTGTTTATTTTATTTAATATAATTGGATTTTTGTTTTACAAAATAAAAGTTATAATTTGATTTTTAATTAGGGTTTGGTTTATAATATAATTTTATTATATATATATATATATATTGATTTATATAATTTTTTTTTTCAATAATATTTTAAAATTTTATAATATATGTTTCGATATATTGATGTTTACAAAAATGTTTTAGTTGTAATATATTTTTAAAAAATAATAATAATTTTATGTTAATATATATATGTATAAAGGTGTATATACGTATATTTATATAAATACGGAAGATGTTATTGTTTTAGTGAATATAAAATATGTATTTTTTTAAATATTTGTACATATAATTTCGTGTGTGTAATGTTGGAAAAATATAGTATAAATTAGGATTATATTAGTGTAATTGTAAAAATTAGAATTAAATTACGTGTTAGTTAACTGAGTGCTCTTGAGTAGTTGATTTATTTAATTGGCAGAATTGTCGTTTATTAGAATGAGTTTTATGGCATTATTTATGTATTTGTTGTCTCTCGAGTTTATTTGTTTAATTGTGATTTTTCTTTCGTTTGAGTTACGTCTTATAGAAAAACTCTAGAATTAGCTTGTTCAGTTATAGGAACCTAAGATATATTTAGGACTTCCAGAGGAGTGATTACTGTTATCGTTATTCTATCTTGCGGTTTGATGTTATTCTTATGATTGGCCTTGGATGTGATGTTAATGTGCATTTGGATTGTACCATATGTGAGCGTTATATGTATGATTTTGGGCGAGAGGGTTATGCCTCGCGGTTGATCCATTGTTGGTTCAGTTTTCTTTGTTGATACAATCCTGTTCAGTTGGATATTTGTGTGCTAGAGTGTCTAGAGAGATTGGCTCTAGTGGGGGCCGGCGCACAAAGGGGCTGTCAAGGTAACCCACGTAGAGTTAGTTTAATCAGTGATAACTTAAGTAATAAACCACGGGTGGGGATTAAACACTAATAAGATAATTGTGAAGCCTCGTCCGCCTGTTAGTGCTATCACAGACTAAAGGGGACTGAGAAGGCCGTGGTTGGCAAGGTCATTGCCTTGTCTTCTCGAAAGGCTATGACTCCGCATGAGTAACCCTATGGAGCGGCGCCTTGAGACAGGCTGTCAGGAGAACCATAGATGGAAGCGGCACCTTAACTTGGTTGTCTGGAGAATCCATGTAGAGATGGAGGCGGCACCTTGTAATAGGTTGTCTGGAGAATCCATGTGAAACCATGCGATGACACTCTCGTCTAACATTCTGTTTGTGTTGATTTACTGAAGTCCTCTGGAAGTGATTTATTGGTTGTCTTTGGTTATTGTTGGAAGTAGTATTTGATGTTATGTCTTGAGTTTCGATATTATGTTTGGAGTTTCATTGATGTTGTGATTATGACTGGTTGTTATGTTCATCAGTGGTTTGTTGTGCCTTTTGGCTTTGTCGTTGTTGAGTATTTAGTGGTCTTGGTGTTAAGTTGTCTTCTTGGAGTTAGTTTTTGTGTTTTGTTAGACGTGCTTGGTCGGGGACCCTTCCTTATCTACTCTCAGCACGGGGGTGGTTGGGTGGAACGTGCTTCGCACCCCGTTGGGTTTCCCCTTCTGTTGCAGGTGTATCTTTATTGCAGGGCTTTTGGAAGATGTTGATGATCTAGTTATTCTTTGTACCAGATAGTTGTATATACTTCAGTTGTAATGTATTTAATGTATTTATTGATGTATCGTCTCCCACGTGTGATGGGGTGACCTCGATGTAAATTGTATATGTAGTGATTGAGATGTATCTTCAGTTAATTGTATTTTATTGTCACTTGGGATGTGATGTACATTCAGGCCTTGTATGTATTCAAGATTTGTCACTTGTTATAGTTGGTTACGTTATGTGGTATCTATTGAAATATGGAACATTTTATATCTGTATAATTACATGTATTGTCATATGTGCATATGGTATTAATATGGTTATTGTTTAATAGATATTTTAAATGATGAAATGAGAATGAATGGATTTATGTAACTGTTTAATTATGGTTTAATCTATCATCGTTGTTATGGGTTAGTGTAGTCATGTCACTTCATGTACCCCATTGGAACTAGTTGTGCCTCATAATACATTGTTATGTTATAATACTTAAGTATGTTATGATATTCTTTAAAAAAAAAAAATTGTTTCGATGTTATTAGTTCCTTTGGGGTTCGCACGGTGGGGCGTGACAGCTTGGTATTAGAGCTCAAGTTTAAACACTGGGCGCTCTGGGATAATGTGGACCCATTAAGTTGTTAGTTGCGTAAGTAATACTCTAGGCATTGTGAGCCATGGCGTTGACCTAGGTGCTTTGTTCGTTAGTTTATGTTTTCCTTCTTGGGTGATCTGATTTGGCTACCCAGAAGTTGTTGTTACGTGGTGTAGGTCCAATGGCGCAGGAAACTAGTGGAAGGGATAGGACCCTCGGTGTAGTGTACAATGCACCGATATCCTTCCTACTGGAAGAATGCATTATGGACAATTGTGTAGTGTGTGAATTTTTGTGTGTTGTGTGTGGTGGATGACAACCAGCTATGTTGTTATGTCCACCCTTGTATGTCTTCTTGTGCTTTACCTCATTGTGCAAACGATTTTCTGATTGACCCTATGTGGTTTTGGAGTTGCTTTTGCGTGTTATATTGTATGGAATTATGGAATAGGGTAATAAGAGATGAATGAATATGTGGTTAGTTATAGAGATTTGTGGCGTGTTCTCTTTGTGGTTGTTGTATACTTAATCTTATCTATTATATATATATATAGTTACTGGCTTCCAGGAGTAAGCCATATTCTAGGGGGGGAGGATGTAATACCCCCATGTTTTTTATACTATTTACTACTATTGTTTGCTTTATATGTTAGTGTGATACTGAATTGTGATGGTGACTGATTCATCCTTTTGGTGTGTGTGGTTGTGTAGTTTAATTAATTGCTACAATTGATATTTTTATTATGATTTATGATACTCTATATGTAGGGTTTGGATTATTTTATTAGGTAATGCTTTCTCTCTAATGTTTTAAATGTCGATGTGATAATCGTATGGTGATCATGTGATTTGAATTCTGTGTTACTTTATAATGCAATGGTTTAGCAATTAGTTATGATGCAGTAGTTAATTAGAATATTATCTTATGATCAATTGGTTAGAAATGTTAGTTGTTATGGATATTATAATTGTTAGAATGGATTAGGTGAGAGGACAGTGTAGCATCACCCGTTCATGAGTGCCCTGCTACACTACAATTCCTTCTCATGGTAGGATGTTGATTATATCTATATATATATACATGTGCTACTTGAGGTTTGCTTGGATGCAGGATTGCAGGAATAAGTCTCGATTCCACCTGCTTTGGCAGGACAGGGCGAGCAATAAACTAGCCCAACGGGTAAAAATGTTGAAAAAGGGAGTAGGTTTGGAAGCGTCCCCGTCCCAAGTCCGTCGTCTGTTGTGAGTCATGTTATGACTGTGGTTTTCGTTCTCGTTGTTTGTGTAGTTTGTTTTGTTGAGGTATTCAGTTGATTTATAGTTCATATTTATTTAATTAACCTTATTTTATATGATATTGGATTAAAGTTGTTTAGCTATTTGATTTAATTGTGTGTTAGTCAAATATTAAATTTAAATATATTATAAATTAAAAAGTGATTTAATTTGGTAAAAGAGTAAATAATTATGTTAAAATTAATATTGTTGATAATAATTAAATTAAATAAATATTGTTGAAGATAATTAAATAATATCTTTTATTAATATTAAATTAGCATAGATAATATCTTGTTTAAATAAATTATTTTAAATAAAAACTGTGGATAAATTTGTGCTTTTAAAAGTTGGAAAAGGACCAATAGGAAGGAGACTTTTTGAGAAAAGAAAGCAGGGAAGCTTTATTGAGTTTTATTTTGATTTATTATTTTTTTTATGTGAAGATTATTCACACACAGAACCTCTACTCTGTTGTTCTGGGATCTGAAAAGGAAAAATAAAAGAAAAGAATTTTGTTTTGTTGAAAACTTGGGGAGAAAATAATTGATTTGGAAATAGATAGATTGGAAAAGGGAGCTGCAGGAGGGATCGGGAAGGAGTTGTAGGAGGAATTCGAAAGGAGGTTTCAGGAGGGATTTTTCTTTAGACCAAGAGACTCCAGGTATTCTCCTTTTAAGTCATTAATATTTCATTGTTCTGTAGCAAATCCGGCCCCTATGCTTTCGAAAATGGACTAAATGATGTGATGAGATTTGAAAATTTATCGATATGAAACCCTTGAATCTGCGATAGGGAGTCTTAGTAAAATCATTTGACTGAAAATCGAACTTGCATGTAAGATCTACATTGGGTTAGTAAAAATTATTTTGTTATTATGCTAAAAAAATTTATCCGAAATTCCTTTGTGTATCATACTGAACAAATTGTTTATTTAATTTTTTTAAACCCTTCGAAATTTATTCAATAAAGTTTCTTTGTGAAAAAATTATGGATTGGAAAGAAAATCAAATTCTAATTATGTTGAAATTTTGCTTTGAAAAGAAAGTTCTTTTTTTTTTATTACTATTTAAATTTGTATGCCCAGATCTATCTATTAGATAAACAATTTATTTATATATTTGTGTGGAACCACTGTATATATATACATATATAAAATTCTGGTTGGATTAATTAAATATATATATATACAGATAAATATTAGTTACCTGTGTGATTTCATTTTATGTAAAAGGATGAATTTATTCAGTTATAGCACAGATTTCGTATATATAAGATAATAAATAAAATATATATATATTCCGTTGAGTTTTATTTTTATAATTCTTTCTCTGATTTCGTAGGATTCAGAAATTAATAAAATACAATTTTTAATGTACCTGGGCGGACGCTGTCAGACGCATATGTTTTGATATTAAAAATGTATATATAAATTTAACTATGTTCCTATATTTTTTGTTTTTCGTGCCGAATGGGCGATTGAAAATATAAATGAGTATTTTGAAAATAAAATAAAATTTAAGAATTTAATAAATGAATTTTCAATAAATATATTTTATTGGGGAAGGGAGTGGTCGGCGGTGGCCGTACCACCCGCGACCCCCAGCCGTCTCCGGGCTGCGGCCTCCCTTGGGAGGTACGCAGCCCTCCTTGCTGCGTGGGGCCGTGGGAAAAGCCACGGTTTGTCTTTTATTTTATTTTTATTTATTTTTATTTTATTTTTATGTAGTATTAAAAGTTGTTTATTTTATTTAATATAATTGGATTTTTGTTTTACAAAATAAAAGTTATAATTTGATTTTTAATTAGGGTTTGGTTTATAATATAATTTTATTATATATATATATATATATTGATTTATATAATTTTTTTTTTCAATAATATTTTAAAATTTTATAATATATGTTTCGATATATTGATGTTTACAAAAATGTTTTAGTTGTAATATATTTTTAAAAAATAATAATAATTTTATGTTAATATATATATGTATAAAGGTGTATATACGTATATTTATATAAATACGGAAGATGTTATTGTTTTAGTGAATATAAAATATGTATTTTTTTAAATATTTGTACATATAATTTCGTGTGTGTAATGTTGGAAAAATATAGTATAAATTAGGATTATATTAGTGTAATTGTAAAAATTAGAATTAAATTACGTGTTAGTTAACTGAGTGCTCTTGAGTAGTTGATTTATTTAATTGGCAGAATTGTCGTTTATTAGAATGAGTTTTATGGCATTATTTATGTATTTGCTGTCTCTCGAGTTTATTTGTTTAATTGTGATTTTTCTTTCGTTTGAGTTACGTCTTATAGAAAAACTCTAGAATTAGCTTGTTCGGTTATAGGAACCTAAGATATATTTAGGACTTCCAGAGGAGTGATTACTGTTATCGTTATTCTATCTTGCGGTTTGATGTTATTCTTATGATTGGCCTTGGATGTGATGTTAATGTGCATTTGGATTGTACCGTATGTGAGCGTTATATGTATGATTTTGGGCGAGAGGGTTATGCCTCGCGGTTGATCCATTGTTGGTTCAGTTTTCTTTGTTGATACAATCCTGTTCAGTTGGATATTTGTGTGCTAGAGTGTCTAGAGAGATTGGCTCTAGTGGGGGCCGGCGCACAAAGGGGCTGTCAGGGTAACCCACGTAGAGTTAGTTTAATCAGTGATAACTTAAGTAATAAACCACGGGTGGGGATTAAACACTAATAAGATAATTGTGAAGCCTCGTCCGCCTGTTAGTGCTATCACAGACTAAAGGGGACTGAGAAGGCCGTGGTTGGCAAGGTCATTGCCTTGTCTTCTCGAAAGGCTATGACTCCGCATGAGTAACCCTATGGAGCGGCGCCTTGAGACAGGCTGTCAGGAGAACCATAGATGGAAGCGGCACCTTAACTTGGTTGTCTGGAGAATCCATGTAGAGATGGAGGCGGCACCTTGTAATAGGTTGTCTGGAGAATCCATGTGAAACCATGCGATGACACTCTCGTCTAACATTCTGTTTGTGTTGATTTACTGAAGTCCTCTGGAAGTGATTTATTGGTTGTCTTTGGTTATTGTTGGAAGTAGTATTTGATGTTATGTCTTGAGTTTCGATATTATGTTTGGAGTTTCATTGATGTTGTGATTATGACTGGTTGTTATGTTCATCAGTGGTTTGTTGTGCCTTTTGGCTTTGTCGTTGTTGAGTATTTAGTGGTCTTGGTGTTAAGTTGTCTTCTTGGAGTTAGTTTTTGTGTTTTGTTAGACGTGCTTGGTCGGGGACCCTTCCTTATCTACTCTCAGCACGGGGGTGGTTGGGTGGAACGTGCTTCGCACCCCGTTGGGTTTCCCCTTCTGTTGCAGGTGTATCTTTATTGCAGGGCTTTTGGAAGATGTTGATGATCCAGTTATTCTTTGTACCAGATAGTTGTATATACTTCAGTTGTAATGTATTTAATGTATTTATTGATGTATCGTCTCCCACGTGTGATGGGGTGACCTCGATGTAAATTGTATATGTAGTGATTGAGATGTATCTTCAGTTAATTGTATTTTATTGTCACTTGGGATGTGATGTACATTCAGGCCTTGTATGTATTCAAGATTTGTCACTTGTTATAGTTGGTTACGTTATGTGGTATCTATTGAAATATGGAACATTTTATATCTGTATAATTACATGTATTGTCATATGTGCATATGGTATTAATATGGTTATTGTTTAATAGATATTTTAAATGATGAAATGAGAATGAATGGATCTATGTAACTGTTTAATTATGGTTTAATCTATCATCGTTGTTATGGGTTAGTGTAGTCATGTCACTTCGTGTACCCCATTGGAACTAGTTGTGCCTCATAATACATTGTTATGTTATAATACTTAAGTATGTTATGATATTCTTTTTAAAAAAAATTTGTTCCGATGTTATTATTTCCTTTGGGGTTCGCACGGTGGGGCGTGACAGGGAGATACTTGAGAGAGAGAAAGAGAGGGTAGAGGGTAGAGAGTAGAGGGTTTGGGGTTTAGGGTTATGGGTAGAGGGGAGAAAGATAGAGGTATTAAGTGAGAGAGAGAGAGAGTGAGTGAGAGAGTTGGAGAGAGATAAAGGGTAGAGGGTAGAAGGTATATGGTTAAGGGTAGAGGGGACATAGATAGGAGTGAGTGAGAGAGAGAGAGAGACCTAAAAGGAGAGGCGGTAGGAGGGTGAGACTTGAGAGAGAGGGACAGAGGGAGGGAGTGGGAGAGAGATATAGGTTTTAAGGGTTTAGAGTTTAAGGGTTAAGGGTTTAAGGTTTAGGGTTAAGGGTAGAGGGGAGAGAGATAGAGACCTGAGAGAGGGAGAGGAGGTAGAAGGGTAATTTTTGAGAGAGAGAGAGAGAGGGTAGAGGGTAGAGGGTTTAAGGGTTTGGGGCTTAATGGTTTAGGGCTTATGGTTTATGGTTATGGGTTATGGGTAGAGGGGAGAGAGAGAGGATTCAGGAGAGAGGGAGGGAGTGGGAGAGAGATAGAGGGTAGAGGGTAGAGAGATAGGAGTGAGAGAGAGACCAGAGAGGTAGAGGGAAGGTGAGGGTGAGACTTCAGAGAGAGGAGGAGGAAGGGAGGGGAGAGAGATATAGGGTAAAGGTTGCCGAGAGGGTAGAGGGTTCAAGGGTTAAGGGTTAAGGTAGAGGGAGGAGTGAGAGAGACCGAGAGAGGGAGAGGGGTATGAGGGAGAGTCCTAGAGAGAGAGAGGGAGGGAGGGAGAGAGATAGAGGGTAAAGGGTTTAAGGGTTATGGATTTAAGGTTTAAGGGTAGAGGGCTAAGGGTAGAGTGAGACATAGGAGTGAGTGAGAGAGAGAGGTCCTTGAGAGAGGGAGAGGGGGAGGAGAGAGATGAGAGAGAGAGAGAGAGGAAAGAGATAACATTTAAATATTTTATATGTTAGTAATATTAATTAGTTATATAATATTTTATATATTAGTAATATATATATATATACATTAAGTAAAATATAGAAATAATATTTAAATATTATACATAATAATTACATATAACGTTGACATAAGTAATTCGCTTGTGGCTCATGTGGTCAATGAAGTTCTAGTCTCCTCATTCCGTGGTAATGAGGGGTGGTTAGCACCACCCACGTGCTAAAAGTTTACTGTACTCCAGCCATAGGGTCACTACCCATTCCCAAATTAAAAAAAAAATTACATAATAATATAATATATTATATATTAAATTATAAACTATATTGTATATTCTAAACTAGATATATTAAAATAAACTATAAAATAATTATTGCATTTTATAAATCATATATTATAAAGTGTATAATTTTTTTTAAAATCATATATAAACCAAATCAGATATCCATTTTGAAACGGATATCCAATTTGGTTTATATATGATTTTAAAAAAATTTATACACTTTATAATAAATGATTTATAAAATGCAATAAAAAATGGATATCCGATTTGAAACAGATATCTGATATTTCTGACACATAATTTATTGCCTAGGGATTAGCCTCGCTCTTGCTTTGGTATTTGGCTTGGACATGCTAATCCTAAGAAGTCAACGCAAAAAACGTGTTTGACAACTTACCTTGTTTTTCTAGACTTCATCCATGTTGCTGACGACTTTATTTTTAGCCAAAATTGATGAAATGAAAAGGGTTTGTAGAAGAAACTCTCTCAGCTTTCCACCAATATAAATTATTCTTTACTTTTAATTTAATAAATAATTATTATTCATTTTCTATTAGAATTACGACTAAAGTCTTGATTGATAGGCTGATTGAAAACCATCTATAACTTTCAAACAGTATCATATTTTTTGAATCCAAAATATGTGTCACATTCTATGTTTCGCATACTATAGGATTAAAAAAAAAATTGAATTTTATGAGGTTTTAACCAAGTTAAGGTGGTCAGACATATGAGTTTTTATATTTTTTTAAAAGTTGTAATAAAAAATTCATATTAATTATTTACTTGGAAAAAATTACAAAAAATATAAGGCCACATCCGGACATGAGTCCTCTACTTATATCTAAAATCTCATAAAAAATATTATCATTTTATTATGGTTAGGGTGGTCAAATAGACACCTACTTCTTATTTTTCCTGAAATTTAAGTAATACTACATTGAAATTTCAAATTTTCACCAAATAGATTTTGTTTTTAAAAAAATAAACCTAGTAGTTTAGAAACTACATTCAATTTCCCACATATTCTATTCTTACATTTTTTTAAAATAATATAGATAACTTATTCAAATTTTTATGTCAAGTTGCCTAACTCTGATTTTTCTAAATTTTCATTGCCACTTAAGGGCCTGTTTGGCATACCATGATCCTGCACATAACCTATTGTTTCATGTTATTTTTTATAATGTTTCTGTCTTTTTTGCATGCTCAACTATTTCATAGGGAATGTTTTATTTGGATTGTTTAAAATGACTAATATTCCCATATTTGTCCATGTTTGACCAAGTGTAGATTTGCATTCACATTTTTTTCCCCACATTTAGGAAGGGACTGGGAGGCCTCTTAATTGAGCTAATCTTGCTATGTGTATAGCACTAGTTTTATCCTAAAATTCTAAATTAAGAACCACTTGTTGTAGAGATCAAAAACCTTTTAACTTGTTGGTGCAGGATCAGTCATTTTGAAGCTACCCTACATTCCACTATTCATTGTAGAAATAGAAAATCCTTCGGATCTTCAGGGTTTGAGATTTGGTGCACACTCATTCCATGTAAGGGGGAGCCAATGTCACCAAATCTCTAGTTGTTTGCTTTGTCTTAGTGTTTGGAGCAATCCAAGTAGGGAATCAACAAGTAGTATCTCTTTAGCCTAGGTTGTGCATTCTTACGAGTCAATTGGAAACATTGCTTGGTTCCAAAAAATTGAAACAAACATTTAATAATCACCAAAATTTCAAACCCTTTGAAAAGAGTGAATGCCTTTTAAGAGGCCAATATTACTACTTGTCCCTAAATATCTCATTTTTATAGGCTTCTAAATACTTGGGCTCATATCTCAATTCACTCTCTTCAAAGTCAACCTAGGGAAACTATGGCCTTGGCTCTTTGATTTTCACATAATGGACCATGTGGAATGAAAATGGGCTTAAACATAGACATTAGTTTGAAATTTAAGAAAGACAAGTTGATGTGGTAAAAATAATTCATTAATCAAGATAAAATCACAATTGAACCCCACACATGTTCTTGTCTTCATGATTTCTCACAAGGTAAAAATTACTAAACGAAGGTCTACATGTCGCCATTTCAATCTTAGACATCATATCCCAAGGGCTATTAGGAACACATTGTGGCACTCTACCACAATAGGAACATCTTGGCAATAATTTTTTATAGACATCATTCAAGGGATGATCCAAACTTGTATGTCCATTATGAGCCCCTCATTTAGAGCATTGATCTTTTGGGTTTGAGTCATTTATAGGGTAAAGCATGTTCTTAAACACCTTGGTCTTGTAAAAAATGTCCTAGGTTCATCTAGGGTCAAAACAAACACCTTCATCCATCCTCAAAACATTTATCAAAATCCATCTGACAAACAACTTTCTAGAAATTTAGAAATATCCTTATGCTAGACTTTTGTTAAAATCACTTAGAACAAATAAAAATAATCTTGTTTAGTTAGGTGTGTGGGAATGAATCCTTTCTCATACACTTAGTTAAATTAACACCCCATTTTGGACAAGTTCATCCTAAGATCACATCTAACATCTCAGGCCTTACAAGTTCATCATCCAAATCAAAACAAATCAAAATCAAAATCCTAAATTCTAGTATTTATCCAAAGTTCTTAAAGGTTCAAACATCCACATCACTAGGATCCCTTTATCTTTCATATCATCTTGATCCTAAAACACACCTTATAGGTTCTTTTTGTACCAAAAATTAGATTAACCTAGAAGTTGATCCCAATTTTATGGTCCAAACAAGATCACAATACAAGAAGAGTTTGGAGCAAAATAAAGAAACTTCAACCATGAGTGATTTGAGTCAAAGTTAATTCAATCCTAGGGCATCTACAAACCCTCCACTTAATCCCCCTGAACTACCTCAAGATGTTGAAGAGGGGGAGTGTCAAGTGGAGGATGTCACAAACAACTTCAAAGAGATTTCTCACAATGAAATACTCAAATTAGTACAAAATCCAGAAACCAACAAACTTGTCAACACAATCACGAGGCTAAATCCCACCCAATACATGTTGGAATTAGCAAAAGAAGGGGCTAAAATCCCTTTCAATTTTGATATGATCACCATTATGGAGCAACCTTTAGTAAACATCCCACAAACATCATTCACACCCTCATTTCCAAGCAACATCCAACCAATTGCTCAACCATCATCATCTCACACACCAAGTCAACTTATGACCACCAAAGGAAGCTCATTACTCCAATACCTTCAAGGGAGCCCACTTGTCAACAATCAAAACTTGGAGTCCAACACAGTATTGGGTAAGCCAAAAACCATCCCACAAGACCCCCAACATCCATATGTGCCACTTATCTTTCATGACACAAACAATCCATCCTCTTTCCATGTGTCACCCTCCTTTTTCCTTGATACACAAGGTTGCACTCCAAATGTCTCACAAGGAAAAATGAACCTCTTTGGGAAAGTAGGCACCTTCAATACTTCATCTTCACTCCCACAAGGGAACATATCGCAATCATACCCATAATTCCCTATTATGAGACCATCATCTAAACCAATTCAAGGTATAGGAAAAATTGCTTCATTGAACACATCAATCCAAAATCTACCAAATCAAGTCAACTCCTCAAAAAAAAATCAAATCAACACATCTATCACTCAAAATCCTCCAAATATGCCACATATATCGCAACACCAAGTGGCATCATCCTGAATATCTCAACCACTATTCACATCATCTACAATACCCCAAACATCTCAAAGTCTAGTCTCACAAGGGCTAAGCACATCAAATATGGTTCCAAATCCACCATCTATCACCTAACCCCTCATCATTACATAACAACCACCTCAACAACCACCACAACAAAATCCACCACCCCTACATCAAAATCTTAACATAGCAAATCAGTATAGTATCACATTGCAAGCAACACAACAAGCATATCAAAAGGCATTGCAACAATTTCAAATGTAGCAGGCATAGCAAACAACTCAAGCCCAAGCCCAAGCACAAGTACAAGAACAAGCCTTGCTACAACAACAATAACAAGCAAGACAACAACAAGATCAAACCAAAGCTCAAGCCGAAGCATAGGCCCAATACCAAGCACAACAAGAACAAGCCTATCAACAAGCTTTACAACAAAACACATAGTAACAAGCATTGATAGCACAACAAAAGCAAGCAACAGACTCAATAGAAGGAGCTATTACCACAACAACAACAACAAAAGCTACTCCCAGGACCAGCTCAATTTTGCCAAATGGGTTTTCATGAGATAAGTGAGCTGAAAACAAAAAAATTGTCTCTTCATAGCAAACTGGGGGAAATTGAATTTAAATTCATTGGGCTTATTCAGCTTGAAGCGGAGAAGCACAACAATATGAAGAATATTCCTCAAAAGGACAGCACTATCAAAAATGAACTTGAAAAAATCAAAGGAACCTTGAACAAGATCGCCGAGCAAAATTGCAGAATTGCAAGACATAACTCTGTTATCATCAAGGCTATGTCTGAAAGACTGGAGAAAACCCAGAAGAGAGCTCTGATTGTTGACCTTGATCAGGAGAAAGACCAGGATGAGGAAGCTGGGATATCCAAACGTACCAGATCTAGCACGAAAAGGAAAGTCTAGACTACCCCTAGTATGGCTCAGATCTTTATGGAGGGGGCTCAGGAAATGGCGGACTTGGAGGAGTTGCGGATGAGCTCCTGAACTCTATGAACTAGTGGTGGTCAGGCCCTGCTTCTTCTATTTGCTAGCTATTTGTTGGCTTCTTTGAGGCTTTTTGTTGCTGCCTGCTAATGCTGGTTTTATTTTCTTTGGCAGTTTTTTTGTTTTTTGGACCGCTGTTTTAGTCTTCTCCTGTTTTGTTACTTTGTGGTTTTGGGTCCCTGTAAAACCCGTTTATCCCACTTTTATCAAAAACAACAACAACAAGCCAAGCCACAAGCATTGTTGAAACAACGACAACAATAGGCCTACTAGCAAGCATTTCTCGCACAGCAAGGCTTCCAAAAATGCTTCATGAAAGCACAACAAAATTCCTTAAACCTGAACACACAAATAGCACATGCCACCCTATTATTCACCCAAAAAACCATACCACCCCGAAACACACAGACTCCATCACCTAATCTACAAACTAATCTTTCCACACAAGTCAAATTTCTCTCACAACAAATACAGGACATTCAATCTGGAAAAGAAAAAAAATTGTATACCCAATGAGATTTGTGCCCCTATCCATTCAATAAAAACATTTCTATGGTTCTATTCCCACCAAGATTCAAAATACCAAAATTCAACAAATAACAAGGAAAAGGAAATCCTGAGGACCATATTAGAGTATTTCATGTACATTGCATGGAAGTAGCATATGATGATTCCTATCTGATGTGACTCTTTCCCGAAGCTTGACTGGTCCCACAATGGAATGGTTCTCTCACTTGCCTCCTAGAATCAAAAAATTCCAAGAAGTCGTGGACCTATTCATATAAAACTACTCATTTAACCTAGACATGGATGTAAGCTTGGAGGAACTATCCAGCCTCAAACAAGCTAAGGGAGAGACATTTTCAGCTTTCTTACAACGATGGAGATCCAGAGCCAGCAAAAGCAAGTGGTCCATGCCAAAGGAACAACAAATTGGAACTATCATCTCTAACCTCGAAGGGGAGTTGTCCTTTCATCTGAAAATTCAATGCATCATGACATATGACCAACTAATCCCCAAGGTTCTCAACATTGAAAGAGCCCTCATGAAACAAGGGTACACAGCCATATACCAAGACAATAGACCATCGACTAGCTATAATGATAAACCTCACACTTGGGCTAAAAATAAAAATGTTACCAACAATGGTGTTGTTGATGCCAAAGTTTTTATTAGCGCTCCAAGGAAAAACATGCAACAACAAACATACCCACAATATAACAATCATCAACCATAAATCAACATGCAACAACCCATCTATCAAAACACGCTACAAACAAACCCATCACAACAACAACTGAATAATCAAATAGTCAACAATGTGAATGCTCAAGGAGGACGACCCCCAAGGAACAAATATCCACCAAAACGTAAGTATACACCACTTGGGGAACCCATTGAATCCATCATGCAACAACTAGTGAAAGAAAACCTCATCACACTCCCCATCTATGAAAATTACCAAGAACCTCAAGTTAAACTGCCCTAGTATAATGAGAAGCACCTTTGTGATTTTCACAAGATAAAGGGAAACACAATGGCTAGTTGCATTAGGCTAAAAAACATTATCCAAGACCTCATTGATGATAAAACTATAACCATCAACCAACCAGCAGGAAGCCAAGATCTCAAGATATACATGAATCTAATACCAGATCACAACAAAGGCAAAGGGAAGAATTACACCAATACAAACCATGTTGTAGTGTCATTGGATTAGTTTGTAATGATCATCAACATCAAAGGTCCCAAAGCAGAATGCGGAGTCACCACACATACCAGTAAGATCTCTTTCCTAGGACCATCACCACCACTTGCCAATCTAATATCTTACCCTAGTAGCTACAATGTCTTGGAACAACTAAAAAATACCCCCACCCAAATCTCCATCATGGAGTTACTTAAAATATATCCTGCACATAGGGATATTCTAAAGAAAGCCTTGTTCATGTCCTCCATTCCCATGAGCATTGATGCATACTAATTTCAAGCTATGTTTAGACACATGACTATGCCACATCTTCTTACATTTTTCGAGCATGATCTTTGAACTGTAGATTTTTGGCACCCACAGGGCTCCCTAACTCTTCTAGGGTTTTTCACCTAAAAGGAATGCTAAAGGGTTCATTCAAATTATGCAATGTATGATGTTGTTTAAGCTAAATGTAATGAACTAAGTGCAATTAAGTGTTCTATATGACTGATTATGTATGCAAAACTTAACAATTATTCTATGTTGGAAAACACAATGTGACATGCAAACAATGAAATAGGAATGAATAAATGAAAAACAAAAAGAAATGAGTTGAATCAGAGTGCACCTAGAGGTTTGATGAAGAATCTTGAATCTTTGGAATGCTGTCTGGAATTACAAAAATTCACCAGTGGGATTCATTTGCCTAGGGTGGTGAATTAGTCCTGCTTCTGATGAAAACTATTGGGAACCAGTTTTTGAGTGTCGGGATCCAAAATATAATAGAACTTAGCCAACCTTAAGGTGGGACTAATTCACCATTGGTAGCGAATCAGTCCTCTCCCAAAATTCTGAGAAACAAGGAGACAACTCTGCAACACTAGATGTGAGGATGTCTACTTGTCAGGTTGTCGAAGTCAATTATGCAGGAAATAGACAAAATACCTTCTCCAAGCTTGAAATATGGTTAATTTGACTTGAAACACCTAGTTGACTTGTTGACCACTCTTCAACACCTAAATACTTGTTAAATCTACACACAAAAGTCAAACCCTTGTTGAATAAAATATGAAGATATGTCAATGGATGCTTCAAAATGCTTGATGAATTATTGATTTGATGTTGTAAAGTACTTGAATGATTGAGTGAATGAAAGTATTGCTTAAATGTGATGTGTGATTGTAAGAGATGTAAAATGAGGTGAAAATCACTTATTTATACAATCTTGTGCCTTAGTAAACCATTGATACCTCATCACAGGCTGACATCAAGTGATTTTGAATAAAAAATTGAAAGAAAATTTTAATTTTTTTAATTTGGAGCCAAGGGGGACTCGTTTGCCACCCATGGTGAATGGGTCCCACCTAGGACCTAAAAATGGGTGTTAGGAATTATCTTGCATTAAATGTTATTTGTCAGGTTTACATTAAAAAATGCACTTAATTAAAGCTTATAAGGGCATAAAGGGGTCAAATAAAGCATAAGAAAGGTGTAAATGGTGAAATTTTTCCTAGAAAAGCATGAAATCTTGTTACAAGACTTTACAACACTTCAAAATAGGACTTGTTTAGTGATGAAAAGGTTATTTTTAGGTGAATTATAATGAATAGAGTCTAGAAAAGTTTAGAAATGTTTTACAACACTTCACAACACCTTCACAAGATGCCATTATTTGAATTTTAGTACATAAATATGCATGTTCAATGTACATTACAACATTAAATCAAAGAAAAATGGATCAAGCATCGTGAAGAAAGGCCTAAAAGACCATGAAAATGATAAGGGGCCATTTTTCTATGGTACATTTAGCCCCCACTTTAGTGAGAGGATGAACTTGCTTCAAACTCACACTAAAGTAGCCATGAATATCGAGAAGGATCCAAATGCACTTATGTTAGCAAGATGGATTAACAATGATCAAGAGGGATGATCAAGCTTCCAGATGAAGATCCCATGGAAAACTAGACATAAGAACAAAGGAACACACATGTGAAAGGGAAATTGAATTGAGCTTCAATCATCTGTCCAACTAGTTGTGGATTAGATCTAGGTTGATTGTTTGAAAAAGAGAATGCATACTCACTCTAGGGTGGCAAAACTCATGGTGGTCCACTGGGTTAGAAAACCCAAAAAGGTGAAGTACATAAACTATTTGGTATGCACTCACAAACACATAGGTGGCTATGGAGAAATTCATGCCGCTGAATGGGCTTCCCGCTCAACCATATTAAAGTTATACCTCCTGATAACTTTAACAAGGTGACACAAGGGAAAATTTTGGTCCTTGCTTCATGAGACAAGCAAAGCTTTGTATGCTTAGAACTCATCAACAAAGAGCAAGGTACCATAGGCAATAAATTTGCGTTATGCAAGGTGGAAAAAATGCAAAATGAAAAATGCAAAATGTAAAATGTAAAAATGTAAAATGTAAAAGATGTTCAAAGGAGTTTTGTTATGTTCATGCAAGGTCAGTCACTTAGGGAACATTGTGTCTCATGTCTCCAAGAGAGGACCAATTAAAGAATAAAAAATCACAACTTAGGGGTGCAGTGTGTCGCATCAAGCCACTAAGAGGAATGTAATATGCTAAGATAGATCACACTTATGAAAGACACCACACCTAATGTCATCCACAAAGTGATAAACTCGTCATATGAAAAGAAAAGGCTACACTAAGAACTTAAAAATGAAAATGAAATATGGTAATGTATGCCCCCCACTTTAAAGGAATTGCTACACATCGTTCTATGAGAAATTACATTAAAATAGCGAAGGAAAGAAATGCAAAAGAGAAACAAGACATGAGAGCCAACTCGGAAAGCCCCTATGCCAAGTCATATGTTTTTGAGTTAGGTTGCATCATGTAAATAAAAACAAAAGAAAAAGGAATTTCCCCCAGAAATGAAAACATTGAACACATAAGGGATCTATGGATTTGGGATCAGTATGTTCGTTACTACAATGTTTTTATTAAGGAGCTCAGAACTATCATCATTCCCAAAAGTGCATAGAACTAGAAGAATGACACAAAGAGAGCGAAAAAAAAAAGAAAAAAGAAGTCCATTTTGGGTCAACATGGAAGAGACATTGTGGTCTCAATGCTTTGCATCATCCCTAAAAGGAAAACAAAAGGAAAAGGAAAATGAAAAGAAAAAGCTTTTGGGTCAACATGACGGAGACATTGTGGTCTCGATGCCTTACATCATCCCCAAAAGGAAAACACAAGAAAAAGACAAAAAGAAAAGGGACCGATTGGGTCAACATGGAAGAGACATAGGGCGTTTCAATGCTTTGCGTCATCCCCAAAAGGAAAACACAAAACAAAAGTGAAAAAGATACATACATTTTGGGTCAACATGGAAGAGACATAGGGCATCTCAATGCTTTGTGTTATCCTCGAAAGGAAAACATAAAAAAAAAGTGAAAAAGATAATGTATGACATATAGAAGAAGAGAGGTACAAATAGAAGAAGTGTACGACAAGAGAGAAAACATCAAACACACGATACAAGGGAACACAATACACACATACAATCAAGCTAAAATAAAAAGTGAAAGGAAAATAAATCCAAAAATGATAGTAAGGAGAATGCAAGTCAACCATCTAACAAGTCATCCACCTCCCAATCATGTTCAGTATATTGGAGGGTGGTTGACTATCCAAAGGAAGAATTCTAAGTGCCAAACTAGGAGATGTACAAGGTTCCTCACTTGGTTGAGAATATTTATCATTTAATCTCATGGTAGATGAAAATAAAGAGTTTAAATTGTTATGCACTTCTTCATCTATTTTTGTGATCTCCACATCATCATCATCATCATCATCAAGATTGATTATGACAAGAGGACGAAGAGTTATTTCCAAGGAAGGATGTATTAAAAGTTGTGGCTGTTGGATTTGTTCATTTTGTTGTGAAGGTTGGATTGGACTATCGTGTAGTGGGTCAGGAGAAGGACGGTGATCATCTATTACTTTTGTCAAAGGTGGAGGTTGGGTTTCTTTATTTTCTTCCATTCGAGATTGATGAGCAAGGAGACGATGATGATGCCCACGCTCCCTAGCACTGCAGTTGCATTTAATTTTATTTTGAATTTTTTGAGGTGTAAGAGCGAATTGATCCATTATAGGTTCCTTTGCTTCTGAAGTAGGAAGAACAGAAGAAACCGAAGAGGATGGGTCAACCACTTTCTCTTTAGATTTATACACTTATTTAATTCGAGGAGGTATGACAAGATTGGTTTCATTTTCCCTTGGTCATTTAAACGATGGTGGGGAAGTGTCTAAGGGTGGTTGTTCATGAGGTTGTATGGTTTTTTCAATGTCAGAATCAGGTTGAAGCATGGTTTCATCTAGGATGGGAGGAGTGGAAGTTGATGGGGACATGTTACAAAGAGACAATTCAGCTATGCATTTGGCTTTGAATTTTTGATAGGTTATGAAAAAGAAATCTTTACAAGAGGTGATGGGTTCCATAGGTGTGGGCCAGAAGGATTCTAAGGAAAAAGTACCTTTAGACGATAATGGATGAAAGCCACTATGGTGTATGGTAAATATTTCATTGTCATGTGGAAAATTCAAACATTTGTGAACAACTGAAGGGACCACTTTCATTGAGCGCAACCATGGGTGGCTTGGCCACAAACAAAATTGATCCTATTGTGGAATAATTGAAAATGTTACCTCTAAAGTTTTGGGTCCTATTTGTAAGGGGAGTACGATCGATCCAATTGTAGGGCACACAAAACTAGTATGTGTTTTAATCCATGCAAATGGTTTGTTATAATCATCTTGATATAGATCGTGTAATACTAGAAATTCTTCTGAGATCACATTCTCACCATAGGTGGGATCTATTAATATCACATTTGTGGGATTATCATATATTCTACCGACTATGTAAAGAGGACCATCAGGAAGTTTTTGAAGTATATCTTTAGAAGAAAAAGTGATGTCAATATTTTTGTTGGTTGGTCCCTTACAAGGGATGACGTCTATCACACCCACAAGTTCATCCATAGGATTAACTTGGGTAACATTTGGAGTTATATCATATTGTTCATTATTTGTGTCAACATTCATGACTTGAGGGTTTGAAAGTTCACTAGCTTTGACAAATGAAATATTGTGTTTAGGCATGGGATTGGTAAAGATTTGTAAATTTTGGTTAGGGTGTGCAATAGACTTATTACCTTGATCATTAACACCTGTAATGGACAAACAACCTGAATCAATGAGGTTTTGAATTAAGTGTTTGAGATGCTTACATTGTTCGGTGTCATGGCCATTTTGGTGATGAAAATGGAAGTAAGCATTAGGTTTAAAGGTGGGCGGCAAAGTTTTTGTGGTATCAAGCAGTTTGATGGTAGGCAAAGTGATCATTTGTTGCTAGAGAAATTGGTTCACTATATTATGGAGAGTATCTGGTAAGGGAGTAAATTGTCTCTTTGGGTCCCCATAGGTATAAGGCATCATTGCTTTAACAGTTGCCACTTGACTTGGAATAGGTGGGCTTGGTTTTGGTTGAGGAGGTGGATTGAACTATAAAAATCCTCTATTTGGTTTGTGAAAGTTTTGATTGTTGGTTTGATTGTTGTACTCAGGCTTTTCAGCTCAGTTAGAAGTGAATTTTGAATCACAATTTGAAACTGGGTTATGGTATTCACCAGGGTTGTGCATAAGTGTATGAAAAAAGGGAATTTCATCATAGTTAACTTATCCTAAAGGTTTGTGTGTAATTTTTTGATAAACATCTTCTGCAGATTGGAATCAAGAATTTGACATCCACATTAGCATACAATGACTGATAATGTGAAATAAAACCAGTGACTTTCTCATCGACATTTTTTCTACAACGCATTAGGCCGACCATTATCTTTTTATGGGTCATATGAACTTGGAAGTGACTTATGAAGGCATCTACAAACTCCTTAAATGATCAAATGGAATGATTAGGAAAGTTTGAAAAACACTCTAATGCAGTGTCTTTCAGGGTCCTAGGAAAAAGTTTAGCTAAAAGTTTATCATCAAGGACAAAATCACTACATAAAGTTGTATAACCATTGACATGGTTAATAAGGTCTCCTTACCTCCATACTTCTCAAACCTAGGCATTTATATCCCTTTTGGCATTTGTGTGCATAATATTTCTAAGGATAAGCGGCTACTATGGATATGATATGTGGGTGGAGTGGTTTGACCCTGGCTAATGGTGGAAATTTGTTGTTGCATGGATGAAATAGTATTAAGGAGTTGTGTAATGATGGGATTGGGGTAGGTGGTTTGAGGTGGAAGAGAAAAGGGCGATGGAGTGTATGTAATGTGAAGGGAAGTGAAAGGAACACTAAGAGGGCTGAAGGTAGTGGAGGGGACTTGTGATGCCACAAGAGAACTAGGAATGCTAGTTGGAATTGCGAAAGAAGGAGCCATATGACTAACCTATTGCATATTTGTTGTAACATGAGGAGTGGTATAATTTGGTATGGATGGTATGGTTGAAGGGGGAGGAACGTGAGGTCCTCTTTGGCTTATAGCAACGTTTGTGGATGGGGAAGTGGAGGAGGCATGTTTATTGTAAATCTTAGCAATTTTCTTCATAACTTGTAAGCCATCATCACTTTCAATCAAATAATGAAGGTTTTCTATTACAGGTATGGCAGTGGTGGAAATTTTTTCAAGGGACAAGTCTTGTTGTAAGTGACCACGTGCAAAATCCTCATGAATATTAATTACTTTTTCTTGCGGGATGGAGTTGTTTTGTGTTTCAACATGCATTGGATGGAAAGGTGAAAGCATAGAAGTGGTATTGTCCATGCCTAATGCACCATTGTCCATACTAGGAGTAGGAGCTCTTGAGATCCAAGGTCCACAATGAAAGTGTTATCGTGGGATGCCATGAGTCTAGAACTTTGTCTCACTAGAGTATTATCAATGGGGCACCAAACACTCATACAAGTACCACAAAATATGGGGTGAATGCAAATGCAAGGTAATCTAGGAGTGCTAAATGCAAATAACAAAAATTCTACTAACTGTAATAGAGAAATAACTACAAAAAATAGAAATGCAGTAAAATGCCAGAAATGTTGTTTAAAAAGTGCAAGTGGACTGATTCGCCTAGGGTGGCGAATGAGTCCCAGCATGAGATTTTTTTTGTGTTTTTCAAAAAAAATTAATGTTTTTCAGATGCCAATGAAGGATGCAGATGCAGATTTTTAGTTTTTTCAATGATATGCAATGCAAAAATGAAATCTAAATGATTCTTTCACTAATGCAATTTGAGAAATCCTAGAATGCAAAAACAAAACAATACCCTAATTGAATGTTGATGCAAGTGTAATCTAAGATGCAAGATGCAAATTAAATCAAAGATGCAAAGTGTTCAATAATGTAGGTTCACCAAAATGAATCGTAGATTTTTAGCACCCACAAGGCTCCCTAACTCTTGTAGGGTTTTTCACCTAAAAGGAGAGAGTAGGGCCAAAAATTCTAAAGGGTTCATTCAAATTATGCAATGTATGATGTTTTCTAAGCTAAATGTAATGAACTAAGTGAAATTAAGTGATCTATATGATTGATTATGTATGCAAAACTTAAGAATTATTCTATGTTGGAAAACACAATGTGATATACAAACAATGAAATAGGAATGAATAAATGCAAAGCAGAATGAAATGAGTTCAATCAAAGTGCACTTGGAGGTCTGATGAAGAATCTAGAATCTTTAGAATGTTGTCTGGAATTACAAAAATTCACTAGTGGGACTCATTCGCCCAAGGTGGCAAATGCATCCTACTTCTGATGAGAACTGTCAAGAACCAATTTCTAAGTGTTGGGATCTGAAATTTGAAAAAACTTAGATTTCCAACCTTAAGGTGGGACTCATTTACCACTAGTGGCAAATCAGTCCTCTCCCAAAATTTTGAGAAACCAGGAAACAACTCTGCAACACCAGATCTGAGGATGTCTACTTGTTAGGTTGCCAAAGTCAATTTTACAGGAAATAGATAGAATACCTTCTCCAAGCTTGAAATATGGTTGATTTGACTTGAAACACCTAGTTGACTTGTTGACCACTCTTCAACACCTAAATACTTGTTAAATCTGTACACAAAAGTTAAACCCTTGTTAAATAAAATTTGAAGATATGTCAATGGATGCTTCAAAATACTTGATGAATGCTTGATTTGATGTTGTAAAGTACTTGAATGCTTGAGTGAATGAAATGATTGCTTGGATGTGATGTGTGATTGTAGGAGATGTAAAATGAGGTGAAAATCACTTATTTATACGATCTTGTGCCTTAGTAACCCATTGATACCTCATCACAGGCCGACATCAAGTGATTTTGAATAGAAACTTGAAAGAAAATTTAAAATATTTTGAATTTGGAGCCAAGGGGGACTAATTCACCACCCATGGAGAATGGGTCCCACTTAGGACCTGAAAATGGGTGTTAGGAATTATCTTTTATTTAATGTTATTTGTTAGGCTTACATTAAAAAATGCACTTAATTAAAGCTTATAAGGGAATAAAGGGGTCAAATAAAGCATAAGAAAGGTGTAAATGGTGAAATTATGCCTAGAAAAGCATGAAATCTTGTTACAAGACTTTACAACACTTCAAAATAGGACTTGTTTAGTGATGAAAAGGTGATTTTTAGGTGAATTATAATTAATAGAGTCTAGAAAAGTGTAGATTTATGTTTTACAACACTTCATAACACCTTCACAAGGCATCATTATTTGAATTTTAGTACATAAATATGCATGTTCAAGCCACATTGCAAAATTAAATCAAAGAAAAATGGACCAAGAATCATGAAGAGAGGCCTAAAAGACCATAAAAATGACAAGGGGCCATTTTTCTACGATACAATCTCGCAACGCATCCATCACATAATTGTGTGCTCAATCTTGAGGTCTTGGTCCATAATCTAACAAAGTTAAAAGAGTCTTGGTGGATGGGAGTGAAGGCTTAAATATTTGTACCTTGTAGCTAATAAAGAGTCTAGGGTTCTTAGAGGATGTTGAACCAACAATTTTGTGGTTGACTATAGTCTTCTCTTGCACTATTAGGATTTTTCACCTAAAAGGAGAGAGATAGAACCCCAAAATTGAAGTGGTTCACTCAAATAGAGGATTGTATGATATGAATATGAATAAATGCAATGTTGTAAATGCAACCAAATAATGAAATTGATTGATTATTGATGCAAAACCTATGAAATATGCAATGTTTGAAAACATAGTGAGATATGCAAGGATGAACTAAAACATGAACAAATGCAAAAAAAAATTGAAAGAAGGTTGAATAGAGTGCACTTGGGAAATGAATGTTGAATCTAGAATGATCTGAATACTAGCATAAATTAGTGGAAATCACCAGTGGGACTCATTTTCCACTGATGGTGAATTAGTCCTACTTTTAACAAAAACACCTAAAAATTGGTTTCCAGCTGTCGGGAACTGGAATCTGACAGAATCTACTTTTTTAGCCTTAAGGTGGGACTCATTCACCACAGATGGTGAATTAGTCCTCTCTCAAAATTTTGTGAAATCAAAGGTCAATTTTGTAGCTCTAGATCTGCACTTGTCTTCTTGTCAAGTTGACAACGTCAAATCTATAGAAAACAGACTATAGGTTGTCTCCAAGCTTGAAATAGGGTTGATTTGACTTGAAACACTTTGTTGACTTCTTGACCACCTTTCAACACCTAGTTTCTTGATAAATCTACATAAAAAAGGGGAAAAATGGTTAAGGTTTAGAGTATAGGTATTTTCCTCTATCAAATCCCACTTTGGTTATCAAACCCTTGATGAAGAAATGGAATGAAATGAACAAGGAAAGATGAACAACATGCAAATGTCCTAAACTTACCACAACCTTGTTGAAGAAATATGAAGTTATGTCAATGGTTGCTCCAACATGCTTGATTGATGCTTGATTGAATGATGCAAAGTGCTCAAATGCTAATTGATGTTTAGTGAATGCAAGTGAATGAGGAGATTGGGAGATGTAAAATGAGGAGAAAAAAACTTATTTATACACTCTTCTGCTCTAATAACCCAATGATACCTCATCACAGGCCGACATAAGGTAATTTTGAATAAAAACCTGAAAGAAAAATTGAATTATTTTGATTTTGGAGCCAAGAGGGACTCATTAGCCACCAATGGTGAATGGGTCCCACCTTGGGCTTGAAAGTGGGTGTCAAGAATTAAGTCACATTTAATGTTGTTTGTTTGGTTTACATTCAAAAATACACTTAATTAAGCCTTATGAGTGCATAAACGGGTCAAATAAAGCATAAGAAAGGTGTAAATAGTGAAGTTAAGGCTAGAAAAGCATGAAATCTTGTTACAAGACTTTACAAAACTTCAAAATAGGAATTGATAAGTGATAAAAATGTGATTTTTAGATGAATTGTAATGAAGAGTCTAGAAAAGTGTAGAAATGTGTTACAACACTTCACAACACATTCACAAGATGTCATAATTTGAATATTTAGGACCTAATATGAATACATAAGTTACATTGCAACATTAAATCAAAGCAAAATAGACCAAGCATCATGAGAGAAAGAGCTAAAAGACCATGAAAATGTCAATGATCCATTTTTCTATGGTACAGATGTCATTGAAAAAGGGAAAGGCGTCACCATCAAGGCCTATGATGATTAAGAACGGGTGTCCCAAGGCACCATCCAACACCCCATTCAAGTGGGACTTGCCATCATGGAAACCACCTACCAAGTCCTTGACCTTGAGCTTCCATATAATATTCTCCTAGGGCGTCCATGGATCCATGGGATACAAGTCATCGCATCTACTTTTCACCAATGTGTAAAATTCCCATGTCAAATTCAAGAAGTGATGATCCACAATGACCTTGAACCCTTCTATTATTGTAAGAATTTGGAAGCCAAATATTACAAAATCCCCCAAGTCCCTAAAAATGATGAAGGACCCACATCTTCCTATGTTGATCCAACCACTTTAGCCTTTACTTCTAAGACAAAGACACCCATCATCCAGAACATCCCAGATATCAAAGTTGTAATCAAATACAATGGGTGTGAGAACTATAACTTGCAGAAGGGCATATACATGTTGGGAGAGTTACCTCAATCTCCTAAGTCTCATGGAAAACCACAACCTAGTGATAGTGCATCCCAAACATTCACAATGTCTCCCACCACTTTCAAAAAATAGGGGGATTTGAGCAAAGAGGTTATAGACAAAGAAGATATATTAGGCCTCCTATATCAAGATAACTAACCTACACCCATTCTTCCAATGGAGGACAACAAAGGTATACAGCTAATGTTTGGATGGGGCTACAACAAGAACAAAAAGATAGGGAAAAATGGCAATGGCCTATTAGAACCCCTTATTCTTGAGAAGTGTCCAAAGAATCTTGGCCTTGGGTGTACCCCTATTAAGGTTAATATTCTTGGCAAGCATGCTCCTATTAAGATAGTCAAAGCTTCCCCATCAGTACCTACGTCACTTAGTAGTCCTTTCAAAGATCCTATCTCTGACCTACATATGCTATTTGAGGATTCCTCTCTTTTCATGATAACCACCATGTCATTTGAGCCAAATAACCAAGTCATTGAGCTAAAAATCATCTATCCCCAACTCATTGAATGTGACCAACAAGGACCACCAATATTGGATTCATTCGAAAATGATCAGGCTCTCTCAGAATTCATGGGACTAAGGGATAATTTTTCGTATGGAGATCACAAAGAAAGGTTTTACATCAAGTTGGATACACATGCATACTATGTGGAAATGATTCAATATCTTAGTTGCAAAATTAAAAATTTAACAATAATGTCTCGATCCTTAAGTGAAAACCACATTGTGGCACTTTTCGATACTAAAATAGTAAAAAAAAAGGACATATCCAATGGTGAAAACCTCTTTGAGGCACCAAAGGATGAAGGATTCAATCTTCCCTTTAGTGCTATTCATCAAGAGAAATAAGTAGTCCTAGCAGAGAAGTGCAATTCAATAATTGTAGGAACCAAAGAGGCACCACAAATCACCTTCTATGCAAAGTCACTTTTGATTGAGGAACAAGAAAATCTAACGACATTTTTGAAAGAAAGGAAGTTGAAATTTGCATGGAAATATGTTGATATGCTAGGTATTGATCTTAAAATGGTTTTCCATCATCTAGCAATGTATCCTGAGGAAAAACCTGTGAGACAAAAATTGAGAAAGATGCACCCGCAAATCGCCTTACTCGTGAAACTTGAGCTACAAAAACTTCTTGATGTAGAATTCATCTAACCCATCGATTATCTAGAATGGGTTTCTAACCTTGTCGCAATTTCCAAGCCCACTGGGGGCATCAGAATATGCACCAACTTCAGGGACCTAGATAAATCATGTCTTAAGGATGATTCCCCCTCCCCAACATAGATATGATTGTAGATATAATGACAAGGCATGAAATTCTATCATTAATGGATGGATTTTTAGGATACAACTAGATTGTGATTATAAAGGAAGACCAAAATAAAATAGCCTTTGCATGTCCATGGGGCACCTACTGTTGGAATATGATGCCCTTCGGGTTAAATAATTTTAGAGCTACATATCAAAGGGCTATGGCTTTGATCTTTCATGACATGATCTGCAAAACTGTAGAGGACTATGTGGATGACATATTAGCCAAATCAAAGAAATTTCAAGACCATATATCAACATTGGGCCCAATTTTTGACAAGATAGAAGAGTATAAGGTATGACTTAATCCCAAGAATTTTGTCTTCAACGTAACTGAACAGGAAAGCTCTTGGGATATATTGTGTCAATGAGAGGAATCGAGATAGACACCACAAAATTACAGGAAATCTTAGACATGGAGGCACCACAAACACTAAAACAATAGAGGATTTTACAAGGAAGGCTTCAATCAATCAGAAAATTCATAGCACAATTAGCCGATAAGACCATCCCATATTCTCATCTACTTCACAAGGGGGCAACATACAAGTGGGATGAGAAGTGTGACAAGGCATTCAAACAGATCAAGGAATATCTATTAACACCACACATCCTCATGCCATCAATATCGCACAAACCATTGATCCTCTACATTTTAGCTATAGCATCAGCTCTTGGTGCTCTTTTGGCTTAGTATGATGAAACAGGAAAAGAGAGAGCTATCTACTACATCAATAGAACCTTCGTGGGACATGAGATAAACTACACATTCATTGAGAGATCTTTCCTTGAAGTCATGTTTGCATTGTAGAAATTTAGGCACTATATGCTTGTTCATTAGATTAAGCTCATCACCAAGATAGATCCCCTAAATTATCTACTTTCTAAGGAAATGCTCACAAGATAAATGGCTAAGTGGGTCATGATCTTGATAGAGTATGACATTGAATATGTGGAATGGAAATCCATCAAAGGACAAGTGATTGTAGATCAATTGGCTAAAGCACCTATATATGTTGAGAACCCACTGGTATCAGAGTTTCTAAATGATTCAATCTTCCTCCTACATACCATTGGAAAGTATACTTGGATGGGTCCTACACATAGAATGGGCTAGGAGCGGGTATCCTTTTTATCACCCCACAAGGGGATTGTATCCCAAAGACATATCGATTGTCCTTCCCCTATACCAATAACATTGCAGAATATGAGGCTCTTTTCATAGGACTTCAAATAGAAGTACAATGGAAGATCATGACATTGAAGGTCTATGGGGATTCATAGCTAGTTATCAATCAAGTCAATGATGAATATCAAACTAAAGATGACCAACTCACCCCATACAAAAAGCTAGTAGAGGATCTCAAGGATTTCTTCATCGACATAACATTTGAGAAGATACCAAGAGTAAACAATAGAGTTGCGGATGTTATGGCCATGATTGGATCATTGCTAGATATCTAGAGGAACATCCATAAATAATAATTTCTTGTAGAGCAACTTCTCGTACTAGCTTTTTAGGTACAAAAATCTGAGTTTTTATGTGAAGTCATTGGTCCCAGTGATCCTTGGTACCATGATATATTCACCTACTTAAAAATAGGAGTCCTCCCCATTGACATCACCCAGAATCTCAAGAAAAACTTCATTAAAAATTCATCCCACTTCGTCATTTTAGGTGACACCCTTTACCATAGGAATCTCAATGGGGGCCTATTACAATGCCTTAACCCTGAGGAAACTTTGACTACCTTAATAGAGGTAAATGGTAGTATTTGTGGTACACACTCTAATGGTATGACCTTGTCCAAGAAACTATTGAGGATGAGGTACTACTAGCCTACTATGGAGAAAGAAGCCCACAACTATGTCAGGAAATGTATACAATGCCAACAACATGGGGACCTCATGCATGCACCAACTCAAGAGCTCTAGCCAATCATAACACCTTGTCCTTTTTCACAGTGGGGGCTTGATCTCATGGGGAAAATAACACCTACCTCATCCAATGGCCACAAGTTCATCATTACTGCCACGAAGTACTTCACAAAGTGGATAGAGGCCATTCCTATGATCTACATCATAGGAAAGAAAATCTCTAAATTCATCCTAAATTACCTCATCTATCGTTGTGGTGTTCCCCAAGCCCTTATCTCAGATAATGGGACACCTTTCAAAAATTAGGATGTCTGTGAGCAATGCCAAATATTTAACATCCAACATTAGTTCTCCACCTCTTACTACCCCCATGGAAATGGTTAAGTTGAGGCCATGAATAAAACCATTCTGAAGATCCTAAAGAAAATGATAAATGAAGTTGGTCGTGACTAGCATCTACAATTAAACCTCACCCTATGGGCCTACTAGACCAGCATCCACACACCTATAGGTGCAACCCATTTTTCCTTGGTCTACAGCTAAGAAGCCATCCTACCTATTGAGGTCAAGCTCCCATCCCTAAGAAAATCCTTGCAGAACCTTATTATTGATGAATAATATAGGGTTTCACAATTGAACGAGTTGTAGTTGTTGGATGAACATCTCCTAGATTCTTTGAATCACCCACAAGTTTATTAGAATCATCTAAAGAGGAGCTATAACAAAAAGATCAAAAGTTGGTCCTTCCAGGTAGGAGAGCTCATGCTAAAGGAAAATCAAAAGAATGTTCCAAATCCAAACATTAATGGTAAGTTTGAACCTAATTGGTTGGGACCCTTCATCATCACGACAAGTTACAAATCAGGAGTGTATTAGTTGTCCACACCAGAAGGTGATCCTTTGTAGGAGCCCATCAATAGCTCCCATTTGAAAAAAAATTATGCCTAGGCATGCACGCATAAATTAAAAAATACCAAAAAAATAAAAAATGATAAAATCATTGAAAACAATAAAGAAAAAATCATCCTCTAGTGAAAACCATTTTGGTGGAATTTTGGGCAAGTACCTTGGCAAAAACCTAGCAATCTGGCACCTTAGGTAAATAAGCACTTCCCATCCACCATTGATTCATTGGCTTTTTTTGCATCACCTTCTGCCACCTTCCATCACTTTCCATCACATTCACCCTTCCATCACCCAACCGCATCTGCTTCATAGCTTGATCTTGTGTAAGTATCATGTTCCCTTTAAGTACGTACTCAGTGCACTCCAAAGGTCAGTTTGTCCTACCTACATCAAGGTAGTCTATCGCATCACACTGGGAGAATTCCCTATACTTACATCAGGTCGGATTCATCTATATCCTTAAAATCTTTCATAATAGTGAAAAATCCAAAAACATTTATAAAACCAAAACATATCCAAAACATATCAAAAATCCACAAATAGGTCAAAAACTAAAAATGTCAGAAACACAGTCACCATGTTGAACTACAAGGCTTATGCGTGTATAACATAGCAAGGCTAATCTTTGATCAACACCCAAGGCCCCTAGGATAGGTCCTTTAGGTGTTCACCATAATAAAATGGCAGTCCAATTGTTCATATCTCATCAATAAAAAAGTATGTGACAATTGAACTATGTGATCTCTACGTGTATAAAATAGGCAAGGCTAATATTTGATCAACTCCCAAGGCCCCTAAGATAGGTCCTTAGGTTAGGTTCTTGGTCAAAATCTCAGAAAACACAAAAAAAATAGAAAATTTGGAAATCAAAACATTTGTAAAACATTTAAAAAAATCCCAAAACAACATCAGAACATTTCAAAATATCAAAACATTCAGAAAACCCAAAATCATCCATCCCATTTCATGTTCACCCACAATAAATATCCACTCACAATAAATTCATTATCACCTTCAACCTTTGGCAAAACAAGTAGAAACAAGTATGACAAATGTATAAAGTGTAAACCTAAATGTAAATGTCACAAGTCTAGGTCAATAGGTAAACAAGTCGATAAACTCAAGTGGTATCAACGGCCTATCATCCCGTTAGTTCAAAATCTTTTGATAATCATGTCCTAGGCTGCATCTTTCCTACAATGGGCATCAACATTAGGTATCACCGTAGTTTTAGTCCTGGCTAGAGGTATAAAGAACATTGGCATGTTTATTTGTTTTATTTTTTCTTTCAATTGATCTTATTATGCTCACTCCAAAGACCTCTCGATGATGTCTATCAGAAAGATTTAGAGATAAAGGAATGGGGAATTGAACATTATCTTTCATTTTCCATGCTTGTTGGATATCCTTGTGATATAACCTTGGTGAATACTTACTTTGTTAGTGTGGACACTAATTTTGGGTGTCCAAGATGCTCTATCACTTTTAGGATTTTTCACCTAAAAGGAGAGAAATGGACCCAAAATGTTAGTCTACACTAAAGAGTAATGTAAATAGGAATGGAATATGGCTAGATGCAATTTATAAATGCAACAAACTGAAAAAGAAATGAGTTATTGATGTTAAGCCTAGGAAATGCAAAGTGTTGGAAAACATAATGATGTATGCAAAAACACCTAAGAATGCAAGTAAACAATGACAGGATTAAATAAGATTGCAAAGGTGCCCATGGAATCTAAAGTTTGATTCAAAGAGGCTTTAGAATCCTGCATAATTGACTAGAAATGTTGACTGGGACACTTACGCCAAGTTCGGCGACTTAGTCTAGTTTTGGGGAAAATATGCTGGAACAAGAATCTACCAAATGGGTATCAAAAAATGCATAAGCCACTTTTTAGGCCTAGCAGTGGGACTAATTCACCATAGATGGTGACTTAGTCCACTTGGGAATCTCAAAAAAATTGGGGGAGGAATCTATAGCTTTCGGTTTGTACTTCCCTTCCTAACAGGTGTCTAATCCAGATTCTACAGAAAACGGGCTGAAATTGGTCTCCAAGCTTCAATTAGGGCTTTGTTGACTTTGATCACTTTAACTGTAGATTGTTGACCACTTTTTAACACCAAACTCTTTGAAAAATCTGCATACAAGACCTACAAACACACATGCAAAGAGGGGAAAAAGGGCTAAGGGTTAGAGTATAGGGGTTTACCTTGGTCAAACCCCGATTTGGTAATCAAACCCTAGATAATGAAATGGAATAAAGATTGAATGATGGATAAACATGTAATGCCATAAACTCACCAAACCCTTGATGTTGAAATTTAAAGATATGCAATGAAGTGCTCCAATGGATGACTTGATAATGCTTAGAGTGCTTGAATGATTGATAATTGCTTGAATGATTAGATGAATGAATGCTTGAATGAATGGGGGGTAAAATGAGAGGAAAAACCATTTATTTATACTTGATTTTCTAATATTTCCCTAAAATAATACATCACATGCCAACCTCAAGGGTAAGAGAATAAAATTCCACCAGAAAATTGAAATAATTTTGGTTTTTGTGCCCAGTGGGATTAAGTCGCCCTAGGTGGTCACTTGGTCCCGCTAGGGCAATGTTACTGGGTGTCGGGGACTAAAGTGTATTTAATGTTGTTTAACAAGAATATTATTAAAAATACAATTATGTCTAGAAAGTGTATTAAGGGGTCATTTAACATAAGAAAGGGTTGAATTAGTGAGGAAAAGTCTAGAAAAGCGTGAGAGTTTGTTACAAGGAGTCTTGCTTAGTTCATGTGCGGTCTGTAACTTAGGGAACATTGTGTCTAATGTCTCCAAGAGAGGACCAATCAAAGAATAGAATATTCACAACTTAGGGGATGCAGTGCATTGCATCAGGCCACCAAGAGGAATGTAATATGCTAAGATAGATCATGCTCATGAAGGAAATCACAACTAATGTCATCCACAAACCAACAAATGTATTGTATCAAGTAACAAGGTTGCACTAAGAAAAAGGAAAATGGAAAAATGAATAATGCCAATGTATGCCCCCACTTTAAAGGAATTTCTACACACCGTTCTGTGAAGAATTAATTTAAAGTAGAAAATGAAAAATGAAAGGAAAAAGAAGACATGAGAGCCAACTTGGAAAGCCCATATGCCAAGTCATATGTTTCTGAGTAAGGCTTTGTCATGTAAATAAATTAAAAAAAAAGGGCAGGAGTTGCCCCCAAAATGAAAACACCAAACACATAAGGGATCTATGGATTTGGGTTCAGTATGTTCTTTGCTGCAATGGTTTGTTTAAAGAGCTCAGAACTATCATAATTCCCCAAATACATAGAACTAGAAGAAAGACATAAAGAGAGCAAAAACAAAGAAAAAGAAAGATCTGTTTGGGTCAACATGGAAGAGACATAGGATGTCTCAGTGTTTTGCATCGTCCCCAAAAGGAAACACAAGCAAAATGAAAATGAAAAGAAAAAGGAAAATATTTTGGGTCAACATGAAGGAGACATTTTGATCTCAATGCCTTGTATCATCTCCAAACTGAAAACGCAAGCCAAAACGTAAAAGAAAAGTGAAAAAAAAGGGGCCTTTTGGGTAACATGGAAGTGACATAAGGAATCTCAATGCTTTGTGTCATCTCCAAAAGGAAAACACAAGAAAAAGGAAAAGGGATAATTTTGGGTCAACATGAAAGAGACATTGTAGTCTCAATGCCTTGCTTCATCCCCAAAAGAAAAAGGAAAAAGAGAAAAGGTAAAAGGCAAAAACAATGTATGAAATATAGAAGAATAAAGGTACAAATAGAAGAATGTCACAAAGAGAGAACATTGAATGTCATGTTATGGGGGAACACGATACGCACATGCAAACACAAAAGGAAAAGAAAAATAAAATGCCAAAGACGAGTAAGGAAAATGCAAGTCAACTATCAAGCAAGTCATCCACCTCCCAGTCATGTTCATGATGTACCAAGGACGCACAGCTAGCCAAAGGGACAAGTGCAAGTGTTGAACTAGGGGAAGTACTGGGTTCTACACTTGTTGTAGGAGATTTGTCATTTAAGCTCATGGAAGAGGAAAATAATGTATAATTCAGATCATTATGCACCTCTTCGTCTATTTTAGTGATCTCATCATCATCATCTAGATTAATCACGACAAGAGGACTGATGGTAATTCCCAATGAAGGTTTATCATAAGTTTTGGTTGTTGTATGGGATCATTTTTTTGTGATTGGGGAGGAGGGTCATCACGCATTGCTTCAGTCAAGTGTAGGGTTTGATTTTCTTTATTTTCTTCGTTTCGTAACTGGTGAGAAAGCACACAACGTCTACGCATATGCTCCTAGCTCCTCTATTTCTTTTGGTTTTATTGTCAATTTGTGCTTGTGAAGGAGAAGGTTGTCATGCTAGGTTCACCAAAATGTGGACATCGATTTTGGGTGTCCAAGATGCTCTAGCACTTCTAGGGTTTTTCACTTAAAAGGAGAGAAATGGACCCAAAATGATAATGTCTACACTAAATATTAATGTAAATATGGATGGAATATGGCTAGATGCAATGTATAAATGTAAAAATAAATAAAAAATGATTTATTAATGTTAAACCTAGGAAATGCAAAGTGTTCGAAAACACAGTGATGTATGCAAAAACACCTAAGAATGCAAGTAAACAATGATAGGATTAAAAAAGACTGGAGAGGTGCACATGGAATTTGAAGTCTAATGCAGAGAGGCTCTGGAATCCTATAGAATTGACTGGAAATTTTGATTGGGACACTTATGCCAAGTTGGGTGACTTAGTCTAGTTTCGAGGAAAATCTACCAGAACAGGAATCTGTCAAATGGGTATCCAAAAATTCAGAAACCACTTTTCATGCCAGGAAATGGGACTAATTTTCCACAGATGGTGACTTAGTTCACCTAAGAATCTTGAGAAATTTAGGGTAGGAATCTCTAGCTTTCGATGTTCACTTCCCTTCCTAGCAGGTGTCTGGTCTAGATTCTATAGAAAACAGGTTGAAATTGGTTTCCAAGCTTTAATTAGGGCTCTGTTCACTTTTATGACTTTGACATATTTTTGACCACTTTTTAACACCAAACTCTTTGAAAAATCTACATACAAGACCTACAAACACACATGCAAAGAGGGGGAAAAGGGTTAAGGGTTAGAGTATAGGGGTTTGTCTTGGTCAAACCCCGATTTGGTAATCAAACCCTAGATAATGAAATGAAATAAAGATAGAATGATGAATAAAAAACATGTAATGTCATAAACTCACCCAACCCTTGATGTTGAAATTTAAAGATATGGAATGAAGTGCTCCAATGGATGACTTGATAATGCTTAGAATGCTTGATAATTGCTTGAATGATTAGATGAATAAATGCTTGAATGAATGGGGGGTTAAATGAGAGAAAAATCCCTTTATTTATACTTGATTTTATGATATTTCCTAAAAATAACACATCACAGGCCAACCTCAAGGGTAAGAGAATAAAATCCCGCCAAAATTTTGAAATAATTTTGATTTTTGTGCCCAATGGGACTAAGTCACCCCAAGTGGCGACTTGGTCTCACCAAGGAAATTTTACTGGGTGTCGAGGATTGAAGTGTATTTAATGTTGTTCAACAGGAATATTCTCAAAAATACACTTAAGTATGGTTGGAAAGTGTATTAAGGGGTCATTTAAACATAAGAGAGGGTTGAATTAGTGAAGACAAGTCTAAAAAAGCATGAGAGTTTGTTACAACTCTTTAAAAAACTTTGAAATAAGACTTGGTAAGTGATAAAAAGGGGCTATTTAAGTGAATTAAAATTGTGGACAATGATTTTGGTTTTCCCAAACTGCTATTATTTCTTCTAGGGTTTTTCACCTAAAAGGAGAAAGGGAATAGGTTCCAAAATGCAAATGTCTACACTCAAGATTAATGTAAATGAGATGTAATATGTCTAATTATGATGTAATAATGTACTGATTTGAAAAGAAAATGATTTAATGATGCAAAACCTAAGAAATGCAAAGTGCTGAAAAACACAGTGTGATATGTAGAAAGACGAAATAGATGCAATAAATGACAAAATAAAGATGCAAGACAGAAACTATGCACCTGGAAACTAATGAAGAGTTGACTAGGGATTACAGAGACCTCTGAAATTCTGGAAATTTTTATTTTTAAGCCAACTTGGACACTTACGCCAGGTTGGGCGACTTAGTCCCATATCAAGGAAACTGCCCAAAAAGCTATTTCTACCAAATGGGTATCCAAATCTAGAAAAAAATTCTTAAAAATAGGTTTAGTGGGACTAAGTTGCCACTATTGGTGACTTAGTCCACTTATAAATTTTTAAAAATTTGAAAGTGGAAACAAAAGCCCTTGGTCTGCACTTAGGTTCCCTACAGGTGTCCACTTCTGAAACTCTGACTTTCGGGCTTGAAATTGACTTTTTGTTGATATTTTATCTTGTTCAACAAGGAGATGTCTTCAAAAAGTCTTCAACCTTATCTTCAATGATCTTCAAACCCTCAAAGTGTCTAAATCTACAAACACACAATGAAAGAGAAAGAAATGGTTGAATGTTAGGGCATGGGGGTTTTCCTTGGTCAAACCCCTTTTTAGGTAATTAAATAAAAATAAAGAAAGAATGTGATGAAGCACGAAACAATGGAGTTAATACCTTTCCATTATGATAGATCTTTAATTTCTATAGCAAAACATGAAGAATCTTCCCTTGAATGTCTTAGGAAGCTATCTTGATGACTTAGAATGATAAAAACCCTAGCTTACTTGACTTGAAAACATGATGAATGATGGATGAATGATGATGAGTTATAGATTAAGATGAGTTAGGTCAAATGAGAGGGAAAACCCTATATTTATACACAATTATTCCTTACTTCCCAAAAATACCTCATCATAGGCCAACCTTAGGTCTTGAGGAATAGAAACTCAAAATAAATTTATATTTATTTTGACTTTTGAGCCAAATGGGACTAAGTCACCACCAATGGCGACTCAATCCACTTAGGCATTTTTAAGTGGATTTCAAGAATTGTGATAATTTGAATAATGTTTATTGGGTTCTTCTTCAACAAGACACGTAAATAAGGCTTGTAAGTGTATAAAGGGGTCATTTAAAGTATAAGAAAGGTGTAAATATTGATGAAATTCCTAGGAAAGTGTGAATTTTTGTTACAAGACTTTACAACACTTTGAAATAGGTCCTGGTAAGGTTATTTAGGTGAATTATGATATTATGGTCTTAGAAAAGTGTGAAGATGTGTTACAACACCTTTACAAGACATCAATAAATGTATTTTATTGAATTTTCAAGGGCCCAAGACCTAATGTGGATGTGTAAAACACCTCACAAAACCAAATCAAGGCCTCATTAATTCCAACTTATCATCAATTAATCCCAAATCAAGCAAGCAAAAAGGGATACTTTTTTCGTGTCCATAGTTAGCCCCCACTTTAGTGAGAGGATGAACTCGCTTCAAACTCACACTAATGTAGACATTCAAGGAGGGTCCAATCGTTCCAATGTGGGTGGTCTAGGATAACAAAGATTGAGGAAGTAGACAAGCCCCCAGGATCCAAGATCCTAAGTCAAACTGACATAAGTGTTAAAGGACACACACAAGATGAATGATTTGTGGCAAGACAAGATACATGATCATGTACAATGGCAAGAACTAGAAAGAGGAGAAATGAAAATGAGGTGGATAAAGCCTTGATCATTTTTCCAACACATTTTGGATTAGATCTTGGCTAGTTTTTCTAGAAAAAGAAAGGTGTACTCACTTTGGGGTGATGGAACTCATGGTTGTCCATCGGGTGAGAAAGCCCAAGTATACTCACTTTGGGGCCATGGAACTTCTAGTTTTCCACGGGGTAAAAAATCCCAAAAGGTGAGACACATACGACCAATATGTGCTCACAAACACATAGATGGCTATGGGGAAAGTTCATGCCTTGGAATGGGCTTCCCACTCAACCATACCAAATTTATATGTCCTAATAACTTTAATAAGGCACCACAATGAAAATGATTTTTGAGCACTATGAGGTAAGCAAAACTTCGTATGCTTGACACTCATAGACATTGTCAATGCAAGATAGTGTTAGGAATGTTCAAAGGGATTTTGCTTAGTTTGTGTAATGTCTCATATTAGGGAACATTGTGCCTAATGTTTCCAAGAGAGGGAGAATGCAAATGGTCTCATCTTGTTTTCAAGAGAGGAGAAGTGCAATGTCTCATCTTGGGAAACATTGTACCTAATGTTTCTAAGAGAGGAGATCACAAGAAAAAGAAAATCACACAATGAAATGTGAGTGTGGATGCATGCCCCCACTTTAAAGAGGTTTATAACACCATTACTGTGAGAAATTGCTTTAAAGTAGAAGAAGGAGATATAAGATCTTATTCAAAAATCCCTATGCCACTTGTCATATGTTTCCAATAAGCTACATCATGAAAAAAAAGGAAGTATGTCACATACAAGCCAACATAAGGCCTGTCGTCCACATTCCAAGCTTTCTCTTATATGTTTATGAAAGGTTAATGACTAGCCAAAGGAGGCAAGGATAGATGACATACAAGGACAAGGCTACTTAACCCCTTGCCCCCACTTAGTTCAAGACAAAGGTGAGTTGAAATGATGAATGAAATGCAGGTAATCGATATCAATTAGAGGAATTAGGTGCCCCCACATAGGGAAGTATGCCAAACTCCTAAAGATGTTGGATTTTACTACTCAAAGCTTTACGTTCATTAGTGGAGTGACCATGAACTCTATGATGTGTACAAAATAAATTCTTATAATAAAATTTCTTTCAAGTTCTTGGAGGAAGGGTGATCAAGTGATCTTGGAGAAGTCTTGACAAGATACCCTCTTAATCAATGGTAGATGTTCTTGTATTATGTGACAAAGATATCTCTTGCTTAGATGTACAAGATGTCATACCTACGTAAGACTCTTTAGATTGAAATATTTTGTTCTCTCATTTATAGGAGGGTGTAAAATCTAATGAATTAAATTCATTAATGTTTTGCGAGATGACATTGACATGAAGTGAAGGTGTATTTGTTTATTTGATTGCTTGTAAAGGAGAACAATCAAGAATACTAGTGTCTATCAATTCAGGGTGTACAACGGTTAAAGTTATCTTAGAAGGATGTTTTGTGATAGTATTGATGTTGAGGGAAGGCTTGATTACTTCTACCAAAGGACAATAACCAAGACCATGTTTTGTTTGTTGTATGATAGGATCTATAGGGTTGTGGATACCTTGTTTGTTAGCACCACATCCTTTTCCACTATATCTAAGTTGTTTCATAAGTTCATAACCTCGTCAATAAAGCTTCTTCATTTCTTTTGGATCAAGTGGTTGTTTGTGATTAAGTTCTTCAAAGTTTTTTGTGTAATTTTATTTTTTTTCTAAAGTGGTTGAGGTGGATGTTTTCAAAGGAGAATCTTTTTTTATGATGTTGTACTCGTCAATGAGTGTTGGTGTGAAGTCTAAGGAAACCCAATCATCGTCTAATAGCATTTTGTGTTCTTTATTTTGTTGTTGTACGGGTTCCACATGTGTGGTTGATGTTGATGTGTTTAAGGGAGTTTCTTTGAGTTTCTCAAGCTGTAAGACACTATAAGGCTTAGGATCGATGTTAAGGGTGTATAATTTGTTGTTGTAAATGTATTTAACTTTTTTATGAAGAGTGGAAGGCAAACCTTTCATTGCATGAATCCACGGTTTGCCTAAGATAAGATTACATGAAAGTTCATGAGGCATAACATGGATTGGCGTATTCAAGGTGGCAACTCCAACTTGAAGAGGTATAATGATCACCCCAAGTAGTTTCTTTTCAACATTGTCAAATCCCTTAATAGATAAAGAACAGGTCAAATTGTCGATTGATCAATGCCAATTCTATCTAGAAGGCTCACACTAGACACATTAAGGGCAGAATCAGTATCTACAAGAGTTCTCTTTATTCCTTTTTATTTTTAGTGTGCTATGATCATGAAAGGATCATTTTATTTTTGCACACCCAAAGAGGGGAGTTCACTTTGGTGGAAAATAATGTCAACATTGTGTCCTTGAATCCTGACTACTATGTCATTTGGTTGCACATTAGAAGGGATAGGAACTTGTTGTATAGTGTGATAGGTAGGTGAATTTTGAAGAAGATACCAAAGGGATATCTTTGTGGGAGTGCTTTTAAGTTGTTCAACAAGATCATATTCCCTTAATCAAGGAGTAGGAGGAAAATTAGGAAAAGATACGGAATTTGGGGTTGGTTTTTGTGAGGACGGATTGTTTCTAGTGTGATATGTATGAGCAACGGTAGTATGACTCGGTTGCTACGATACTTTATTCTAAGGTGGGTAGAGGGTGAATTCTGGATTGTGTTGAGCTGAAGGTTGGTTTGATGGTGGATAAAGGATGAGTTCAAGTTGTTTTTTATTTTGTTGTTTGTGTGAAGGGGGATAAAGGATGAGTTGAGGTTGAATTATATAATTAACATCCCTTGGTGAATGAGAGTCTAACATGGGCTCTTCATCTTCTTCTAAGGGCATAATATCATTATTGTCAATGTTATCCTTGTCTTGTATCATGACATCCTCCCTAGAAGGAGAGTTTTTAGGAGAACTACAAGCCACATGTTCTTGACAAGTAAGGCTTGATTCATCCAAAATAAATTCATCGCAAATTAGGGAGTTATGAATGGTTGAGTGTTCTTGTTGATCCATTGTGGGGAGATTAGGGGAAGACTCTATTTGATTGTCATGTTACTCTAAGGTCTCATTCTCTTGTTCCATATTATCTAACCTAAGAGGAGAGCTTGCAATATGGTCATCCAAGTTTGTAATTTCATCACAAGTGGGGGAGGCTTCAAGAGAAAGACTGCAATTATTTTTAAATAGATTGTCCCAAATGGTTGGAGCATTAGGGAATAGAGGGTCAAGATTCTCATGATTCTTAATAGGTATATCTTATAATACAAGCCTATCCTCATAGCATCGAGGAGGGATATTAGGAGAAGGACAATTTTGATGGTCACAGTTATAGAGACTAGGTAAGGTGATGTTTAGGAATGTTGCTATGATCTCATGTTCTTGTTGTCTAACATCTTCTGAAGGGGAATGAGGAGATGGACAATCAAGACCCTCAATGCTTGTATCTTCCTTCACCAAGGTACCTTCGTTACTAATAGGAGAGGTATCGGGAGAAGAACAAGTATGATTGTTATGATTGTCTACACTACCATTCTCACCAATGGGGAATGTAATATTAAGGATTATGCCAATGGTTTGAACATGTTTCCTAATGACCTCATCATGGTAATAAAAATTGAACTCATAAGAGGGGGTGTTGTATTTATGCAATCCATTTTTAACCAAATCAAAACCCCATCTCTTTAAAGAAAAAAAAATTGATGAAAAAGTGCAATACAGTGACTTAAAATGAAATGTTTAGATTGAATTTTCAAATGTGAAATAAGGTAATTTTCTGATTACATTATGCATCAACCTGAAAGATGAAATGATGGAAATACAAATTTGAAATTAAATAATGCATGAAATGAGCTAATTTAAGCTAGATCTAATGAAATGCATGTTACAAAAACTCAACCAACTAATACAAATAGGTAAGGGAAGCAAACAAAAGCTTAAAAACAAGGCTTTCAGCTCTGTAAAAGGCAATTTTGGGGATGAACAGGGACTAAGTCGCCCATAGTGGTGAATTAGTCCCAGTAGGGATTTTTTTGAGAATTTTTAGATTTTTTTGATATATTTTGATGTTTGTTGTGCTGTATGATGCTAACCTAAGATGCCAATGCAAAATTTTATAAATAATCAATGATTTAAGATGCAAAAATGCTTGTAATTGAAATGATTTCAAAAATGACTACCCTAAATTGATGTTTTTGACCTAAATGCCCTAAATGCATAAAAAAAATATTCCTAAAAGTTTCTAGACTTATAGCATATGATACTAGGAGGCTTAGGAAGCACATACATGAGGTTTCTAATGCTATAATAGACAATTGAAAATCTGGATTGGGACTAAGTCGCCCAGAATGGCGAATTAGTCCTAGTTAGGGTTTTTTCAAAAGTTAAAAAAAATTAATGGGTTTTGATTTTGTTTAGTATGTACGACCTGAAGACTAAAAGAAAATTCAATTTTCAGAAGTTTTGCAATGATTTAAAATGCAAAAATGCAAACTATATGCACTTTTACTAATGCAAAATTTGAAACCCTAGAATGCAACTTAACTAATCAAATGTGTAATGTAAGCTAATTCTAGGAGAGTGATGGACTCCAAAATTAGAAAATAAAGTATTCAAAGGTCAGGTTCACCAAAATGTGGACAATGATTTTGGATTGCCCACACTACTTTAGCTCCTTCTAGGGTTTTTCACCTAAAAGGAGAAAGGGAATGGGTTCCAAAATGCAAATTTCTACACTCAAGATTAATGTAAATGAGATGTAATATGTCTAAATATGATGTAATAATGCACTGATTTGAAAAGAAAATTATTTAATGATGCAAATCCAAAGCAATGCAAAGCGCTGAAAAACACATTGTGATATGCAGAAAGATGAAATTGATGCAATAAATGACAAAATAAAGGTGCAAGATAGAAACTATGCACTTGGAAACTGATGAAGAGTTGATTGGGAATTATAGAGACCTCTGAAATTCTAGAAATTTTGATTGTTAAGCTAACTAGGACACTTACGCCAGGCTGGGTGACTTAGTCCCAGATCGGGGAAATTGCCCGGAAAGTTGTTTCTGCCAAATGGGTATCTAAATCTGCAAAAACTTCTTAAAAATAGGTTAAGTGGGACTAAGTCACCACTACTGGCAACTTAGTCCACTTCTAAATTTCTAAAAATTTGAAAGTGGAAATGGAAGCCCTTGGTCTGCACTCTGATTCCCTATAGGTGTCCACTTCTGAAACTCTGATTTTTGGGCCTAAAAGTGACTTTTTGTTGATATTTTAGCTTTTTCAACAAGGAGATGTCTTCAACAAGTCTTCAACCTTATCTTCAATGATCTTCAAACCCTCAAAGTGTCTAAATCTGCAAACACACAATGAAAGAAAAAGAAATGGTGAATGTTAAGGCATGGGGGTTTGCCTTGGTCAAACTCCTTTTTAGGCAATTAAATCAAAATAAATAAATAATGTGATGAAGTATGAAATGATGGATTTAATACCTTTCCATGATGATAGATCTTTAATTTCTATATCAAAACATGAAGAATCTTCCCTTGAATGTCTTAGGAAGCTATCTTGATGACTTAGAATGATAAAAACCCTAGCTTGCTTGACTTGAAAACATGATGAATGATGGATGAATAATTATGAGTTATGGATTAAGATTATTTTGTTCAAATGAGAGTGAAAACCAAATATTTATACACAATTATGCCTTAATTTTCAAAAATACCTTATCACAGGCCTACCTTAGGTCTTAAGGAATAGAAACCTGAAAGAAATTTAAATTTATTTTGACTTTTGAGCCAAATGGGACTAAGTCTCCACCAATGGTTACTTAGTCCACTTGGGAATTTTTAAGTGGATTTCAAGAATTTTGATAATTTAAATAATGTTTATTGGGTTCTTCTTCAACAAGACACTTAAATAAGGCCTGTAAGTGTATAAAGCGGCTATTTAAAGCATAAGAAAGGTGTAAATATTGATGACAAGCCTAGGAAAGTGTGAAATTTTGTTACAAGACTTTACAACAGTTTGCAATAGGTCTTGGTAAGGTTATTTAGGTGAATTATGATATTATGGTCTTAGAAAAGTGTGAAGATGTGTTACAATACCTTTCAACACCTTTATCAGACATCAATAAATGCATTTTATTCAATTTTCAAGGGCCCAAGACCTAATGTGGATGTGTAAAACACCTCACAATACCAAATCAAGGCCTCATTAAGTCCAATTTATCATCAATTAATCCCAAATCAAGCAAGCAAAAAGGGATACTTTTTTTGTGTCCACACTAATGAAAGGGTCCTAGAAAAGTGTGAAAGTGGGTTACAACACTTCACAACACTTTTACAAGACATCCTAGAAGTCTTAATGATTCTCAAGGGTCCAAGACCTAATGTGAATTTTTTGGCCACACTACAACATTAAATCTAGGCAAAATCAAGCCAAAGTTGATAAGAGAGACTCAAGTGTGCATAAAAATGTCCAACTATACATTTTTTGGTGACGCAGTTAGGTATGTGTGGAGAGTGTTTTGAACAGCTTGTTGACTATTACATGGGAAGTTTATTCTTTTTCATGTTTTGGTCTCAGATGTTTGAAGCTTCCAAAGTACATCCTAGCAAAGTTTATGTATGTCAGGTGTGAACAAGGATACCCCTCTTTGTTTGTTGAGTCAAATTCCATCGCACTAGATACCACGCCATCTTGGTTATCCATACTTTGATTCATTGTATCTACATGTTTTATCTAAAATAAGGAAAGTTGTGTCATTTGTGTCCCAATCCCTTGATAAGAAAATCATCATCAGTCATCATCATATCTAATAAAGTATCGAAAACTCATGGACTTGGTGGACTTCTACATCTTCTTAGAATCAAGGGTTGATCCCTCTCATTCTTTTATCCTCTTTCATGCTAACATGGTATCATGACATTCACCAAGATAGCAATACAACCATCCTGCATCCATAAACCGTTAGCATACTGCATAATCATGGTATATCATCATAATAGGAAACATCATCTGACTAATTAACATCACTTCCTTCTAAAATTATTTTTTCACTAACCAATTAATTAAAAAATATTTATTATTTATTTAAATTCATCAATTTCTACTATTAATCAAGTGATTAAATTTATTAGATCAATTCACTTCCTGCTCACTAATGTTCGCCATATTTAATTAAATAAATCAAATTATTTATTTAAAACTATGAGCAAGATTTTGCTTGGCTATCTAAACCAACACAACAAACTATTATTCAAGTTATCCAAAAAACAATAATCAAACTCTTTATGAAGTTCTTAATCACATCAAGACAAGGAAACATGATAAAAAGCATTACAAAGAAATCATAAAAATGTAAACCTATCTAAAATGGATTAAACCTTCACTTCATAAGTGGATTGGTGCTTCTTTGATGTGGAAAGAATCCCTTTCCCAACCCTTGATAAATAAGCTAGATGATGATGATAAGATGGGAAAAATCAGTTCTCCTGAAGAGAGTGACTTTACATGAATGATTGTGGAGATGAAATGATAGAATTGTGGAGGATTTGATGATGAATAAAGCCTTCCATTTATTGATTATTTGGATGAGAGGAATAGCCAAATGGATGAATGTGGGACAAATATTGGACCAATTAAAGGACTTGACACTTGTCAAGTTGTTAATGGTTGATGCATGTGCAAGATTTGGGAAATGTGCCCAAGAGGGGGAAATTTCAAATTTGAAATGAGAGTTAATGTCGTGTTTGACTTGTGCAAGGGGACATGTAAGAGACATGTAAGACCTATTAAATGCCTTGTTGGATGTACCTTTCAACTTTCTTTTGAATTCAAATTTGAGGGAAGATGCCATGTTGAGTGAAAATGTTGATTTAAATAAATCAATAAATTGATTTATTTGTGCAAGTGGGATTATCTCAAGGATGTGATGGGTAGTTAGGTTAGTTTAATTAGGATTATATTAGCTTAATGGTTCCTAGATGATTTTGACCTTTTGACTTGAATATTTGGATTTTTTTAAATCAAAAAGGGATGAGAAATGACTTTTGAGATTTTAATTAAATAAACTTTGATTTATTTAATTCAAGGATGATGTGAGCCTTTGATTTATTTAATAGTTCTGATTTACTTGGTGAATGGATTTTTTGTGTTTGATTTATTTAATGAGTGGATGAATATGACCTAAGTGGATAATGCTAATTTCACGTGTCTACATTTTTCCCCTCTTTGAAGCAATGTACTCATTACGTTGGTTCAAAGAATAAACTTGTCACGATCAAAATTCAAAAAAATTCTTATTTTTTGGATGCCCCAGCTAAAAGAGGTACACTAGTACATTGCCCACTTGAGAGATCGATCGAAAAGATTTGATTTGAGGGTCGATCTCACGATAAAGAGGTTCAAGATGGATGGTTATGGATGATGATGCAAATGATATGGTTTTAAGATGCTTAGAATAATAAATCTATATTATCCTAAACAACTTAAATGATGATATGATGTCATGATGGATGAGATGGATGATGTGATATGCTATGATTATGCAATGGATGATTTGTATAGATGCTTAGACTAGCAGGTCTATATTATGATGATGATGCATATGTAATGCACGTAAAATGATTGATGTTTCCTATTATGTATGATATGAATGATATGTGGCATGCTGACAGTTTGTCGATGCAGGATGGATGCATGATGGATGCATTGGTGATTATGATTAATTATTCATGACATGATGTTAGTGCAGAATAGAAGACATCAGGCGATGACAAGAGGATCTAATAGGCCAACTTTATGAGAGATGATAATGAGAAATGATGATGATAGATGGATGATGAAAATTTGATGATTTTCTTATCAAGGATTGGGATTTTTAAAGGGCCACTTACCTTATGTTTGATAACACACATAGGCACGATGCATCAAGGTAAAAAGAACCAGGATGGCGTTGTACCTAGTGCGATGGACTTTGACTCAAAAAAAAGATAGGAGTATTCTTGTTCACACTTTACATATGGAAACCTTGCTAGGATGTACCTAACAAAGCAAGTATTCGTCAAGTTCTTTTTTAAGAACGTCCAACAAGCACAACAGACAAAAGATAATGATCATTTCCCCATTCCTATTTGTTAGGGTTAGAGATGGCAGATATCTAACAATTAAATGCAAATTTAATTAATAAATAGAGAAACTAAAACACACACACAGATTAAATCATAACACAAAAATTTAACATGGTTCACCTAATCCGGGCTACATCCACCAAACCGTAGCCATCCAATACTTTTATTATCTAGTGTAAAACCTATTACAATCTTGTGAATAATCGTGTTTTTCATCATACTGAAATACCCATCTGAACCCCCTTTTTAACAAGCTTAGAAGCTTCCAGATTTAGGGTTCTACAAAATCGGATTTTTCCTTTTTCATTGATTTTTCCCTTTTTCGGTGATCATGCGAAAAAGTAGGAAGAAAATTTTTCTCGGGGGCTACCACCCCTGAACCCCCGCCCGGGGCCCGGCCCAGCCCGACCCCGGACCCTGGCAAGGATAGGGGAAAGGGTGTACATTATACCATGGGCTATACAATATAGCATGATCAGTCACCACATACCAACACTATCTCTCTAAATCCTTCATTTGGATATCATTGAGAGGTCCTTGGAATGAGCACAATAAGATAAATCAAAAGAACAAGACCAAGTATGCAAACAATTCAATGTTCTTCATACCCTCAGCCAAACAAATGTGTTTTGATAGGATAAGATATACAAAATGATGCCCATTGTCGGAACGATATATCCTAGGACATGCATTGTATAGGATGATGATGGTTTAATAAGTTGATTGATAGGCTATTGATATAAGGTTGATTGACATGTTTGAAAATGATCAAGAGTTTGATTTTGTTTTAATTGTTTGTTGTTTGCTTTTGATTTTGCTGATTATTGTGATTGTTTCTGTTTGTTTTGCCAAAGGATGAAAGCGACGATGATTTATTATGGATGATGCTATTGCGGGTGCAAGCGAGATGAGACGGATGGATTTTTTCAAATATTTGGATGTTTTTGACATTTTGAAATATTTTGAGGCTATTTTTGGTGTTTTTGAGATTTTTACAAATGTTTTGATTTTTTGAATTTTGTGATGTTTTTTGGATTTTGCATTTTTTAAATGTTTTTGGATTTTGATGTCTCAGGGGCTGATCAAAGATTAGCCTTTCCTAAGTTTAAGCTCAGAGATGACGTAGTTTAGATTCCAATGTTTTTTATGTTTTTTGATTTTTTTGAGTGTTTTTGGATTTTTGATGTGTTTTAAATGTTTTTGGATTTTCGCATGATTTTGACAATTAGGATATGGACATGTGTGACGATATCAGTGTTATGTTTAGGATTTTGTTGAAATCCAAGCTAAGGTTGATTGATCAGATCGATGGATTGATGATGATGATAACATTGTTGAGGATGCATACCAATGCAAGGATAGTGTTTAGCAACACAAGAATTGGGAATAATATCCCAAGATTATGGATCAATTGGATTCGATTGATTAGGATTGACAAAGCTTGATTTGGAACAAAAAAAATTGAATGATTTGATGTGACTTTTGAAGGGTGCATTTTGATGCAACTGATATTGATTGTTTGGATTGATGTTTAATGAAAGATGAAGACTGATAAGGAATGTCTTCTCATCAAAATATGCCATGGGCTAGTGATTTGGATTTTGGATCACAAATGATTTGACCAATTTGATTTCATGTTTTCCAATGTTCGGATCACCACATAAGTTGGAGGATATAGATCAAGATTTATTCTTGAAGCAAGATGTAAATATCTACCCCCAATGTCTAGCAATGTATGGAATCTTATGGATGGATGCTTGGATAGGTGTATGGATGGATCGATAAGGATAAGCATGCCAAGGATTATCTTGTGATAAGAGAAGGTGTTTAGATAAAAAACATGCTTATTTGAATAATGCTTCATGGCTTAGATAATGTTGGATAGGATAGGATCAATGAAAATGACCCATGTCAAGATGTTTACCATAAGCCAGTGTAAAGTGTGCCCCAAAATTTCATCAAGATCAAGATAATTTGGATGATGGATGCAGATGGATGATAAATGGTTCATGGAGGCATGGGTTTATTATGGATGCAATGGATGGAATGCTCAATTTATTACAGATGGGATGAGATACTTTCACTCAAACTGGCACACGTAGGTGCTCGATTCTACACATGACGCCTATTTTCTAGGTTTTTGTCATGGTCTTGCCCAAAGCGTCATCGTAGTGGTTTTCACTGGAGGGCAATTTTTTCTCTTTACTGTTTTCAATCCCTTTTCTAATTTTTTTGGATTTTTTGCTTTTTCAATTTTTTTCATTTTTTCAAAAGATTTTAAGCTCATGCTGAATCAGAAGTTGTTGTTGATGTAGATGCCCCTGTCATAATGTGCCATCGATATCCTATTTGAAGAAGATGCTTTGCCAAGATACGTGCACTTGAATGCAACTTTTGGGATTCTTGATCTACTTTATTGATACCAGGGTTAACATTGTCTCTGTGCACACATCGCAATAGAGTGCCTTCGAAATCCTTATGGTGAAGGGTTGCTGCCAATACATGGTCAATGTAAGAACTAGATATCATGCCTGGAGGTGGGGATGGAGTGTCTTTAGGGATAGCAGATGGATTGGTTGACAGTTTGGAACCTTTGACTCTACAAAATTGGTAAGATGAGCAATGATGGGTGGATACGAAGGTGTGCATGGAATTAGGACCAACTGCTTGATACACTTTGTACGTCACTCAAAAATCCTACTTTTGCTTTTGCAGACATCTTTGATGGATACTTTTCCCTTTTTTATTTTTCCCCATAGTTTCTTTGACTAGTTGAGTTTGATAGGGATGATCTTTCTTTGTATTCTTTGGTATCCATTTGTATTTGATTTGTTCATTATGCTTCTCAGCTTCTCTTGCTTTTATAATGTTCTTTGTACTTTGATTCAAATATTTCCTTTGATGTCGGTCCCAATTCATGGATGGGGTGATAGGTGGATGAAGATTCATGGCGTGACTGGTTGTAGTATTGGCATTGGTTTCATCACAAGGATTCTTTATGCTCCCTATATTGACATTTTCTTGAGATGAAGTTGCCCCCAGTATTGTGGAAGTAGTACCTTCATGCTTTGATTCTTCCCGTTCTGAGATGTCTTGTTCAGTAAACATGCTCTGACAAATGACCACTGTAGATGACATTGTTTCAATCTGTTATTCTGCTAACTTTAGATTACACTATTTTGTCTAACTTGTTTCCTTGAGTAGATAATGTTGGATATCTCCATACCTGATATCCTTAGTCTGAATTTGGGATATATCTGATCTTGATGTTGATAACTCAGTTTGACTGTAGGAGTTAATGATCTGCTCTTTTTGTGTAACAAAATCTTGTTCTAGATGAAGATCATCTACGTGTCCATCCATAGAAAGCATCTCATGGGTAGATGGAGGAATATGTGCTTCATGGATATGATCATCTTGCATAGATAGGAGAGTGTCCATTAGATTATTGTAGTATCTTGAAGATACAAATTCTTGATCTTGAATGGTTTCAGAGTTTCTTTCGACATGCTTTGGATCAAGTTCTTGACATGGGTCAATTTCAAAGAATGGATTGCTTATAAAGGGTTCTTGGATATCTTTATTAGGCATAGGAAGTAGCTCAATGTCCTCTTGATCTTTGGGATCAAGTGTTGAGTTGAAGATTCCTTCAATATCGAAAATCATGAGGTCGGAGGATGTTAATATGTCTTGAAAAGGACCATTGCTAGACTTTGGTGAGAGATATTGATTATGCTTTAGAATAAATTCTTGAGATATGCTCTCTAACTCATTAGGTGATGTAGAGACATTTTCAACATGATCATTGGTTGATGCCTCTTTGGATGAGGTGAAAACATCTTTATTGATGGATAGATCTTGATCATGTTGTTTTCAACAATTGTGGTGGAGGGTTTTCCAATGTCTTTAACCATAGGGTCAAGTGATGTTGGCATTTCTTTGATTGGATCATTGCTGGTTGGTGTAGTTTGATTATGATTGAAAAGTGACTCTTGACATGTGTTGATTTGATCATTGGATGAAGTAGAAATAACTTCAAGGTGCTCAGTGATGGATTGCTCTTGATCGGTGTTCTCAACAGTTGTGGTGGAGAGATTGCCAATGCTATCATTGTCCCCAATAGTGATTATCTTTTGATCAATCAAGTCTTGGATGATTTTTTTGAGTCAAACACAATCTGATGTTTTGTGTCCTTTTATTCTATGATAATCACAAAGGTGCTTCTCATTATACCTTGTCAGTTTTATGGTTCACTAGTACACAAAAAACAATAAATGACAATAAACTACTGAAAATTGCATATAAATGACTAATTTTGGTCACATGACCATTAGTAGTTTATTGCCGGTCATTTATAATGCGACCAAATTTATGACTAAACTATTTTAGTCATTTATTTAGTCATTGATTTGTACTCATTGATTTGGTCATTAATTTGGTCATTGATTTGGTCATTGATTTGGTCATTGATTTAGTCATTGATTTAGTCGTTAATTTAGTCATTGATTTAGTCATTAATTTAGTCATTGATTTAATCGTTAATTTAGTCATTGATTGTTATTAACTGGTCATTTATTTAGTCATGGTAGTGATTTATTTAGTCATATATTTAGTCATTAATTTAGTCATATATTTAATCATTAATTTAGTCATTAATTGTTGTTAACTGGACATTTATTTAGTCAAGGTAGTCATTTATTTAGTCATATATTTAGTCATTACTTAGTCATATATTTAGTCATTAATTTAGTCATATATTTAGTCATTAATTTAGTCATTACTTTAGTCATTTATTTAGTCATTATTTTAGTCATTACTTTAGTCATATATTTAGTTATTTAGTCATTTAGTCATATTTAGTCATTAATTTAATCATTACTTTAGTCATACAGTTAGTCATTAATTCAGTCATTTTATTTACTAGTTTTCATTAATTGGTAGTAAATATAATCATGAAATAAATAATTTATTAAATACCATAAATTTTATAATGCAAAACTAATATAATATTAAATTTGAACTAAAACATAAAAGTAAATAAAAATATTACATATGTGTACAAGCTACAACATACTAAAATTAAAAGATTGATTCAACATCATGATAAATAAAGGTAATCTACAATAAAAAAAATTAATGCAAATATATATCAATATATATATCAAGTTATAAGATGTCAAAGATGTCTAAGAGTATATATGTAAATATAATAAAAAATGTCAAAGTTGTCTAAGAGTTTCCAAGTCTTTCAAATACACCATGATAATTAAGATCCCTGAACAACATATTCAAAATACTGTATAAAGTAGTGATCCAAGATGTCTAGCAACTAGTACATGATAAATATGTTCAACTATGTCATTTTTTGCAAATATTTTAGTGGCCACTGTGTGAAGGTTCCCTCTTTCTCTTTCAAACGAACAACTCCATCTATTTTGTCTTCATAAACAAGGGGTATGTTACTTGTGACCTTTAAAATGTTTGCATTTGCATCCATTGTTCCTTTCAAGTTGACTCAATGTATAATAGATAGGGAGTGAATCCACCCAATGCCCACAACATCACCATCTAATGGATCCAACACCTTAACTTTATCTCCTTCTTTGAGTTTATCAATACATTCTTGCAAAAAGAAAAAAATAACACATTATAACATAAACTTACATAAAGGCTTCCAACAAATAACACATTATCCATGTTCCTACTAAACTTGCATAAAGGCTTCCAACAATTTTTTATGCATGAATAACATAAACTAATAAACTTGTATAGTTTTCTCTTTAGATTACAACAGCTACATGCAGCTCAATCAATATCTCATTTAGACAAATAAAAAATTGTAAGATTTAATATTCAATACCATAGAACATAGAAAATACAATAAAATATGTTCACTAAGGTCATCATAGAACTCATCGTGTTTGGAGAAGCAAGCTACTTTCCACTCAACATACTAGCAGCTGATCTTTTTACAAACCCATTCTCATATGCCTACTTGTGCATACACATCAGCAATTTAAATATCAACAAGCATTCCATATTAACTATTGTTCAGTAACCTTATTACAAACCTGCCTTATAACATAGAAAACAATAGAAAATTGCAAAACATACATTTCTACCAAGGTGTGAGGAGTCAAAAATTAGGAAAAAAGAATTTTTTATCCAAAACTTGTGGATGATAGTTAATTTTTATTCAAAATTTCAATTCAGCTTATAAACTCGAAGTTAACATTTTGAAAAAATGATTTGACCAGGTATAGGGTTGGTTTCCATCCACACATAAGGAGATTCGTAAAAAAGGATGCACAAGGTAGCCAAAAATAAATCCAAAGCATGACATTCAACTTATATTATATTTGATCTATAACAATCCTTGGACGATATGTTGAGTTTTTATTACGTTCAAAAGTTGCACTTCATCCATGTTCTTACTAAACTTGCATAAAGGCTTCCAACAAATTTTTATGCATGAATAACATAAACTAATAAACTTGTATAGTTTTATCTTTAGATTACAGCAGCTACATGCAGCTCAATCAATATATCATTTAGACAAATAAAAAATTGTAAGATTTAATATTCAATACCATAGAACACAGAAAATATGATAAAATGTGTTCATTGAGGTCATCACAGAACTCACCGTGTTTGGAGAAGCAAGTTGTTTTCCACTCAACATACTAGCAGTTGATCTTTTTACAAACCCATTCTCATCAGCCTGCTTGTGCATACACAATCAATAAAATTCCACAGAAGTATGGTAAGTAACAATCAATAAAATTCCACAGAATAAGTACATTAACCAAGGAAACTAAATTTAACACTGGAAAAATGATTGAAAACGATAAGGCTTCTCAAAATCAGTCTTCTTTTGGGCTATTAACATGGCCCTCTAGTTAAAACTATTATAGGCTGCTATGGCCCTATAGGCTTATTTAGTACAGCAGTTGTAATCAGGGTTAATTAAAGACCAAGCTAAGTGGTTTGTGACCTCTTGTTGATTAGAATGATGTCTATTATTAGCACATTAAAAATAAGCTAGGTCTTCATCAGTTATGCAATCATCATTAGTAGCACATCAATTACCCATCAGTTATGTAGTCATGCAATCATGCAATTAGTTGTGCAATCATAGTTAAAAATTAGTCAATTGCTCATCAGTTATGTTGACATGCAATCAGTTATTGTCATGTCCCCTTTTCCAAATTAAAACCATGGAGAGACCTCTAGCATATCATCATTTCTCATAGGCTAAAGGATAAATCAAGAGAAATGAATAATAATATTATTTTAAGTTGGGCCCAGTAATATAATATTTATGGGGCAACTTAATAATATTTGATCTATAACACATGCAAATGTACAAACTACCAAAAACTTTAAATTCTATAAACAATTAAATTGAGGAAATCAACCATTTCTTCATCTAATACAGCTCCATATGCATCTGCATAATTTTCAAAAGGAAACCTACCAAAATAAAAACTATTTACTACTCTGATTGAGTAGAGAATTATAATTTTTGATGAATGTTTAGGTAACCACTGGCCTGATGATAAGTGTGATCACAAGATCAAATGAGAAAGCATTTCTGATATAATTAGAGGTGATGTGAATGCATGTGAGGAGTACTAAATGCAGGTAAAAGGTTTGTAAGTAGTTAAATGAAGTGCTTATTGATTATGAATTACTCATGCCTTTACCATCAAGCAAACTTAGGATGTATTAGAGGTTCCCAAATTCTCATTTGATTGTCCATGTCACTTGCCCATTGCTTGATGAAATACCTAAATTTAAAGTTTTTGGTAGTTTGTACATTTGCATGTGTAAAACTTGGAGTAAAATTGTACAGATACTTAATGGTTTCAAAAATCTCTATCACGGGTTTTTCTAGAAAATTTGTACTATTACATTGAACACTTTTGCAGAGAGTAGTTGCATGAAGGAAATCGATAGTTAACAACAATCAATCAATAGCAGTTATTTAGTTTCACTCCTTTTAAGTTTTCATATATTTTTGTTAATTTATGTTATGTAATTTAGAAGTTGAACCATCTTTTGTTAATATATTGTGCAAAAGAGCAATTAAGGGAGCACAATTTCAATGTTCATGCAGAATAGCATTGAGATGGAAAACGATAGCTACAAAGAATAACTTTTATCATAGCAGTCTATGGCTACACATTTCCTGCTAATTTATATAAATAAAGTATTCCCCATTAATATTGTTTTAGTAAGACCATAGATAAGTCATCTGGTTCTGGCACAAAGAAATCAATTATTGATCACTCTCTAGTCCATATGACTTCTACGCATAAATTTAAACCAAACCAAGTAATCCAACTAATTTTCTACAAGACATGATAATTTATGACCTACTCAAGTTGCTAGCTTTTCCCTCAGCTTGCTTAAACAAACCAGAATTCAATAGTAATACATAAGATTGTTTACTATAAAATTATCAACAAATCTTGTGGTTATAACTGGCAACCAATTTACATATTTTACTCTCTAACAGTTGAAATTTTTTAATTAAGATCAAGCAAATGAGAAATATTCTATACACATGATATCATTTAAGATCGCAAAAACTGTCAATATGGCAGCTGCACATCAAATAAGGGGGATATACAAAGTGCCTAATTTCAAAGGTCATGGAATAGTATCAAGAGGGAAAATTTTAGTTACAGAGACCAAAATTTAGCACAACAGTTAGGCTATATTATTTTCATAAGTTTATATAATAGAATATTCCTCACTGACATCATTTATCTAAACAGTAAATAACTCAATTGTTCCTGACCCAATGAAATGGATTATTCATAACTCCATTTTTAGGAAGTATATTAAATCATAGTTGTGATGGTTACACATTTAAAATACTACACCTATTACCTATGTTTTTTGGTTCTGGATTAAATATGGTTTGTTCATTGATGAATGTTGTGACAACACCTTTACAATAGATATAGTGGTTGCTTCTAGTTGAGAAAAAAGGATCTATGGAGCTTAAAAATAAGACCGAAAGTCATTGTATAAATAGCTCTCAGGATTATAAATAAAATCATCCATTTACCACACATTTCATTGCAATATTTCAATATGGTATCAGAGCAACCTGGTTCTGCTAAAAAACCTGAATGGTGAGGGTATTTGAGGGCAGAAATTAATGTATCCATTGATTAGTAGTTCTATCAAATTTGTTTTACAGATTAAAATTAAGTAACAGAGAGTGGGAGCAGAGGCATTTTGGTAACCAACATCAAGGCATAGATAGAGAGTGAAGTGACATGAGCGTGTCATTCACAGAGCAATGCAATAAAGTTGCAGCAGCATATTAAGTAAGCAGTAGCAAAAAAAAAAAATCCCAAGGAGCAAGCCATAAGGCAACAATTTTGATTGTGTAGGCACTTCAAATGCATGGCTTTCTAAAAAATGAGAAAAGGGAAAGTTGTGGAAGGTGATTTTTGGTGTATAGAAATAGAGGAGACTGGAGGACCATAGGAGGTTGAAGGATAACTTCCAAACTTGAGTTCATTGTTAGCCCAGAGATTAAAGTAATTGATTTGGTAACATTTGGTTCAGAAAAAGGTTTTCAGTAAGGCCCAGAACAACTGAAGTATATCATATATGTCAAGCAATGACCCATACCACACTTATTTTGAATAGTTGAGTTTGTCCCCATTCACAGTATGCAGTAAAGATCAATAAGGCCAATTCCAAGTAATCATTCGCGACTAGCTATGTTTGTCACTAGTACAAAGGTATTGCGGACAATTGTGTGTATCAACCCTATTTGCAACTTAAAGACATTAGATTTCCATAGTCCATATTGATAAGAGTGTGCTTTTTCTAGATTTAGCCTTGTAATCCAAAAAAGTCACTGTTATTTTACAAAATGACACAGATTTCAGAAAAAAGACTAATTATTTTAGTTGCAAAAGCTCATTTGTAAGAGAACTTAGATTTGGAAATAAGCCATGTCTCCACCAGTCTTTTCCATGGACATCATTTAATTTGAGCCTTTAGCAACTCCTTTGCAAAAATGGTATTATTCATTTGAAAGAGAGTAGATGACATGGTAAAGGAGCTTTTATTCAAAAGAGCTACATGCAATAATTGACTGTTAAAAAAAGTCCTCATTCGAAGTGAGTCTAATGTTACTCAAATATAGGAATAAATAATGATAAAGATGAAGCCAAACTTCTAATCTTGAATCCTAACCACATATAAAACTAATGCCACGAAGCAAGGTTTTATGGATGAAACTATGCAGATTTTTTTTAATCAATGTTCATACTACAATCTATCATCAAGATGTTAAATTTTTGTATCCAAATAATAGATCATAGACTGGGATCCTAAATGTTGTTTCAAGTCTTCTACACATTTTTTTCCAGAAAGGTTTACTTATCATCTAATGGACTATGGAAATCTTAATCTTAGGTTTGCTGCAGGATCCCAGTAGTGTAGAAGTACAATTGCAATCTAAAATCCCCAAAACCAAAAAACAATATTTTAGATGCTTAAAATGCACTCATTTCACATACCAAACATTTTAGATTTAAAAGCAATCATAAATGAATCTGATATACAATCCTGGTTGTGACCTATGCTCAAACCCAAAGTAGCCAAAATTAAAATTTAATCTAAAGGTTTCATAGCACTCACCTCAATATCATGCACATACTCCTTGAATTCAGCATAATCATTGTCAACATTGTCTTGAAGTTGTGTAGCTTTGTTGAGAGCTCTATTGACAGGGTCTTTTCCTTTTCATTCTGCTTTCATATAATTGTTCTGCAACTATAAAAACATATAGAGTAAGACAATTATGAAGAGCTCAACAAAGAAAAATCAACAATAGAGAAAGAGTATGCAAAAAAATGATATAGTTCAGAATCAAAATATTGAGGAATAGACTCTTACCTGATCTAAATCTATGGAATTATGGTCATTCCATGCAAAAACTATAGGCTTAACAAAGGCAGCCAACTGTCAAACTTTCTCGGTGAGACCATGTAAGCAACTCATTAAATGTTGGTACTCTTCATTTGAGTTGACATGATTTGGAGAGGCTCTTACAAGTCGTTCAACAAATGGCTATGAAATCTCTATTGATGAACTAGATTTCCAATTCATACTACTCTTAGATTTAGTACGATCTAGTGTTGCCATTTAATTGACAATATCTTCTACTCCTACTTCTCTATTATTGTTTTACACCTAAAAAACAATGTCAATTTCAACATATAGTCAGTTCAATAAAAAATTGAATTAAATAACATGATGTAAATAGAACCAAAAATCCATACACTTACTCCAAATTTGTCAATTTTGGCCTGCAACCCGCCTCGGCCAAATGTATATTCAGCCCTCACATTATCTCTTGCTCTCTTGCCTCTATTACTCTTTGTCAAATATTCTTCAGAATGCATACTTTCTTTCAATGCCTCCCACTATTTGGGAGATAGAGTGGAGTCTAACCTCTCGTTTCCATCCATGATTATTTTTCTGCAGTTGTATCTAAAATTGTTCATCATCTCATCTTGTGCTTGTAATATTTTTTGGAGATTTGTCCACCAATAGTGTCAAAGGCATTTTCCATTTTTTGTATAACATATTCCACATTTCGTGGATCTTGTTGTGCAAAATTTGATTTGCAAATATCGAAATGGGCCCTACATCTTACGCCCAACTCTAAGGCTCATCTTGCAACATTTTTCCCAATGGGTTCACCATCTCTTGATACCTCAACCAAGAATAGCTTCTTCCCTTCTAATATTCTTTCTTTTGCATTCCTCTCTGTAGATCTGTATAAATCTTGACTCAATCTTTGTCTTTTAACAAAAGCAAACACATCTTCTATTGAACCACTACCAATATTTCTAGTTGATCCACTAATTCCATCAAAAGTTGTAGATGCAACAGGTGCACTCTGAGGCACATCAGATGCAAGCAGACTCTCTTCGTGACTTTCATTAACTAAAACTTCATGCTCCTTGGCCATATCAGGTGTGGCATGAGTAGGTAGATCAGTACTAGTCTCCCTAGATTTGACTTAACACATGTATCCTTTATGTGTTGGCTTCTACGAGCTGGCAGCACTATATCTTTACTTTCTTTTTGTTTTTTCTCTGCATTTTCTCTGCACTCTTTTTCTTGCCTATAAAATAAATAAAAATATCATATCATGTCTTATATACATAAATCTCTTGCCTATAAAATTTCATTAAATGGTATTAAATCAATAATATACTACTTAGTGGATTTACAACTTGCCTATTTGTCAAACTAAGATGCGATAAATATTCATTATTCTTGGCCACACGTTCTTCACGAAAGCGCTCATAATCTGTCATTGGAATTTTAGCATTATGATCACTATCATCTAATTTGCGCCTTAAATTCTTTTTCCTCATTTCCTGATGTCCAAAAAAACAATAATGTATAAATTCTAAGCAACTCGATACAAAGATAATTAACCGTAACAGAAATTGCATAAATACAAGTTTATGAGGTGTCATTTTTAATGAACAGACATTGAAAAACGTAGGAAATCTAAAGCATTGCAAACAACAATAGTCATTAGATGTGGGTATTTCAATCAATGGATATTAAATAATGGTTCCCTGCAGAAATGCCAGTTGCATAAAAAGCTTAGCAATGTATTTGAATCAATCCATCAAATCTTGGAATTGGAATAAGGAGTGCTTCACATTGGATGTGGATTCACCATTAGGTCAGCGATAAATTTGGTGTTCCTGGTCTTTTGGTTTCATTCCTCTGTTCTTTTTTTTAATATACAATCTGATCTTTGTGGGCAATGAGTAGTTATATCTAAGTCTCTATGGGATGAATGGGCTCAGAGTGAGGCAGATGCCTAGACTTTGTTTACATCGACACCTCCTTCATCTGAAGTAGCAGAGTTCACAAACACTTAGGATATCTACTGATTGCAAATCTCATTATCAAATATTATCCTAACTGTGAATTGGCATTTTTTGGATTTGATATAGCTCCATAGCTTGATTCCATTACTCTGCTACTCAGCTTGCTTAAGGGGCTTAGCTCATAGTTGAATTCTTGAAGCAATATCAAGGTTTCAAAGAATTAACCTACAGTTGAGTAGCTAATGCATTATACATGTCATGGTATACAATTCCTCAAGTTAAATTTTCAAGAAAAGGGCAATGTGAACATGACAGAGATTACATATGGGATTCTAGATGACTTGGTTGTCACATCAAGACAAAATGCAATATCTTTGCCATGGTAGTTTCTTAACTACAAAGGTTTTCTAATGAAGATGACAGATAAAAATGTGATAATGGCAACCATTGGCATTCTAGGTGACTTGGCTGGCACCAAGACCAAATGTAGAAGCTTTGCTATCAAAATATGGCTTCTCAAAAGGTTTTTCCAATACGTGCTTGTCATCCAGGGATCAACTGATCAAGAAAGCAGCCAAATGGGATGAGATAAATATTTGTCAAGTGATCTAATCCAATTTGTCCAAGAAGTTTGTACCTCCATAGTCATTTGGGTTCATCAAGTTGAAGATATATGTGATAGTTTAAACATCTAAGGATTAAAGATATTTCATCAGAAGATTTCTATTCATTATTTTTTACATTATTCTACTCCAAGTTCCATGAACTACAAGTTTACAAAAAGAGAATACACTCTTCTTTCAAAGACAAGCAAAACTGTGTTGGACAATATGCAGCTCCACGAGAATAAAAAAAGATTTGCAGTGCCAAAAAAATATATCAACTAATACTACATAAATTTCATGCAACTCAACACTTCACTGTTGTAAACCAATGAACAGATCTTTCTCAAAAAACTATTTACGATATTTTTCACTACTGACACTTTTCCTAGATAATCCCTCCATCCTCTTGCACATAAACAAGTATTTATCAATAGTCCATGCAGGTCTATATACTAGTGAGAAATGGAGAAAAGAACATTATTTGCAGCTCTAAATTTTCACTATAGCATTATTATAATCTATGATATAGTGAATAGATATTTCCAGGTAAAAAAATTTGTGGAAACTATTGAATGATAATTATAGCATGGAAGGCCTTCAAACAGATGTCATATATTCAGATGTAAGAAACAAGGACAAACGAAATGCAAAAATGAAAAATCCACATGGGTTTTAGTCATTTTTTCTACAGATGAGTCCACACCCAAAACATGTAAGTCAAGGGTCAAGTTTCTGATGAGTTTCAATAAAAAGAAATCACAAGTTTTAGACAATTACTTGGTCAGGACTTGTGTGTGAGTTGTGTCAACTCATTGCATTTTATCAGGCCAAGTCTACCAAGTTTTCAAAGAGGTTAGGAGAATATTAATATATTATATATCAAATCTTGAACCTTACAATAACAAAAGAAAATTTTCACTTGACTTAACATGAGAATCTAGCTCTTTCCATTCAGAAGCAACCTCACAGTACCTACACAAAATATGTTAAAATAGTACAAGCATTATAACAGTCATAGCAGTGAGTCAAAGTACAGTGGTCAAGGACTGTTATAACATCCTGTCATGACAGTGGAAGCAATGATCCAGAGGAGCTATCAAGAAAAGATCATTGTCAAAGTAAAGAAATGATGGTATACATATTCATATTGCATCCTCATTTATATATGAAAACATGTTCATATTGCATACAACATTTATATATGAAAACATATTCATATTGGATTCATATATGAAAACATATTCATATTGCATCCTCATTTTTATATGAAAAAAAATTCATATTGCATTCATATAGAAACTTTTTTTGACATTAATTCTTTGAAACAGGTATTAGTCTGAAGGCCCATGTCCTTAAAACATAAAACAGTCTTAAAACAACATAAAAATCTTAAATAAAAGGTCATAAAATGGGGCTCACCAATAATCATCTGCATTGCCAGCAAGATCAGAATCCTAATCACTCGTGTCTGCATCTACTTGATTTTCTTTCTCATTCTCATTTGTGATATGCAATACATTCTCTCTTCCAATTTCTTGATTGGTAATCAAAATCTCTTCTTCAAACAGTCCCTCATTGTCTTCATCCACTTCTTAAAATGTTTCTTGTAAATTAACATATTGCCCATCAAGCATTACATCAACAACTTCCATGAATTTTTGTTTCGAACGAGACTTTATTTGAATGACATTTGACCAACCTGGGCTTCTTACATCATCAATTAGAAAATATTGGTTAATTTGAAGAGGGGAAACATACGGCTCATCTATCTTTGAAAAAAATTGTCGTGTATTTGCACGTACAAATCCATACTCATCAAATTGCATTGTGGATGGTCGGATCCACTTACATTTTAATAATATAGGACTATTTTCACCAAAATCCACTTGAATAATTTCTTGGATGAATCCAACATAAAATTTCTTCTCAATTTCATGAAGAAATTCAGCACTGACAACACAATCACAATTTGTCTTTCCTTTGTCTTTTTCTTCCACTCTTAAATGACTACCATAGGCCCACATTCCACTAAAATGCATAGCCCATAAATGTGGAGGTTGTGAAAGCTCACTTTCCTCTGTTGTTATATCTTGACCTTCTTCTTTTGCATCACTGATTGCATTAGCAATCCATTCTTCAATTTTGGAAAAAATCACCTCTAATCAAATCATGACATCTGCGCTTTTGAGGTCGATGTTGCATCCAAGCTTGATTCTCTTCTTCATGTTTTCTACATAGAATAATGATGTACAAATAGTAAGATTAATAACATAAATGTGTAAATGCAATTGAGTAAATAAATTATTGTGTAAATTTTTTTTACCTGTGCCACTTATTGAACGAAGATGTGTTTTGAAGAATAAAGGCATGTATTGCACTTCTTTCTTGATATGATAGCTTGAAGCGACATCCATTGCCTTCTAATACTTCACCTGCAACTCTCTCATCTTCATCATCATCCCATACACGTCGATTGACATTTTTAAAATCCTTCATATATTTTGTGCAAAATCCCATGGCCTCTTGCATTGAATATCCCTCAGACATGCTACCTTCTGGTTTTTCCCTAGTATGAACAATTTTTTTCAAAACCTTCATATATCATTCTATAGGATACATCCATCTCGTTCTTACTGGGCCACAATGCTCTATTTCATATTGTAGATGTATCAAAAGATGCATAGAAATGTTAAAGATTGTTGATGGAAATTCTCGTTCCAAGAGACAAAGGACTTCAACAACCTCCTCCCTCAAACTATCAAAGTTCGAAGGATCTAATACATGTAAGCTCATTCTCTTTAATATTAGGCCCAACCTTATAATTGCCAATCTTTGCCCCTTTGCCAAACTCAATATATTTACCACAATAGGTAAAATATTCTATATTATGACATGATAGTCATGGGTCTTGAGGCCTCTTAAGCTACTAATGTCAGTTTGGCTTCTGATGCTGCTACTTACATATCCAGTGGGGAAGTGAGTTTGAGACATCAACTGTAAGAATTGTGCACATTTTTCCTTTGTCCAGACATAAGCAGCACTAGGTTTTCTATATTTTTCATTATCATATTTTTCAACCCAAAGATTTCAGTGAATCTTTATTTCTCAGAAGTCTTCAAATGATGAAATAGTATCAAAAGCACCAAAAAGAGTTTCTATAATAGCATAAGCTATATTTTTCTCAGTATCCATAAAGTCAGTAGTATGCCTAATGGCTATATCCTTAAAGTATGGCAGCTTATACAATATGCACAACCGTTTTACACCACTTTCATTACATGGATCATATCTACTGCCAGCAATCCCATCATTTTCAATAAATGACATTCTTTTTTTTCCATTCTCAAAAATGTAATCACCTATTATTAGCAATGGCACTTCACAATTCTGTTCTTGACCATTGAAATGTGTTTTTTGTCGACGATATGGATGATCCATTTTAAGGTAAGCACAATGTCCACAATAAATACACTTAGGAAAACTTCTTGAGTGCCTCAAAAAATCCTTAAAGTTGCAAGTAGGACATCCATGGTATCCATGATCAGAGAGACCAGACAATGTGCCATATGCAGGAAGATCATGAATCGTAAACAATAAGGAAGCTCTTAAAGTGAATTTGATTGAATGACCATCCCTTAAAGATTGAATTGCTTCAATTTCTTTCCACAATTCCATTAGCTCATCATATAATGGCTCTAGATAAGCATCTATTGTATCTGAAGTCACACTTTTCTTTCCTGGTATAATCAATGATAACATTAAGAAAAATGGTTTAGTTGCTAACCATGGAGGCAAGTTATAATTTATTAGAAACACTGGCCAAGTTGACCATTTAGTACTTTGATCTGAGAATGGGTTCACCCCATCTAGAGCCAAACCCAACCTTATATTACAAGAATCTTGAGAAAAATTAGGCCATCTGTTATCAAATTCCATCCACATCTTAGAATCAGGCACATGTCGTTCTTTTCCATCAGTGCTCTTATTTTTGGCATGCCACTACATAAGTTCAGCAATGTCTCTGCACCTATACATTCAGAGTAATCGTGGGATTATCGGAAAGTGGCGAAGAACCTTTCTAGGAACCACGGCTGATTTCAACCATTGTCTATACCTCACTTCATGACATTTCGGACATTCACTCTCATTTGCAAGATTTTTGCAAAATAATACACAACCATTCACACATGTGTGTATGTTTTCATACACCAAGCCAAGCTTACTTATTTGCTTTTTACATTGACTTTGTTTTATTAGCAATGTGGAGTCAGCTAGTAACAATGAACTTAATAATGCCAATAACTGATCTACACTCTCATTTGTCCAGCCATGTACCACTTGCAAGTTAAGAATTTGAAGGATTGTTGCCAAATGACTTAACTTGCAATTAGCATACACAGGGTTTAAAGCATCCTCCATTGACTTGGCCCAATCATCGTTTATACCCTCATTCAACATTCTATCAACTTCAAACCCTTCATCAAACATTTTTTGTCTGTTCATCTATGTTTGGTGCCACTTCATCTATGTTTGTTGCCTCTTCATCTCTCACAGTCTGCAATTCTATCATATCTTCATAATAATTGTAAGCCCAAGGTCTTACACCACTATGCCCATATCTTATCATATGTCGATAAATCATATTTATTTTTTTCACCTTTCCACCAAGACATTTTTTACATGGACATGGATATTTGTCAATGTCCCTCTCATCAGCTACTCTCTCATCATATGCATTTTATTGATCAGTAGTCAACCTTTAATGCTGATCCATCTATAATATTGTGCATTCCAATATTAATTTAGTTTTTGATTTAAAGAAAAAACATAAATCTAAAAATAGAGATGTCAAAACATCGTTGAAAGTAGTCAATTTTAGTAGAGACCATAACAGAAAGAAGAGGATATAATGAGTCATTGTTCTGAGATCTATCTTAAATTCATTTGAAGTTTACCTACTGAGAATGGAATATGCCTATTTTTCCTATCAGCTTACTTTCGGCAATGAGGGTTTCAAATTACCTCTGAATTCACTGCAGATGGCTTCATTGACTTCAAATTTGTTGCAGCAAACTCTGAATTCCTTGCCTGCCTTTCCAAAAATCTCCAAGTCCTATCCAAACAAGCTTTATCACCCATGCAAGTGCTTCAATACCTATCCATGAGAATAACAAACATCAACAACAATCCAATTTCATTCCCATGCCAACAAAGACATAGTCCAGAATTAGCACAATCAGACAATAAGGGCTTCAAATAAATAGAATAAAATGAGGTGGCATCTAACCATGCCTTGATGGATTCTCAAAAACAAGAGAAAAAAGAAAAATTCACTAAGAAGAATACTGCTCCTTCAAATGGGAAAAGAGCTAAAGTCCCCCATAAGGGAACACCCATTCCATCATAAACACCATCCAATGTTACATCTAGGACATCAAAATTTCAGGTTTCATCAGTGATGGAGAGCTAGGAGGATTCAAAAAACATCTCACAAAACCTTCAACTTGCCTTCCTTTGACACACTTAATTCAACTATATTTCTCTCAATATCAACAAAGATCAAATTCTTTCACTATTTCCCTTAAATACACATCATGGCACTTGGTTCAAACACTCAAGACTCCAAAACAGAGAACAAGGCCATATTCCTCTTGTAGTTACTTCATGACACCATGCAGTGATAATTCAAATTGGATTTCATTCATACCTTCTCTATCACAAATAGCTAACAATGGAAACATGAATGGAGAGCCTTATATGAATGAATGGAAACAATGGCTCGTTTTGGTATACTACCTCGATATGCCAAAAATGATCTTCAAATGAGATGGTTTGAGCTACCAAACTGCTACATATTTCATAATGGTAATGTTGAGAAACAAGCTTCATATTTTAGTCTTTCCTTGTGTCAATAGCTCATAGTTCATGTTGTCTTTGGCTTCCTTCTAGATGCATCTTTTCTTGCATTGTTTAATATTATATTTTATATACTTACATTTTTTCCCTTAGAACAAAAATTGGATAAGTTTCTATTGATATTTGCATGGTGCTTTGTTCACAGTTGAGGAGAATCGTCTACTGTTAGTTTATTCTACATAGGCTGGTCAATCATTCTGAGGCCAACCTGAGATATCTCTTAGGAGTCTTATATGTCTTTGCTTTGGGTATTGTGTACCAGATATTAGCCAATGCATGGGAGGAGGGTGATGAAGCTGTCCTTTACACTTGTCGATTGGTTGACTTGGACCTGGAATTGGTTGGTGGACCCATCAAAGAAAAAAAATAAAAAATTTCCAGAATGAGCTGTATGTGAACCATTCAATATAACCTTTTCTTTTGTGCTTCACTTATTAACCTATGCATTAAAAAAGGATAAGTCATAATATATTATATTTTTGACCTTGGTGATCAGATATGAGATGCGTTTCAATTTAAAGAGTGGGGAGGCTTCACAAAAGAAACTGTCAGAGTCTGCAGTAGATTTTCCAAGGATTAATGAAAAGTATATTGGCAGGTAAGAAAATTCTAAGAGATAATACGTACACTCTTTCCTAGAACACTACAATTATGTTTTTTCCTCCATTCTCTCCCTCATAAACAATGCTCGTGGATCATATAACCAAGGATACCATGTTGATTGGGAAATATCTAATTCTACTTTATGATTAACATGGGTACAGAAAGCAATGTTATGTGTATGGTACTACACTATATTCAAGAGATAAGGTCAAGGGACTCGTAAAGTTTGATCTTCAAGTAGAACCTAAGGTTGGGAAGTCGCAGAATGAAGTTGAAGGCAATGTGCTAGGGGTTTTTGACTTTCGACCTGGAAGATTTGGTTCTGAGGCAATATTTGTACCTAGGGATTATGGGTTAGACCTTGCAGAAGATGATGGTTACTTGATCTATTTTTTTCACGATGAGAACACTGGGTATGGTTCTAGGCTTCTAGATTACTTACATTTAGTTCTTTTGAGTCTTGACTTGTCTTATATTTTTTCTTGAGAGATGATAAGAAGTAAATAATATTTATATGAGGGCTATTGCTTGCGAAATACATGATGAGTAGGTTGTCCAGTGTAGGCCACTATTTCCAGAGATCAAGTCTTTAACAAAATGGCTTAGATAATAAAAATACCATAGGCAATAATGAAACAAGGACCTAGATAAATCATAGTATTAATCGCTACATAAATGAAGATTATCATTCAGATATACAATAAAAGAAAAAGAAATCTTGAAATAAACATTTATAATTCTTCCATATGCGTATTATGAGATTGCAAATTGGAACTTCTAAGGTATATATTACCAAAACGAGCCATTGCAGTATACCTTCTCTGTCACAAATAGCTAACAATGGAAACATGAATGGAAATATGAAAATTTATGAGATGACAAAATTTTGTGAAGGTTGTTTGAATGGAGAGCCTTATTTATCAAATAGTATCTCAAAAGATACATCATATATCATTTTGGAAGCACCATTGAAAAGAATGTCAAAAGAGCAATTAATATCCCATTATTTAAGGGTTGTAGCAGCAACAAGAAGGGATAAGGATCATGTTCTGGCTAAAAAAATAGAAGAGATTTACAGGCTTAAGCAGGAAATTTTGAGGGAGAAAGGCAATGATAGTGAGATGCATGTTTTAAGAAAAGTGTTGAATGACATAACTAGAAAATTGGATGAAGTTATGAAAGAGAATGAAAAATTGATCCTCTCAAGAAGGTTTGAAAACAAGAACTCTGGAACGGTTTCTAATTTATAGGATGAATTGCAAGCTGAGGATAGAAGAATGACATATCTGCATACAAGGAAAGAAAGGGAATTCAAAGCATTATCTGACAGTAAAGAGCTAGATAAGTCATCAAGAGAATCCTACTTACTGAGTCAAAAAGTAGTGTTGGAAAATGATAGGGAAGAAATAGAAGAGAAAAATAGGAATGAAATAGACATACTAAGAATTTTTTTTGAAGAGGTTATCAAGGAGATATCAATTGCCTTAGATATGGCACTAAAGGAATGTGTAGAGCTTAGAAAGTAGAAGCATTCACTTAACAAAATGATCCATGATAAAGATAGGGGTATGAGTTTAGTCTTAATGGAAAAGGAAATTTAGAGGTAGAAGATAGCAACAATGGAGAATGTGCTTGACCAGAAGGGAAATGAATATAAAGAACTACATGGTTTTTTTCAGAATATGTTGGAAGAATGTAAAGAGCTAAAAGGAAATACATTTTATATTGAAATGCTTCTAATGGAAAAAAAGGATTTAGATTCAGCTAAGAGAGAACAAGATGAACTGAAAAGGAATGTTAGTTTGTTGGAGGAAGCTATTGAAGAAAACAAACACCATGCAGATGTAGCCTTAAGAATTTTGGAAGAAACAAGGAAAGAGAAATTGATGCTTGAGGATGCTATCCAAGATAGGCTAAATTCCATGAGCAGTATTATGAAGGAGGAGGAAGGGTAGAGAATAGATATTGAAGGAATCATTACACAAAAAGATTATTCCTTAGCCTTGGTTCAAAGAGAAATTAAAAAATAGAAAAAAGAAACAATTAAAGAAGAAGAGCAAAAAACCAGTTCTTTGAGACAAAAGTGCAAAAACTTGAGGACCACCTCCAAAGAATGCAAGTAGACTTACAAATGGAGTAGAAGAAAAGTCAAATGGAATTATCAGGTACATTATCAATATCATCGATGCATCTCTGAAGTTGGAAAACTTGACATTGGAAAAGCTTCATCGTAACTTCTCAAGGTAGTAAATTTTTTCCATCACCATTTTTCAGTTCATGTTTTTTTTATGCTTGCATGAAACATGGCATAATTTTCAGCTACGAAATTCAATATTTGATTCATGGGGTGTATTTTCAGTGTTTATTCTAAGAATTTTTATTTACACTTAAAGAGTTTGTTTTTGGTAGCAAATTTGAATATGCTTTCATACATTTTGATTGAGAGGATAAATCCAAATTATCTATTTCTTATCACAAATTTCTGACTTTAACTAGTAAAGAAAAATTGAATTCAATTATTTATGGATATAGCCAGTATATGATTGCCATTATTTTTAAGTGTGTTTTCCTATGGTCATTGTAGAGCATGGCTTCATTTGAAGCATATCGGTAAAAGCTATAGGTCAGTGTTGTTTGTGATGTTTCTTAAACATTAAAACATGATTGTTATGTCCTATTTCCTGATCTCTTTGAAAAAATGACATTTGCCAAGGTTCTTTGAATTGAATTTCATGTTTTTTCGGATTATGCAAAAAATTATTCATCAAGTTGAGAGGAGCTGACAGACAGATGGGCATTGCCAACTAACGAAGGAAAGGGTTCAGGGTCAAACTTCAAGCAAAGCAATAATGGTTCACCTCAAGCAACATGAAGACCCTAAAAGTGTATCACCTTACAAGATGGGCATATGAATTTTTGAAGATTACAATAGTCTATAAGCAAAGATTCAAATAGCATACATCAATATTCTCATGAGTTGGGTCATTTGTTAGAGTCTGTGTTCCTAGAAATGAACACTCACCATGAATCTGTTAAGAGGTAGCATATCAAAGTTCACAATCACCTTAATTCATGCCAAAAAAGTTACTGATTTTGGCTTCAGTATGAGGAAAAGTAATGTCCCTGTTCTTCAAAAATGCTAATAGGACCTAATGCAAGTGCATATGTAAGTAATTGAATTGTACTTTATTTGAATTTTTTGGAACAACTTCCTATTAAAGAGCTATTTGACAGAATGTGGTTGAAAGGACAGTCAACTAAATGCAAGGGAAACCTTTAGGCTTCACAAGTTAGTCATAAATGCAAAAGATTAGTTATAAATGAGTAAGTTTATGACAGCCATTAATGGATTGTGTGAAGGGACAGTCCTTTAAAATTGATATGAAGTGGAATGTGCATAGATTGAGGGGTAGTTTACTATACTGTTATGAGAATATAGGAACCACCTTGCTCAAACATCAACAATAGTAACCCTACCATTAAGAATACTTCTAACCATTGAGTCACCTTAGATAGCTTTCACAAAACAATTTCTAGACACTTTGATTCTGTGATGGAAAACACCTTGGAGACCTAGTGCCCTTTTAAGACTCTATCCCACCTTGATAGCCACAAGTCATCATTTATAGATACATACAAGCTTCTACAGATATACCAAAAGAATGCTTTGCTTACCATACATGAATAAGAGACATAGAATCGCAATAGAAAAGGAATCCAAATCTATTTTCTCACTATAAAGATGATTCCCCAGTCTTACTTGTAAAGCTATGTGTTGTTGAGCCTGAGCTAAGACATTCTCTTGGTCTAGTTTTGGTTGACCACTACTATGAGAAGGAAATAAGATGGAATCAATTAGATTGTCAGAAGTACATATTAAAAACAAGTAATATAGATTCAATTGTATTATAGCCTCATGCATATCTATACCTAGCTATAGCATGGCGAACAATCAAAGTTTTATCTCCCAATTTAGGGAAGCACATGCAATGTCTGTCACAGTTAGATCCTAATATTTTTGATAAAAGTAATTAGCATCTTGAATATGACAAGAAATAATGATGCTTGTGTTAGTGTACTGAAAGTGCCATTTCAAAAATGTCGGTATTGGCATGGTATGATGGTTTATAGGTGGCATTGTTGTTCTTGCCACCAAGGTTCAAACCCCGTTGGGGTGGTATTGTTGAATAGTTGTATCTGGTTCATAGCTCCGGTCAAAAGCATTTACCCCTTGAATAAAAAAAGAAAATGCCATTTCAAATAAAATTTGTTAAGAACTTACAAAAATATCAGCATAAAGGCTCACCTAGTAGATGCAAAACCCATAAATTCTTGGTATCTCTATCTTTACATTCACCTATGCATTCACCTATGTTGTATGTAAAATTCCATATCTTTTTCATCTTGTCTACTGTGATATCAAAAACAGACTTGAAAACAAATGCGAAAAATTTGAAGGTTCTTATTTAAATTCACCATTCTCATAACTGAATTTCTTGTGTATTCACAGTCACACCACCATATAATGAAATAATTAGGAATGACTTAATAGTTTTCATTAGTAGGTGGAAAAATAGTTTGAGAACACTAATTGTATCAATCTATTGAGATAAACAATGAAAATAGACTATTAATTTACAACAATTTGTTTTAGAACGAATTTTTTTTGCATAAAGATCTGGGTTTTAATAATATTACATGTTTGCTTGCAGATGACCCATGGGTTGAAGAAAATAGAAACTAGGGCATAATATTTTCTACATATCCTCATTGTTAAAAAGCCAATACAATGGCCACTTCCCACCACACGCATTGTAAGCTTTCCTGCCAAAAGAAGTCGCATCCCGAGTGCAACGTCGCGGCTATAGCAGTAGATGAGAGATCCAACTCAGAACCATTGAAAAGATGGGGAAAAAAAATAGTTTTAATGGCTATAGCAGTAGACACGAGAGAGAGCCATTGAAAAGATGAGAAGAAACATCAGTTTTAATTGGTTTCCATAAGAAATGTGATAAAAAATATTAATCTTAGAATATTTCCAATGAGAATATTCTTGTAAATATAATTAATCCTAGAATTTTTTTGGGAAAGTTGGAAAATCTTATAAGCACTACATTTATTCATAACAAACATAAGTCTAGAGGAAGATAAAAGCTTGAATAGAAACCTAACAATCAATATTGCATAGTATTGAACCTACTCCATTATTGAACTATATCATAGTCTAGATGATCAACAAAGAGAGACCCGCATGCTAGAAATGGTATTAAAGCATAGAGGAGGGATGTCTCTTATTAAATGGCTTGTAAATGTGTGGCATACACCAAATCTATGCTGTAAATTATAGAAGAAAAACAAAATCTTGACGTGTTCTAAAGTTTTAAAATAATATCTATTCCCTTTAAATTAATCCTTTAAAAGACATTAGCTAGTATCTTCACTTTTTGCTTTTAAGTGGGGGTGACTATAAAAAGACAATTACATCTTTATTAAAAAGGGACAACACATCATACTAATTTTTAAGAAAATAATACTCTCTTCTCTAGCAATTCACCATGGGAATCACTACCATGACAAATTCACCTCAAGGAAAATTCACCACTAGCAATTCACCACTAGTCATTTATTTAGTCATTTATTTAGTCATTTAGTTGTGATTTTACCCAATGACCAAATTAGTCACTTATAAATGACAAAATTAGTCATTTATTTGTCAAATTCTACTAGTGTTATTCACGTGACTAAAACTTTTAGTCATGTAGTCATTTATTTTCCAAATTCCACTAGTGGTTGGTTCTTGATAGTTCACGTAAACAAGGATTTTGATGAGATTTTCTTGTACCAACTATTGTAGGACTGATTCGATTGGTCTCCCAAGTGGTGTGTATTTTCGCTTGTTACCTTGTGAGATTTGCACTTTAAATTGACCTTGTGGTGATTGATTTTGCAGATGTGGTGATTGATCTTTGAGATGTGGTGATTGGGTTTGTTTTTTATATTGTTATCTTGATATTTGACTTCTTGCCATTGGAGATGTTGTTCTTGATGCAGTTGTGGATATAACTCAATGCTTTGATGACATGGTTCAACCAATGGAGGAATGTATTGATTTTGGAGAGAAGATATCTCTTGGCTCAATAATTCAATTAGTTTGGCATGTGAAGCAAGTTGTTCTAGCAAAATTTTATCTTGATTTTGACTCCCTTGATTTGGCTTTTGTTCAAGCAGATTTGGGATGTACACTTGTGGTGTTTGAATGGGATCATGAACAAATTGATTTTGGACAATGTTCTGATTTGGGATGGTGTTCAGATTTGGCATTATAGGTTGAAATTGAACATTGTCTTGATTTAGGTAACTTTTATTTTTCATAGTGTTACCTTGACTGGGAGTTGTTAACATCTTGTTTGGATTCTTAACAACATTTGTATGATTTGCAAACATATTTATCCCAAATTTTTTCGGATTCATGTTTCAAAAACTTGTACTCAAGTGGTACATTCCCATTTGGCTTGTAGGGATTTAGTGGGATGACGTTGTTTATTTGAAGGCTCATGCTTTGATTGTTTAGTTGACAAACTTGTAGGTCTGGATTTAGATCTACCATCGAGAAATTTGTTCCAATCTTTGATTTGGGCATACTCACACTTGTTGTGCCATTGACATTTGTAGAAGGTAATGATCCCATGTATGGATTGTATAGATGTGAATGTTAATAATTGATCGGTGTTGTAAGGCTTTGAAAGTTCATTTGATTTGGATTACTCATGATGTATGGATCAAGTTTGTATTCCATGTTCTCCTTGTGTTTTGACCTTGTTGCAAAAGTGACCTCTAAGGTTCTTAGGACTAATGACAAGATGAGGGATGAAAGGTGTAAATTATATGAGTGTTGAACGTTTTAGGGACTTTGGATCAATGCTAGACTTAGGGTTTGATTTTGATTGGTTTGATTGGATTTGGATAATGAAATTGTAAACCCTAAGATGTTGGATGTGATCTTAGGATGAATTTTCTCAAAGGATTGTTAATTTAATTAGAGGGATGAGAAAGGCTGCATTCCCATACTCCTAACTAAACAAGGTGATTTTGATTTTGATGATTTACCCAAGTCTAGAATGATGTTTCCAAAGATACAAAGTTGTTTGGTGGGATGGAATTTGATAATTTTTTGGGATGGTTGAAGTGTTAGATTTTATCCTAAATGAACCTAGGAAGGACTTGTTTAGGAGACCAAGATAGCGAAGAACATGCCTTTCCCTAAGAGTAATTCAAAATCAAAAGACCAATGTTTACATGAAAACCATATGACCAAAAGATGCCAAGCACATATGTGGGGTCCAATTGATTGAATCTTTGCTTAATAGATTATTTTTACCACAAACACGCTCTTGATTATATTTTGAATCTAGATGTCCAATGTCGTAATTTTCTTTCATCCCACAAAATGCATTATGCGAAAATTGAGGAAATCAAGGCAAAGGTTACCTAAAGTTGACTTTAGTAGGAGCAAATTGAGATGAAATCCAAATGTTTAGAAGCCCCAAAAGATACGAATCCCAAGGGCAAGCAATAGCATGTGAATTTGTTCAAGGATATTTGCCTCTCCTAAAGGGTTTGCAATTTTGATGATTCGTTGAATGTTTGTTTTCAAATGTTTTCGATAAAAGCACTGTGTTTTCAAACTGACTCACAAGCAATAACACCCTAGCTCAATTGGTACGTTTTTCTTAGTGGGCTTTCCTCATGCCCTTCATAGAAGAGATGATTTTACATGCAACCCAGGAGAAAATATAAAGGTATGTTAAGAATGAAGTCTTAACCTCTATATTTCAACTAGGATCGGACATGGCAACTTCTTGGAATCTAAGTTCCAATGCACCACTTTGATAAAATCGCTCAATGGATCAATTGGTCACTACAAAACAAGGGTTCTATTTCGAACTTTCCGTTCATGGAGATTGACCCATACGGCGAGAGTCCCCTTTCGGATCCATCTCGTCGGAGCCAACCGTGTGATACTGGCATTTACTCGAATACCCACATTTATATCCCAGTTGGAAATACTATTGGCTTTAGAGTGTTACTGGTTGATTTGTTCCCTTGGGTGAGTACTTTTTCCCCAAGGCAGGCCCTCTAGGATAAACAAAAGCAAGTAAAGACAAAATTCGTAACTCGATCAATCTTTGATGACTCAAAGAAAGAGAATATACGCAATGATGCTCTACTCACACTCGCACAAGATGTTCAATTTTAAACCAAAATCAAAGTGTGTATGGGAAATTATTTACGCAACTTAATGTCACCAAAATCCTTTTGATTCTCAAGATCATCGTGAGGCACAAGAGAAGCGCATACGTCTTTTGATGATATTACTTTGTGTAAATAATTACAAAACAATAAAGTCACACATTCATTTTATCCTTCAAAGTAATGATGAGATTCGTTTTAAGCACGAAAGGAAAGATGAAGATTTGATTTGTTCAATTTGTTAATCCTTAAACGAAGTCTAGTGGATTTTTTCTAAGATTCATTTTAAGCCCCTTCGTCACAAAAATTGAAATGTTTATTTTAAGAGCCCCAAAAGAGGTGTGAGTTGATTCAAAACATAAAATTAAGCATATAATGGAAGCATTAAGCATTAAAAAATGCTCTTTTGATTTCAAGTTTTTAATGTTGATTCCTTCAACTTCACTCTCGCTTGCTTTCACTCAATTGCAATGTTTGATTCCAATGTCAATCTTTACCTTCACTTTCCTTTGTTGTCCTTCGTTTAGTCTTTGTACCTTCTTTTCTTTTTTCCTCAATTTTCACTTGCTTTCATATCCATAAATAAGATCAAGGCAATCCTCATCAACAATCAAAAATTAGACAAATAAAAAAATCTTAAGAAGTTAAGATCATGATTCTATTTATGTAACCCTGCATAAAATCATAAATAAGGAGTGCTAATCAATGAAGATGTATGCTCAAATTAAAAGTTAAAAATGTGAAATACAAAACATTCAACTTTCAAACTTAAAGACTATACACAAAAAATAGTGTGGATTTCCATATGTCTAGTTTAATCATTGATCGATATAAAAGTTAAAGCGAAGACTGATGAGAGTGAGGCAACATTCTTGCTTGTTTCAATGTATTAATTTTATTGAGGAAACAATCTGAATATTGCATAGTAAACTACATAAATGCGTCAATTTGAACACGATGGCATTTTTAATTGACTACGATTTTGTATAGAATTGCAATTAAAAACTGTACTCATCTATACAAACAGAAATAAATACAAAACCAGATGAGGAGAGGAAAATTGAAATCATGGTTAGGTATTCCAAATACAAGACATCAATGATATCAGTCTATCGATCCCATCTTATCTTCCTGATTCAAAAACAAATATGAAGAAAAGTTTTCTTCTAAATTCACTCTTCAATAAAGATTTTTCACAATAAACAAATAAACACTTGATAGTACGTGTCCATTTTTTTGAGTGTTGAAACTTGACTTGGGCACCACATCTTTTCATGTGATCTGCTTACTAGTGTATCAATGACAACTTCAAATTTTAACAGTTGTGCTATATAGAAGTTATTTGATACCTGCAATGGGTAATATGGACAAGGTGAAGGCTAATCCATCCTTTGATCAATCAAACATTAAATGCACAGTGTTGAATAGAATATAATATTACCTTTTTTTTACCAAAATCAGCACTCAATATAGAATCAAGCATTCGTAAGTAATATGAATCGCCTCAAATGAATAGTTCAGGAAATGTTTTAGCAGTAATAATGTTCAATGTTGATCACTTAGACTGGACACTCCAACATTAACTCAAGAGATTCTTAAATACTTTGGATTGATGGCAGATTAAAAAGAAACGTCTATCAAGCAGTGAGAAGCGGCCTGTAGAAAAAGGACGCTTCAACAAGAAAATAGGACACTATCTTGAAAAGATCCCCAACTAGGCACTAGGTTGTTTTGACAGGATGTCTGAGAGGGCTGTTAACTTATAAAAAATGTGCAGTAATTGCAAGATATGTATAGAATAACTTTATTGAATAGCTGTTAGAAACTTTCAAGCTAATGCAACTAGTAAGTGGAAAGCCATATTCAAGAACCTTTGCTATATTGACCTATTTATTGTGCCAAAGTTTCATCATACGTTGGAACAAGAATTATGGCATTGGTTATGAGAGACAAGGTGTGTTAGACCAACAACAACCATTTAACACTTGCAGCCATGGACCACCACAATTTTAAAAAACGTACATAAACTAGACTTTAATTTTGTTTCTTTTGTTGCAGGGTAGTAACGTTTGTCAAAGAAATGTATTAGAGTATAGTTCCCTCAGTTGCAGAGTGCACTTGATGGTGCCTATGGTGGATGCAAATCTTCATTTTCCGTTCAAGATTTTGACTCCTCCTCTAAAGATATTTTTAGATGAATTGTTTAGCTGTTGATGGCTTTGAGTCTGGGGTGAGTAGGTCTGAGGGAGGACAATGGCTAGAGTTGTTTAAAGTCGTGGATCTTGTAGCGACCAAATCCTATCCTCTCTGTTACTACTTCCCTACACATAAAATATTGTGATTATGCATAATGGAAAGCAAGTGTGGTAATTCTTTGCAGTCATTAATTCCTGTCATTTGACAGTAGCTATTTTCTTTTCCCATAGCATCGACATGAAAGATTTGTAAAGAAACGTTAGACCCCTCCCTCTAGCTGGTCTTATCGAGCTATTTTGGCATTTTATCAAAAAAACCACAAAAAAAATGACAGCTAAATGGAAGGAATGGCTGCTATGGATTAAAAATATTAGTATCTTTTAACAATACTTTAGGGGCACATTTATTCCATTCATGAATGAAATATCAAATACAACCAAACAACCATTCATTTTTGCAGATAGCCTAACCAAACAACTTTGTTATTAATAGCCTATGATAATGGTATGCCATTAGTTATTTCTTAGTATCAAGACATGAAATCAGACCAAAGACAAAAAATAATTCGCATTAGATCAGTACTTTCAAGCATGAAATTCCATGGCTAAAAATTGTCAATAAAACATGAACCATGTTGTGTGATTTGTTGAAAATGGAGGTTCAGGCCCTCCTTCTAGCGCCAATATGTGAGCAAGATTTTTGCTTGGCTATCTAAATCAACACAACAAACTATTAGTCAAGTTAGCCAAAAACAATAATCAAACTCCTTATGAAGTTCTTAATCACATCAAGACAAGGAAACATGATAAAAAGCATTACAAAGAAATCATAAACATGTAAACCTATCTAAAATGGATTAAACCTTCACTTCATAATTGGATTGGTGCTTCTTTGATGTGGAAAGAATCCCTTTCCCAACCCTTGATAAATAAGCTAGCTGATGATGATAAGATGGGAAAAATCAATTCTCTTGAAGAGAGTGACTTTACATGAATGATTGTGGAGATGAAATGATAGAATTGTGGAGGATTTGATGATGAATAAAGCCTTCCATTTATAGATTATTTGGATGAGAGGAATAGCCAAATGGATGAATGTGGGACAAATATTGGACCAATGAAAGGAGGACACTTGTCAAGTTGTTAGTGGTTGATGCATGTGCAAGATTTGGGAAATGTGCCCAAGAGGGAGAAATTTCAAATTTGAAATGAGAGTTAATGCCGAGTTTGACTTGTGCAAGGGGACATGTAAGAGACATGTAAGACCTATTAAATTCCTTGTTGGATGTACCTTTCAAATTGCTTTTGAATTCAAATTTGAGGGAAGATGCCATGTTGAGTGAAAATGTTGATTTAAATAAATCAATAAATTGATTTATTTGTGCAAGTGGGATTATCTAGAGGATGAGATGGTTAGTTAGGTTAGTTTAATCAGGATTATATTAGCTTAATGGTGCCTAGATGATTTTGACCTTTTGACTTGAATATTTGGATTTTTTTAAATCAAAAAGGGATGAGAAATGACTTTTGAGATTTTAATTAAATAAACTTTGATTTATTTAATTAAAGGATGATATGAGCCTTTGATTTATTTAATAGTCCTGATTTACTTGGTGAATGGATTTGCTACGTTTGATTTATTTAATAAGTGGATGAATATGACCTAAGTGGATAATGCTAATTTCACGTGTCTACAAAACCCCTAAAGTCCTCTCATTTGATTAAATAAATCAAATTCCATAAATCCCCTAACCCACTTGAGTTGATTTAATTCTGAATTAATTAACTCTAATCTCCTCCTAATCCTCATTACCCATTTCTCTAGCTTTTGACTCAACCTTGGTCAACTAAACCCATGATCAACTAACCAAATTGCACATGAAAATAATTTCTTCTAATTAACTAAATAGCCTATTTTTCTCACAATGGTATATTCCTAGGAATGTTCCCCTCAACCACCCATTCATAAATTTCCCTCCAAAAGGCTTTTAAAAACCTCTTGCAAAGGTCTTAAATGCTCTTACAAGAGCCACCTTTGCCTTAAATGGCCTCTTACATGCCATCTTGTCCATCTTAAATCTCAACCATTTTCATTCAATTCCCTTGCATTCTCTTACAAATCCACCTACATACCTTAAATTCTTCACATTTTTCAAAATGTGCTCCACACACATCCCCATGGCTTTCATTAGCCTTGTGACAACTATCACAATTCTATTGACTCCCATCTTAGTTGGGCACATTCACCAATTGCATCCATTCTTCAACCCTTCACTCCTATAAGTAGAGGCCTCTTCTACTTGAAATGGATCCACAACTTGAAGCATTGTTACTCTACTCATTTCACTCTTCAATCACTTGCTTTTTCATGTCATTTTAGCTTGTATTTCACACTCTCTTTGCATCAAAGTCATCTTCACGTCAAAGGATCAAGAACTTGTCAAAGGGATTGGGAAAGGGTCACTTTCCACATCAAAGTGACAACAATCCCCCTATGAGATGATGATTTGAGTAGTTTAGAATAATATTTCTTGTTCATTTGCTTATTGTTTCATGTTAGTTTTGATAATGTTTCCATCTTGTTTGCATGCTCAACTATTTCATAGGGAATTATTTATTTGACTTGTTTAAAATGACTAATATGCCCATATTTTTCCATGTTTGACCAAGTGCATATTTACATTCACAGTATATATACATATATATGTGTGTGTGTGTGTGTGTGTATACACATAGTCGACCATAATATACTTGTAATATAGTTCGAATACATATTTCTAAGCCAACTATTTGTAAATATATATATATACACAAACACACACACACGCATATATATATATGTATATATGTTTGTGTAATATATATATACACAATCAATCATAATATAGCTACAAGAAATCTTGAAGAGTCAAGCATATCATAATCTCAAGAACTATTAATATATCTATGTATATTTCTTTTGGTTGGTTGCTCACAAGCTAGTTACAGAAAAAACATGAAACAAAATTCAAAAAAAAATAATACAATGGATGGATATTGCCCTTGTGAGGTTGGAAGACAACCTCACTTATGATGAAAAAAGTTAAATACATTTCCTTTTGGAAATGGAGGTGTTGAAAAATAGAAACTATGAAATATGTATCACCACCACTCATCCATAGCCTCACCATTGTCGGACTCGAAGTGAACCACCATTGGTCCTATTATGGATGACTTAATGTGCAAATGCCAACCATGAATGGTGTAGCTTTGAAGAAAAATCAAGGGTTATCAAGTGAAACAACATGCCAAAGTGAATGAGAAAAGGCTGAAAACAAAGGAATGTTGGATAGTTGATGCACAGTAAATAGGAGTTAAGTGACCCAATACTGGTGTGGTGGGAAACCACCAAAGAAGGAGCATGTAACCACCATCAAACAATGCCACTTTTAAGCTCAAAAAATTTGGATTTAGAAAAGCGATCGAAAAACTTTGAAAAACATGCATAATTTTTTCTCTGTTGGGTTTTTCTTGGGTTATCAAGTGGACTATCTTGGGTTTACAAAAAAAAAATTGGTCGACGTGGACCCTATTGACATGGACCCCATGCACAACATAGCCCTCACCACCACCGGTCCCTCTCCCTTAGTTATGATATTTTATTTGAGACAAAAAATATTTATTTCGCTTCTTCATGAAAATATTTATGTTTGTTAGATCTTATCGATAGGTAGGTTACTATTGCAATCCTTTAGTATGCATTTGCTATACTACCCTGGCCAATCACATTCTATTATTTAAACACATTGCTTTCTATTTATACAGTTTAAATTTTAAAACTTATTTTTTATATTTAAAAATTGACATTTAAATTTCTTTTTTCTATTGGTCTGAGTAGCTCTTTAATTCATTTTTCTTTTTGAAAAAAATTGAAAAATTAAGATTATAATAATTTTGGCTGGACATTATAGTTGATACATTAAATGCACAAGAGAAGCCTCTAGAAATGAGGAAAGGAGAATTTGTTGGAAAGGAGAAGATGATGCCCACCATCCTCCCAGAAGGTTGTTTTCTCATAACACAAGTGTGCACAAAGGTTGCTCACTCATAATGTTTGAATGCTTGACCTACTTCCGACTAAGAGAAGGGATAGCCACTGAAAGTGATATTCATTTTTCTTTTCTAATCTTTAGTCACACTAATCAGGTCACACTAATCAAACCTGTCCTTCAGTAATTCACTTGATTGCTTCCCTTTTCCACAAATACGTACAAAAACTCTGACTCATCCTATATATATAGAGAATCTATGAACTTATTGTAGGGTAAGATATTAAATAGTTGTGGAAAACTCTACTGAGTTACATTTTAGGTGAAAGATTTTGGCCTTCAATTTACAGTTCTAAATATTTATAGTCACAGGTTTATAGGGTTGCTAATAACAAAATGGGCCAGTTATTTTGTTGTGTGAAAGTGGACCCATCAACAATGGCCATGACAGAGAGATTTGGATGATATCCTGGAAAGTGTTGGAGCTAGGGTGCCACTTTGTGTCATGGGTTTGTGGAACCCAATTCAGAGGTCATCTTTCCTTAATCATACAAAAAATGGATGTCCACTACAAAACAAAGACCAAGGTATGTGTTCTAGGTTTTTTAAATCTCTTTAGGTTAGATTTTATTTAAAAAATAAATTTTGGAATAGTTGTTTATAGGTGTTTAGGTTTTTTGAATCATATTCACATCTTGGTAAGAATATGTTTTGATTTTGATCTTATTTTTTAAGAATAATGTGGAAGCTTTTTTAGAAAGGATTATATTTGTATTTTGAGAGTAATGTATTTTTCAAATTATTGTAGGATAATGTTTTTGTAACTGTTGTGGCCTCTGTTCAATATTGCACCCTTGCAGAAAAGGCTAGTGAGGCTTATTATAAGCTGAGTGATACAAGGGGACAAATTCAAGTATATGTATTTGATGGTAAAGTTTATCTCACAGTGATTTATTATGAAAAATGAAATTTGGAGGATAATTGTAAATGGACAATTTGTACAGGTATTGTTAGGAAATAGCTCACCGATTTTTGTGTGGCTAGATGAATTATAGAATTGCTTCAAATTAAGAATTAAGTGCATATGTAAAGTCCTAGATTTCAAAATAGGCGGCCATACAATGTTCTATTGCTCAAACTCCAAAGTATTTAGCCTAAATTCTCTAGATAAGTGTTGATTGGTCCATATTTTCTAAATGGTTGACATGAGAAAGGCACAAGATAATATTGAAAAGACACTAAGCACAATAGAGTTGTTTCTAGTGCATTATGATGTCTCTCGCAAGGTTAGAATCTTCCTCTACAATATGCAAACATGTACACAGTGAGTAACTTAAGATTTTGTAATTTGAACTATAAAATTGTGGTTATTTAGGTTTTGTTTAAAATGCAGGAATTTGTTATTGAGAAATTACAAATAATTTTGTTAGTCATAATTTGGTGTTTGTAAGCTAAGTAATTTTTTGAAAATATCCTTTTTGTAAGAGTAAGCTCTGAGAAGTGAATCGTCCTTCAGTAGTATGGCCTTCATTAATTAAATGCAAATAGAATTTAACACTAAGGAAATTCCCATATGTAGAAAATTAAAAATTATTATATATTCTACTATCTTGCTCGAACTGTATATATCATGGATAACTATTAATTCTAAAATTTCATTTGCTACTAGTTTTTTGTGAAGTTTCTATATGTTTACCATGCGATTCTAGTTTGTTCTGAATCTTTCAGTGTTGAATGTGAACATGTGCATCCACTGATGCTTAAAATATTTCAACATGCAGGTTGCGGCAAAGATAATGGGGGGACTGCAGGATGATTTCAGTGGATTTCTTATTGTGGTTGGTAAGCTCCAAAAAGCACTTGATTTTTCCTTTAGCACTAGCAACTCAAAGAGTAGAGAAAGCATTGTGCATGATATTCGTTAGTTGCTCTATAAGGCAATGCAAAAGCTTGAGTAAGAATTTAAATGCTTGTTGGCAGAAAATAGGTTTCTACTCCATTCTTCTGTCTGTATCTATAAAAAATTGAACTATTTTATATGAAAAATTGTATTCTACTATGGTAAATTCTCTAGTGCACTGGGTATTTTAAAGGGAAATTTTGTGGATGTTACTCTTGTTCCAATTCTGATTCCTTTTGGGGGTTATAACTACCTACTGTTGTAGTAGTTGCCCATTTTTTCTTCTACAAATGAATGGATATATAAACAAATCATTAGATTTAATAGTTTTTCTTAAATGTTATGTTGTTTTATATTATTGGAAACCAACTGCATTATATCTCACCTCACCAATGATCTATGTTTAAAAGGTTGCTTATTATGTACTTACTCTATCTTTTTGAAATGACAAAGTATGCTAAACCGAGATAACTAAGACAATAGGTGTCTCAGTGTCCTATTTTTTTATTTTCTTATCTTGTTGTGGGTTTTAGTGTCCTATTACAAAGTAAACTTTTCTTAGTAATCTTTGTTTAGAAGGTTGCTAATTACATATTTAGTCAAGCTTTTTAAATGAAAAAAATTCCTAAGCTGAGATCCCTAAGGTGATAGAGGTATCAATACCCTTGTGCAAATTACACCTGTTAAAGTTAGTAGGGTATGTTTGTTGTAATCGTCTAATGTAGCTATCTGTGAATTCAACCTAGAATAGCTCAGCAACTTGTATACTACTTAACCATTTTGTCAGATGTAAACAATAAGGGATAAGATCATAAGTTTTTATCAATCAAATTGATATTGAAGACATTAATCTAGAAACTCAATCAATTACATCTACTTTACCCCTTGTTCTCCATGCCAAATATGTATAGCTCTAGCTTCATTGTTTAATTTATGCCTGCATTCAAACCAAATCATTCTGAAGTAAATTTCTATAGGCAACCTCAATTTAACAATAAGTGATCTTATAGTCTGTTGTTTTACTTAAGCTTGCTCATTATGTCCCTTTCCAAGTTTCTACGAACAAGCTTTTAACTTCTTTATGTGAAATGAGGATCAAGAGTAATATCAATTTTGTAATCAAAACTCAACTATGTAAGTTTCATTGGTGTTGATGAATTTAATTTCTTTATGAAAAGATAACCAATAATATGAACCAGAGAAGCCATTTGGGACAATGCAGTTAACACATGTATAAGAGAAAAGAGATTTCTATTGGGACAATTATCATATCCCCAAAATCTCTCCTTAGAGTGGAAATAACATCTCCGACTAACTATATTCTCATTTTTGAGCTTGTCGACCTTATCCATATATATTATTATAATTATTTAATCTCTTCACTGTTACAATTCTCTTATTCAACGTCATGACCTTGGAGTAGTCCCCATAGTTCCCCTACCCATGATTTTAGCACATGCACAAAGCACATCCTCTGAAGTATACATCTGGGTTTCTTCTCCACAAAACATAAGAACCCCACTCTTCAGTTTGTCTATCCAAATGGCCTTAAAATTATCATAAAACTGGTCGAACCCATTATCTTTAGCCAAAATCTTTTCTTCTACATTTTGCTCTGCCTCATTCTTTGCCTCTATATGTTGCCTCATCCTCATCCATTTCAATTTAAGTTTTTTAATTTAATTTATTTATTATACGGTACCATTCAAACAAAATGGTAGGTTAAATAAATTATTCCCTCAATGTCTCTATTTTTTTTAAACGGATCTTTAATAGTGTTGTTCAAAACATAATAATTTTAGTCTGTAAATAAATTAAGAAATAAGACAGATCTCATAAAAAAACATATATATAGCTCTACAAATCATGAGGCTTGTAATCTGTGTAGGGAAACAAAAAATATAGAAGTCTTAGATATATATGAATATATGAGATACATGAGCATATGTATTTAGAAAATAAATTTCACTGAAACCATGGCAAGCAACTTAGCTAAAAAATTTGCACAAATTTTGTCGTATCATGAAGAGACCAGCCAAGCAGAGCAACTGTTTGGATCATGAATGATGGTTGGCTGATCTTCTCCAAATCTCTTTCTCAATTTCACTTCATCTTCAAATTGTGATGTACTATTTAGAGCGATCCTTCGCTCATGTTGCTGAAAATGCTTGAACAACTACACTTTTTTAGTTTTAGGAGAACTCTATTATAGGTCCCATTCCTAACCTTTCACACCTAGTTAATTTGAAGAGCATTTTTTACATCATAATATGTTTTTTTTTGCTTATCATGCTTTTCAATTTTTACAATTTAGGTTTTATGTACATTTTCATAATTCCTGCTATCTGATTTAGAATATATGTATATGCATTTGATCTTGTTTATATATTATATGTTGTCTGTAGACTTTAATACTACAATTTTTTATCCTTCTTAACAGTAGCGAGCCTTCTTTTTTGAGGGAGAAGTTAAGGCCTATGCGGCATTAATTGGCATGTCCTATGTCAAGGCAGAGTCAAGGTCCTTATATGCTAGAAATTGAATAATGAAAACCTAAATTGATCTAAAGTAGGTAACGAAATTGTTTTAGCTTGTAATTCAAAAGCTGTGAGATTCATAATTGTAGTTTAGTCATCCATTTAGAAAATATTTCAGTTCTTCTTTGATTAAACTCTTTCCCTTGGTAGGTGGCCATGAAACTTGCTCCAGATAGTAAAAAAAATTATGGAAGTAATTGGAGGTATTGGTGACATCACATCAGACGTTGCAAAATTTTGTACATCCTTTCCATTGCTGCTTCAAGAAAACCATAAATTCTTGGTAAGTTGTTTTAGGTCCAAATATTGCCATTGTAAGGAAAATTAGATGCGAAAACAATTCTCCTAATGGAAATACCTCAAGAAAGAATGTAGATATACTTTTAAATTTTACAACTACAGTCCAATTAAGATGCACTATGAAACAGATAACAAAAATAGAGTATTTGACAATCACACATGAACACCAGATATACATGGGAAAACCCTTACGAGAGAAAAACCCACCACACCAAGAGAAATCACTTTGTATTACAGTAATGGAGATTACATACAAATGACAGACTTATCTTTCTAGTGTCTATTTACAGTAGCATTCACCATGAACAATCATCTACATGAACCTTCAAGTTACAATCTACATAGAATAGAATTCATTTACTGATCATACAACTACATAAGAATCTGTCGATGCAACCTTCGAACCAACCAACTGATCACAAACTGCAATCACCGAGTATATCCATGTCGATCTCTGTCTGTTGAACTTCCTCACAGAACTGTCGCAACGAACAATCTTCCAACTATTCAGATTCAGCTTCTCCAATTGGTCCATGAGACTCCACATAAGATGGTCAATCGGTCAACAGAATTTGCATTGTGTTGGCATCTCGGTGAGACATTAACAGTGTCTCACCGATGCCACTTAGACTTCATATCAATATCACCAAGAGTCACCATAGTCGTCAAGATGTTCTATCGAGCTTTCAGTGTTACACCAAAACACCAAGCAGTCACCTAGACCTATCACTTTCACTAGGAGATCATAGCAAGTCACCAAAGGTTATACAAAAGTCACATATTATACCGTGCTCAAAAGAATAGTCGGAAAGACTTAACATCTTCACTGAGAGTTCTTATCGAACCATTTGGGTTACCCCAATAGCCATCGGCTATTAGCAAGACATCCATCAGTCGCTAAGAGATCTCCCCGAGATACTTTATGTTACACCAAATACCGAACAGTCAGCAAGACTTAACACTCTCACCAAGACCTTTCCCCGATCACTTTGAGTTACTCTGATGAACGTTTGGATGTGTCCCCGTCGGTGTGACCTTCACTATTCGCTAAGACCTCACACCAGGATCTTTATGTTATGGTGAAGACATCATATGTATTCCTGTCGGTGAGACATTTCCACTTTGCTGAGACATCATAATGAAACAGACAAGTTATTCCAATGAACCCAAGTGTTACATTGTCGGTGAGACATTGGCTATTCACTGAGACTTCTCACCGAACCGACATAGGTTATCCCAAAGCCCATGGTCGTCATGAGTCTCCTTGATTCACGATTGAATGGCCTATGGCCAAAGAACTCCATGCGATAAGAGGTCATAGCGAATACACTATGTCACAGCGAAGGCTCCAAAGAATAAGCATTTGGAAAGACTTCTGCAAGGTCACAGCGACTTATTCAAAATAGAATGTATCAAAGTTGCTAGTCGGCCAAACATGATAGATGTCATATCGACTTTGCTCCAATGGAGGTTTCAGCTTGTATTGATTGAGGCACATATTTCCAATAATCTCCCACTTGACGAAGATCATGCAAGCACCTCTAGAGCACAACATAACTTACTGAAAATCATGGGCACTAAAGCCCATCGAACTAGCAGAACTTGTATGTGCTCATTGGCTTCGTCAATGAATCTGCAACATTCTCCAGAGTATCAAATTTTTCCAAACTGACCTTTCCATTCTCCATCATATCTCGTACAAAGTGGTACTGTACATCAATATGTTTCGTCCTGGCATGGAAAGTTGGGTTCTTTGCCAGACAAATTGCACTCTGAATGTCATAGAAAATTGTTATTTCCCCTGCATCAAAACCAATGTTAGAACACAAACATTTCAACCATACAACTTCTTTACAAGCATGAGTAGCTGCCATGTATTCAGCCTCCGTAGTGGACAAAGCAACTACAGCTTACCACTTGCTCATCCAACTCACTGCACCACCATTCATCATGAAAATGTATCCACTGCTGGACCTCCTGCTTTCAATGTCCCCTGCCCAATCAAAATCCACATAACCTTGAATACTGAGAGTCCTCTATGATTCAACCAAGTTCCCATGGTAACACAAAGCAAAATCTGAAGTACCCTTCAAATATTTGAAAACTCTCTTTACAGCATCCCAATGTGTTCTTCTAGTATTAGCCATAAACCGACTGAGAAATCCCACTGCTTGGGCAATTTCTGGCCTTGTACGACCATTGCATACATGAGACTCCGCACTAGCATAGGGTACACTGGTCATGTCCTCCATCTCAAGGAGATTTTGGACAGTCCTCAATGATAGCGTTCCGCATGATTGTAACCACTAGTTTTTGCAATCATTCATACAAAATCTCTCAAGAATAGTGACATACTTACTCTGACTGAGCCAAAGATTTCTATTCTTCCTGTCCCTGGTTATCTCCATCCCCAGAATATACCTTGCTGCACCAAGATCCTTCATTTCGAACTTAGCAGACAACTGAGACTTAAGATCAGAAATCATTAGCTTACTATTGCCTATGAATAGCATATCATCAACATAGAGAGCAATAATAAGTACTGATCACTTTCAGCTTTATAATATACGAGTGATCAGATTTTGATCTCACAAATCCCAAAGACAATACAAAAGTATCAAATTTCTGGTACCACATTCTAGGTGACTGCTTTAACCCATACAGAGACTTCTTTAATTTGCATACTAGTTTTTCTTTACCTTTTTCAACAAAGTGCTCAAGTTGGGACATATAGATTTCTTCTTCAAGATCACCATGAAGAAATGTTGTCTTCACATCCAACTCTCTAAGTCATATGCAGCTACAAGTGACAAAAGAAATCTAATGGACGTCAACTTAGCTACAGGTGAAAAAATTTCCCCATAGTCAATTCCCTCTACCTAGGAATAACCCTTTGCAACCAGTCTTGCCTTGTACTTTTCTACACTGCCATCCAGACCAATCTTTTTCTTAAATACCCATTTGTAGCCCACAGGTTTTCTGCCTTTAGGCAAGGGCACCAAACTCTAGGTTTCGTTCTTCTCTAGTGATGCCATCTCTTCTTCCATGACTTCTAACCGAGAGTCTGAGTCTGACATTTGAAATGCCTCTTTTACAGTCCTAGGCTCATCAGTACAAAAAATTAAAGCATAGGCACAAGTAGAATCAATCAATGAGAACCCATACCTATCTGATTGTTTTCTTTCTCGGGTTGACCTCCTCACTGGCTAAGGTTGAGGTTGTTCTTCTTTAGAACTTTCAGAACTGCTTGAGCTCTCCTCAATTTTAGGTACATTTTGAATTTTCAATTCCTCTTTCTCTGGTGTAGGAGGAATTATTGCTACATCCTTATCATTTTTTGACTTTGTCTCTGACTGCAGATCCAAGGTAGAATGTTTCAGCTCACGAAAGATTACACTTCTGCTGTATACAACCTTTTTTGTTTTAGGATTCCAAAGCTTATATCCTTTTATGACATCACTATAGCCAATAAAAAATATATTTGACAGCCTTGTTCTCCAATTTAGATCTTTTCACATCTGACACATATGCATATGCCTCACATCCAAATACTTGAATATGTCTAAGAGAGGGCTTCTTACCAGACCACGCTTCCAAAGGTGTTTTCTCAACAAGAGCAGAATTAGGAGATTGATTAATTAAATAACATGCAGTAGCAGTAGCCTTAGCCCAGAATTTCTCCTCCAAGCCAGCACTACTAAGCATACTTCGTGCTCTCTCCATCACTGTCCTATTGAACCTTTTTGCAACTCCATTTTTCTATGGAGTATAAGGTTTAGTCTTGTGTCTTTTGATTCCATGGTCTTTACAGTATCTTTCAAATTCATCAGAATAGAATTCACTGCCATTATCAGTCTTTAAGCATTTTATTTTTCTACCAGTATGATTTTCAACAAGATTCTTAAATTCCTTAAACTGACTGAACACTTATAATTTACTTTTCAAAAAATAAACAAATGCTCTTCTTGAATAATCATCAATAAACAACACATAGTATCTTGATTTAGACAAAGAAGGAACATCTACTGGACCAAACACATCCAAATGAATATAATCTAGCAAACCAAAAGATTAAGGAGGACTACAATAAAATGAAACACGGTGCTACTTTCCATATATACAGTGTTCACATAATTCAAATTCAAGATTACAATCTTCAAGCCCCTCAACTAGGTTTTTGTTCTTCAAGGTTTTTAAACCTTTTTCTCCTATGTGGCCTAACCTATGATGCTAGAGCATAGTCTTCTCTGCTGGAAGTTTTACTTCTATAGAGTTTACATAATTAGGGATAGTTCCCCCTTTACCTCCATGAGTAGCTTTCAGTGACTTTCCAGAGACACTATTACATTGAATAGCATGTGCATCCAGCTTGTACAGGGTACCAATTCGAGCACCTCTAGGCAACACCATTGAGCCTCTAGTCATCTTGTAGCCATTCCCAGAGAACAAGACTTGTACTCCAATATCATTCAGCTTACTAACAGACAATAGGTTTTGAGTCAGACCTGGTATGTGCATAACATCATTAACTCCCTTTACTCTACCATCAGGAAATTGGATTCTAACTCTTCCACAGCCAACTATGTCCAAAGTTGAATCACTTGCCAAGTAAAACTTTCCACCATCGTATTCTTCATACTTCGTGAACCATTCTCTATGAGATGTCATGTGGAAAGATGCTCCAGAATCAATCAGCTAGACATCATCTGATGCCTGAGTAGCCAAGGCAAGCAGTGAAGGCGTCTGCATCACTATGAGAAGAGTCATTATCAGAAGAATACTTCTTCTTCTTCTTTTTCTCCTATTTACAATCCTTTCAGACATGACCAGGTTGCCCACAGTTCTAGCACTTCACCTTGGACTTCTTGCCAGGAGACTTTGATCTCCCTTCTGATTTTGATTTGGACTTCTTGTCCTTCTTGCCTTTCTCTTTTGGTCTTCCTCTGACAGCAAGAGCTTCCTTCGCCATCTCAGAAGATTTCCTTCTCATCTCTTCTGACAACAAAGAACCAACAACATCTTCCATCTTGAAATTGGATGTTGTACTCCCAATTGCCATCACCAGATGATCCCATGAGTCTGGCAAAGAACACAATAGAAGCCTACAGCGATCCTCTTCTTCAGTTTTCACACCAATAGATGTCAATTGAGCAATCAACATATTAAATGCATTCAAATGATTAGCGACAAACCCTCCTTCCTGCATTCTCAAAGAATACAACTTCTTCCTCAAGAACAGTTTATTCACCAAAGATTTCCCCTGATAAATAGATGCCAGTCTATTCCACAAGGAAGATGCAGTCTTCTCCTCATGCACATTCAGAAGGACTGAATCTGCCAAACAGAGCCTTATCAACCCCTTAGACTTCCTATCTGCAAGGTCCCAATCTTCTTTCTTCATGCCTATAGGTTTCGCTCCAGACACAGAAATCCAAAGATCATGATCCACCAAGAGATCCTCCATCTTGAGTTTCCACAACTCAAAGTTACTGCCATTGAATTTCCTTATTTCAATCTTTCCAAATGTGCTAGCCATCTCAACCTGTAATTAGAAATAACAAACTCTACAAGACTCCCATTGAATAGAATTGACACAAAAAACCCAATGTACCCACAAGGATAACACAATTGGCCAGGCTCTGATACCACTTGTGAGGAAAATTAGATGCAGAAACAATTCTCCTAACGTTAATACCTCAAGAAAGAATGCAGATATACTTTTAAATTTTACAACTATAGTCTAATTAAGATGCACTATGAAACAGATAACAGAAACAGAGTATTTGACAATCACACATGAACACCAGATATACGTGGGAAAACCCTTACGGGAGAAAAACCCACCACACCAAGAGAAATCACTTTGTATTACAGTAATGGAGATTACATACAAATGATAGACTTATCTTTTTGGTGTCTGTTTACAACAGCATTTACCATGAACAATCTTGTACAGGAACCTTCAAGTTACAATCTACACAAAATAGAATTCATTTACTGATCATACAACTACACAAGAATCCGTCGATGCAACCTTCGAACCAACCAACCGATCACATACTGCAATCATCGAGTATATCCATGTCGATCTTTGTTTATCGAACTTCCTCACAGAACCATCGCAACGAACAATCTTCCAACTGTTCAAATTTGGCTTCTCATATTGGTCCACGAGACTCCACATTGGACGGTCAATCGGTCAACATAATTTGCACTGTGTTGGCATCTTAGTGAGACACTAACAGTGTCTCGTTGATGCCACTTAGACTTCATATCGATATCGCCAAGAGTCACCGTAGTCGACAAGATGTTCTATCGAGCTTTTAGTGTTACACCGAAACACCAAGCATTCACCCAGACCTATCACTTTTTCCAGGAGATCATAGCGAGTCACCAAAGGTTATACATAAGTCACATATTATACCGTGCTCTAAAGAATAGTTGGCAAGACTTAACATCTTCGTCGAGAGTTCTTATCGAACCATTTGGGTTACCCCGATAGCCATCGGCTATCGGCAAGACATAAATCAGTCGCTAAGAGATCTCTCTGAGATCCTTTGTGTTACACTGAACACCGAATGGTCGGAAAGACTTAACACTCTCGCCAAGACCTTTCCCCGATCGCTTTGAGTTACTCCGATGAACATTTGGATGTGTCCCCATCAGCGTGACCTTCATTTTTCGCTAAGACCTCACACCGAGATCTTTATGTTATGGCGAAGACATCATATGTATTCATGTCAGTGAGACATTTCCACTTCACCAAGACATCATAACGAAATAGACAAGTTACTCCGATGAACCCAAGTGTTACATTGTCGGTGAGACATTGGCTATTCATTAAGACTTCTCACCAAACCGACATAGGTTATCCCAAAGCCCGTGGTCATCATGAGTCTCCCCAATTCACGATTGAATAGCCTATCAGCCAAAGAACTCCACGTGATAAGAGGTCATAGCGAATACACTATGTCACAGTGAAGGCTTCAAAGAATAAGCGTTCGGCAAAACTTCTGCAAGGTCACAGCGACCTGTTCAAAACATAATGTATCAAAGCTGCTAGTCGACCAGACATGATAGATGTCATACCAACTTTGCTCCAATGGAGGTTTTAGCCTGTATTGATTGAGGCACATATTTCCAACAACCATGTTGTTTTAATGCAGAATTAGTTTTCTGTATTCCAAAATTTTACACGATGTAAATAGGAATCTGCAAAGAGAATTGTGTGCATATATGTATCTTTTTTATTCTGATGTAGCATGCGTCCATATTACAGATTTTTTCATTTCCAATCTCAATACAAGAAAGATTGTGATAGTGCCAAGTATAAATATTTCATGCATTTTTAATTAGATTTTTGTTTTGGTTGTTTTATAGAAAAGTGTTGACTTGGATGATTTAAAAGCTTCCTGAGGAGTCATTCTCTAGGTGTTGGTTTTATTCAATGTTATTTAAAACATGTAATGCTTACGACATCATTTTGGCACTGATTATATTGAATGTGTTAGGTTGAATTTGTTTGGGAGATAAAGAGAGGCCTATAAATTAGTTTGTGCAAGTAGGAAAAGACAACAGAGGTCACATTTTTATTGTCGGTCTGATTTAGTGAGAGTGTATTCCAAAGTTTAAGAAGTGGAAATATTTTCTTGATGTCTAGCACAATTAATTTCTCTCTGGGGTGGTTAGATTGTACCTCAAATAGTGTCTATCATTATTAATTTGAAATTTATTACAATTCTACATTGTATTTTCATATTGCGTATGCTATTCTCCCTAAATAAAAGTTGTGAACATTCTACTATATTCTACATTGTATTTTCATATTGTGTATACTATTCTCTCTTCACTACAATTTTTTCACTGTAAAACATAAAATTGAGAGTAATGTCAGGAGTTACATGCCAAAACATAATCAATCTACTTTCTAATTTACTAATTTATCAAAAGTTCACCAAATTACTTTTTGAAACTTTAGTTAATTATTTACTCTTGGTAGCAGTAGATTGGACAGTTTTCCTCTTACCTCTATTGGGAGTCGCTTTGTTGTGCCTATTGCTTAATTTTTCTCTTTGAGGTTCATTATGGTTTATCAATTTCATTATCTATAGGATATGTGAATTTAATTATGTTGTTTATAGTATTATGCCATTTACTATGGCTTCTTTGACTAAATGTGTAGTTATGATTTAAGCATGTGAGTTTCTCTTGGGGAGTGATTCCTTTCCATCATTTTTTCTATGATTAGTGTTGTACTTTAATAGTGTTTATATACTACTTTGCAACACTTTTCAATCCCCAAAAAATTTTACCTATGCACAACTGTTATTTAGATTACCATTGGATTGATAGGTCCATGGGGAAATAAATATATCCTCATGATTATTAGAGACAAACATGACGATAAGGTTGGAAGATTCTATGTTTACTCAGGTTTGGGCACCAATAATGAGATTTCAGTGAATTTTTCTAGCATAATGGTTTAGATTTACTATAACTATTGAAGGTGACTTTGTGAGCATAAAAAACTCTAAAGCATACTTGACTTCTCAAAGTTGGACTGAGACAATAAGATTGACAGTTTAATTAGGCAAAGAGAGCCTTATTGTTGCGGTTGATTGTGAGGTGGTGGGAGTTATCTTTGTTGATGCAAGCAAGGTTTGAGAGTCTAATTAAGTATTTCCAAACCAAGTAGCTCAGGAAAAGCAACACACAACAATGCAAATGTGGAGACATAATGGAAGAATTAAAAAAATCTTTATTGATTCTCAGCAATTGAAAGATTACAAATGGTGCACTTGCCTACTACTTGGCACAAGGTTGAATACCATAGTTGTATTATTTTTGTTTTAATAAGTAATACATACGTTGGATAGAAGACAGACAAGCTCTAGAGCATAATTTTCATTTTTGAACAATGTTGTTCTCTATATAGCAAATTGACTACAGTCTACAGACCAGTTATAAAGGAATGTTTCTATTAGTGTTTCTTATGAATATTGGTTGGTTTCATTGTGCACATATGTGTTTGGCTATATTCTTTATATTTGATAGTTTACTCCACATATGCAGTACAATTGTCTATCATCAGTTCGTGAAAGAACAATCAGCTACTCAAAGTTAGAAGCATCTTAATAAGCATCCTTAAGTTGTTCAAAACTTAGCATCTCATTAGACATGAGAATGCTCTTTGTTGACGTAACAAATGTTATACGAAATTTATATTTATCTACCTTATGTTTAATCATTGAAGTGAGTCTTTGGAAATAGTTTAACCATCTTGCATAGCAAGCATTTAACTTATCTCATGTATGCAAATATTTGTTGTTTCCAATGACAGTGTTTGTACAATTGCTTCTAACTCTTGATCATTGGTGTTGCACTTTCTTTTTACTTCATTGATCTCCTCACTATTATATGCTATGGGTTGAGCCTTCTGGCTAATCATTGCTCCAAGAAATACCCCTGATGAATCACTTCATTCTCAAAATTCTCATTGAGGTCGGTTTGGGCCCAAATTGAGCTTCTCCCACATGTATGCTATGCGGTGATCTTAAGTATGTTTCTTAGAATCATATTTGATGCATCAGACTCAGTTCTTTTTAATCCACTTTCTTTTCTCAGCCAAGCATTTAGAGCAATTAGATTCTTGAGCTTCAAACAAGATTTTTGCACCCTTTCACACAAATATATTAATTGCATGGCAAGAATGGTCACTACTTTTTTATCTACTTTCTCCTCTAAATCAAAATGCATTATGCTCTCTGGCAGGAACACGACGCTTGCGTCACTTGTTTTATATAAATTCATAGATTCTCATGTGTTCAAAGTATGAATTCATTTTGACCAACATTTGATTACTTCTCTATTTACATGTGAACTATTTATTTACAATATATAATATAAATATACAATAAGACTCAATATATAAGCATAAATGTTATAACAACAATTGAACCCTCCACAACTACTGACCCCTGTCCCCTTGCAATAAAAACTCTGCACGAAATGAGGACACAATAATGCAGTCCTTGTGGAATCTACTTTACTAGAGTACGAATACAGTATGTGTCAAATCTGCTTTAATCAAGCAGGTTATCTGTACCACTAGCTGAGATAGCAATTTAAACGTGTCAGTAGGATAGCAATTGAATGTCGATAATGCAGTGGGCTAGGTATGTTGGAAACCATTCCAACAAGACAAAGCCGTAAATTTCATCAAAAATATCCTCACCGTAATAATAAAGTCGATTGGACACCACTGGTATGAACTGCTGTCTCATTCAGTGGTATGGTTGAACGTGAGCTACACTTCAAATACTCTAGATATATTTCATGTCACTTCTTTTCTACAGGCACTCCATTACGATAAGCTTTATCCGAGCATACGTCTTTAAAAATGTTTCTGAATTGAAAATTAATTTTGTGTTACAATGAATCCGACACTTTCTATGTCCACACTCTAGGCAATGGATCTCTACGTTTTTATGTCTGGCAAACCAAATCTTTTGATAGTATATTAGTTCTGATTTTTTAAAGGTGTAATGTTTTAGGAAGAGAGTAAAAGGATCTTATTGGGCACTTCACATTATAGGAGAAAGTTGGTAGGTTGTGAAATCAACATTGTTCTTAACTTTTATTTATTTATTTACAATTGATTGTGTGAAATATTGCATTGAGTGTTAAATATTAGTTTAGGGACTTAATTTGGAGGCAACATTATAATAATGTCCATTTTCTTCCAAATCATTCTTATTGCGGTTTTCTTCAATCATACTATATGTGAAGCTATTGATTGGGTGTGTATTACTATTGAAGCATCTTTGTATATCCCAATGATTCAGATTTTAGTTACAAAAATGTTTTCATATTTTGAGGGCTTTTATTGATCAATTTATGTTGGTTCTTAACCATCCAATTACCATTTGCTACAATTTGTAAGTTTGAACAAATAATGTTTTGCGAACTCTTGAACTAACTAAGGCAACCTTATTTATTAATATTGGTTTCAACAATGTATTAATACAGAATAATTTCTCTATTATTATTCTAATATGACATTTTGTTTACTTTTAAAGTCCTGAAAATAGTGAATAGATATTGTTTTGACAACATATGCTTTTATTCAAATTTGAATCTATTTTAGTGTAAGGAGTTTCATGTAGCCTATGAATTGATATTTTAATATCAAAATAGAATTAGATTGTCATCCAATTTATTGCAATTTGGTCCCCATCACCAAGATATTATAGGGGAAACTTTTAATGTTAATCCAACTACTTGAACTATATAAATTCATTTTTTTAAATTATTCTTCTATTAGTCACGTTTTTACATTAATTAAGGGCAAATGGTGGTGCAATCACTAGTAAAAGAATAAGCAATTGAAGGCAAAGGGTTGTGTGATTGTCAATGAAATTATAGACAATTAATGACAAAGGGTAATGGAATCACTAGTGAAATTATAATCAAAGTGCAAAGAGTGGTGCAATCGCCAATGCAATTATAGTGAATTTAAGACAAACATATATAATTTCCATTTAATTATAAATATTTTAGGGAAATGTGTATTATCTCCCTGCAATGATAGACATTTTAGGGAAAATATTTATTAAATCACCATTAAATTATAGGCACTTTAGAGAAAACATGTGCCATCATCTCAAAATTATAGATAATTTAGGGTTTTATATTTAATCGTCCATGCAAAAGCTACTATATTTATGTGGGCTAGACCTAGGATGACCAAAAACACTAAGGATTTGTATTTAATAAAAACAAATTGTATTCACTCATTAGGATTTAAATTCACCTATTTCTTTATTTTATACATTGTGAATTTGTGATTATTGATACTCTTAATTGACATTTGATCAATTTGCTATGAGTTGTCAACTATGAGATAGGTGGTACTTTCTCAAAAGTTGGGGAATAAGCATAGGCTACAACTCAACTTTAGTCTCTAATTCTTAGTGAACTACAAAGATATATGATCAATTTGCATCCTATATTATATTGTATGATTAATCTCCATAACATGCTTCTCATGTGGACTTGCATATTTCTTATGTAGATATTGATTGAAATGTAATCATTACAAAATCTTGTGTAAATTTTTATTACATTTTTCTTAGGTGTTGATACTAATAGAAAATGTTGTAACTAATTTATTGCATGGATCTACATAGTTTTTTCATATGTTCAATATATATATATATATTTATATTATGCTATATTTCTTTTTACAAAGTCTATATCAATGGTTGTGAGATATTGGTTGAGTAAAGTTCTCATTATATTTACTTCTAAATGAATTCTTGTTGATGGTCCAAATGGCAATGAGATTTACAAAAGCAACCCTTCATGAATCATATGGGCTCTTAGCATTTGATCTACCCCCATCTTGTTGTAGACTAAGAAAGGCACATGTTTTATTATCTCACATCATCAAATCAAACTGCATCAACATCTTGCAAGACTCCAAGGAGAAAATAAAAAATTGATAGAGTTTAAAGGCAACACTAATAGTAAAAAAAATGCGATATGTTAGTTACAAGGACCGTGGTAATTTTATTTTAATAGATGTAAGTGTAAATGGGGTCATCATCCATCTATTTATTTTGTCACCTCTTCTAATTTGACCCATTCACACTTAGATTAAGTTTACTTAGAGATTTTTCTCTCATTTATCTCCTCATGTGGAGTTCACATTTGTCTCATGTGAGCTAACATGTGTTGCACATTTGGAGGGCTAGTTAGATATTCATTCTACTTTCCTACCTCATCTTCCTTTCCTTTATTTGCAAGACTCTCATTATACACACGGGGGTGGCATGGAGGAGCGAAATGTGAGCGTGTTAACTTTTTTAGTAAACTCCTAAAATGCCCAACATACATTAAATAATGATATATTATAAATTTGGACCGTTCATTATTAGGTTTTAGATCTAATGGAAAATATTTTGTTGGCCTATCTTTCCCTAGAATGTAACCCTATTTTATGAGGGTGTTGTATTATGGTTGCAGTAGATGGTGATGTATTTTGAGAGTAGATGATAGTGATCATGTTGTCTCTTGATCTCTAGGAACTTCATACATGATCACATTGACAATGGTACTATTCACCTCAATGGGAAAAAGAAAAAATGTGAATAAATCTGTGGCGAAAGCTAGCAGTGAGTTGTAGATTTACACGAATCCTTTTGTCACACTCTATGAACTTGATTGTTGAGCCTTCAAACCATTCCGAGAAATTCCTTTCAAAGTACATCAATATGGTCTCATTTACTCACATTTCCCTAACCCAACCTATGACCAGTTCACCAGACCTAACCTTTACATCGCAAGATGTGCCCGTGAATGGGAAGCCTTCTCCTTTATACATTCCCACTCACCTCAATGGAAACATTGTGATTGGGATCCTAGTGGACCCTACAAGTCATGTGAATGTGATCACAGAGGAGACACTACTTCTAAATTTCCTTAATAAGGAGGAATACAAGAAGATGAAAAGCACCATACATACCCATGATGGACTCTCACTTGCTCCTCTTGGTTTTATCTCTCTTTCGATCTTGGCAAGTCCCAAGGTCGTGAATACTATTTTTTATATCATCTTAGAGTCCGATTTGTTTAGAGTGAAGCTAGGCATTCCATGGCTAGTTTCCATGAATGCAATCCCTTTGATAATCCATAAATGTTTGAAATTATTTCATGAGAGTTTTGTGCATGTCATGCATGACACTAGGTATAAACCACTAGTGTCACATGGGGCCTATTCATTAGATCACTTATGTCCCACCCCTATTGGTTTGCTTCCTCCAAGGACAAACCTATTGTATCGCACTTATGTAAAATACAAGAATGGGGGCATAGTGTTGAAAGTGACCTATCCTCCTTCCCCCTATGTTATTTTGGCTAAGGCTTCTATGATTGTGTAGCAACAAGTTGCCTCGCCCTCCTCCTAGAAGGGGAAGGGGAAGTCTAGTTGTGCTCAAGAGCCTTCCTCTTCTTCTGTTGTTCCATCTACTTTCACCTCTTGCCCTATTGCAGTGCCTTCAGCTTTCACCTCCATGTGTCTCATGGGGATTTTGATGGTTCTCACTTGGCAGAAGGCCAAGCGTTAGGTATTCGACCTTCCTATCTTGCCCACGATGGCTTATCTCATCATATATGGTAAGGGGAAGGATCCCCATGGAGTCACACTCTATGTCTTGGCCTCTGTGACCTCCTACTGCTCTTGGCCCTAGGGTGGCGAACAGGAAGTGGGCCGCCGCCAAGGCGCTTGAGTCCGCTTCTCTACCAGTTGTTGCCTCTATTCTTGCATCTCTTCCTTTTGTTTTTTTCCAAGAGTCACTCCCTCTTCCAGAAATGGTTGTGTTGGACACTCCCATGGTAGAACAAGAGTCTTCTGCTATTCACAAGTTACAGCCTCTAGCTCTCGAAGTTGAAGAAACTGCCTTACACATGAGCATAAGTGTCAAAGAAAGGATTTAGCTACTGAGCAAGCTGCCTTGCAGAAGGAAAAAGGGGAGCCGAGAGCTCGTGTTTCTACATCTCCTGCTGCACCCTCCTCTTCTATCCCTTCTACTTCAGTTCTCGATGCCTCGATTTTGCTTCCAACTCCCCTCGTGAGCGTGAATGACCCTCACCCTAAAAGGGTACAAGTGTTCATCACTCCCTTGGTTGATCCTCCTCTTCTGATGTCCCTTCTATACATCCTTCATTTTTCTAAGCTCATGGATATTCCAAATACATCGGTGGTGTCCAATATGGTTTTGTCCTCTTCTTCCTTGCCTTTCACTTCTTATGTGGGGATATCGCATCCTCAATGAAGCGCAAGTTGGAGGATGACCCTGATTCTAATGGGGGTCAAAAGTAAGGATTGCCCTCTTGAGGAGAGGGTTCTACTCTGGCTTGTGCCATCCTAGTGACGGAGGTAGCCCCGACGTCCCTTGAGTTTTTCATTGCCCCTGAGTCTTTTAGTGAGGTCGGCAATGGATCTAGAGTGCCTCCTTCGCCCACCCAGTTCACACATGGCACTCCTGTCAAGTGTATGTTCAACTCGATGGATGATGTCCTAGCTTTGTTGGCTATATTCGTAAGATCAATAACGTTTACCTCACAGGAGTTGATCAAAGAAGACCTCAAGGGGCCCTCTTCCTTAGCTCTTGTCGTAGGAGAGTCAAAGGGTGCTCCCCTTGCTATCTTGCCTTGTAGGATTATCTACCCTCTCCTTATAATGATCTAGATTGAGAAAAAAATGACCTCTTGGTTGATGAGGACTAGGAGAGCACCTCTTCTTTATTTGTAGATTAGATTTGTGTGTGTGTTGTGTTTCCCCTATGCTTGTTTTATGTGTTCCTGTAGGATCCTTTTCACCCTTTTAGGTGCTTGGATACATCAATATTTTATGCCATAAACTTATTCTATTTGTTACATCATTCTTCTATTTGTTGTGCCTTGATTTTTGACAATTGGGGATGATGCAAAGTGTTGGGGGAATTTAGGCTTCCCTTCCATGTTGACCCAATTTTATTTTTTTATTTTGTTTTTCCTGTACCCTTTTTCACGATTTGATATAGTAGGGGATTGATGATTTATATCTATGAGCAGTTCTGACCCCGAATTATCAGATCCCCCTGTCTCTTGATTTCTTCATCTTTTCTTTTCCTTTATGTTTTATCTTTCTCTCTTCTTTGCTTGATTCTTGGTGTTGTAGTGTCTATGTGGTGTCCCTCATGAGTGCAACAAAATTTCCAAGTCTAAATATCATCATGTATTGTGGGCCACAAAATCTTTGCATGATCCTCCTTCCCTTAGGATGTCCCGTGCTACCTCGCTTTGCACACATAATCCTAAGGGGGGGCCTACCTTTCTAATTTTTAATAAGGTGTATTTAGTGGCTAATGAATCCCTTATTGAAAATCTTTACATTTTTCAAAAAATTGCATCCTTCAAAAAGGATCCCCTTAGCACAATTTTCTTTTGAAAACAAATTCATAACAAAAAGAACTAAGAATTTACCTTCCAGGAGGCCATTCTTCCTTTTTTTCGAATTCTTTTATGACATGATCATTTGTGAAAATATCATCTCTTTTCAAATAGATCATCCCTTGAGCAGACCCCTCTTTCTTTTGAAGGGTTGCCGAGGAACCTTTGAAAGCTTCTCCTTCAATTGCTTGTTATGAGATATGACTATTTGTCTGTCTACATGACTTTTTGCTTGCCTAACATGTTTTGTCTACAGATTAACATGTTACCTTGCAAGACCAAGCACATTTGAGGGTCAGTTAGAATCTACAAAGCCTTTCACATCTGGCCTCCCTTAGGACCAAGCACCTATGAAGCATTTTCATTTTGCAAGACAGAGCACCTATAGAACCCTTTGATCATCTTCTATAGGACCGAGCACCCGTGGAACCAACTATGTAGGACCAAGCACCTGTAGAGCCTTTTTTTCACCTTCCACAGGATCGAGCACCTACAGTGCTTTTGTTCAAATCTCCATAGGATTGAGTACCTATGGAACCATCTCTCTCTCTTTCTTTCCTACACCTGAGTTCATTTAATTGCGGTCTGCTTCCTTGACAATTCAGGTATATATTTGTCAACTTTCTCTCTACTTTACCATGCATTCACCGACACTTATGCTCGCTAAAGTGGGAGCAAAATGTAATGGCATGAATTTGCACCCTTGCAAATTCCCTGTTTATGCTACCTCCTACCTTAGAGAATTAAATCTGATAATGCAATTCATATTTTTTCCACCTTCCCTTATCAACTTGGTAGTTGTTTTACATGTCGGTGGGGGATATTTTATTGAGGATGTTAGTGTGGTGCATGCATGTTTGCATGGCACGCTACCACCCTAATAGGATTCCCACCTCTAGAATCCATAGATGCATTACACTCCACCATTGGACGTGAAGTGTGACATCTCCTACCCTTCGAACTGACTTTGAACGGCTCCTTTACCTCCATTTTTTCTTTCAAATGGCTATCTTCTCCATTCAACTCATCTTCTTCAAATTCTTCTCAATCACCTTCACACTTTGGGAAAATCTCTTCACTCTTCTTATCATTTTCAAGCTCTACCACTTCCATTGAAGTTGTAAGTTGATATTTTATTGATTTACTCTCTTTGTTGTTGTAGAAACATTGGTCTTTGAGGGCTTGCACACTCTCTCCTTCTCCCATTTTCCTTGAGTGCACATGGTTTAAGGTGATATCACTCCATCTCCCTTTTACTTTGCATTATCATTTTGATATCTTAGCATATTGTTGTTCAATGTATTTCTTGGTATTCTCTTTTGATATCTTTCCTTTATCATCTTTCTCCAATCATTTCTATTTGGTTGTTCATGGAGACCTGTGGAAACACCAAAGTGGGGGACTAACTATGGTGGTCCTCTAAACATAGCCCCAACATTTCCCATCTTTTGTGTGCAAGTTCTCCTTAAGGTGAAGATCTTGAAGATATCAACTTGTGGGTAGGAAGGTGCACTTTCCTCACCCTTCTTTGTCATTTCATAATTAGATTTAGTCCTAGTTCTCTTCTCAATATTTTTTTGTTTTGTTGCTTTCTATTTTTTTTATTACATCAAACTGCATCCATCAAGTCGTTAGTAGTTTTCCTTAGATTTTGACTTTACTTTATGCTTTCTATATGTACGAACGCTAGCACCCCACTGAGAACCTAGCGTGTCACACTATCGTCCATGCCCTGCATTGTTGTTCTCTGGAAGAGAGTTGTCTAAGTCATAGTCAACACTCTATAGACTTGATCACTTGACTTCTTGAAATATTTGAGCTTGTAAATGGATAGAAGTAACCTGGTTGCTCTTCCTTTTAGCCTTTAAACTTCAAACTCTCCCTAAACATTCTATTAGCTTGAGGTAGATCATGGAAGCCTATTTATCCAGACCCTCTCATGACCTAGGGTCCTGAGTAGTTGGTCCCCCTTCTCTCTAATAAAAGCGAGTGTTTCCTTCTTTGTAGGCCTATTAAAAAGGAATGGAGATGTTGAACAATTAAGAAATAATTTTCTAGAAGCAATCCCAAAGCTAGTAACAAACAAATACAATGCATCTCTAGAAGCCTCGATCACATTCAAATAAGTTAGAACTATAAAATTTCAACTACACCCAAATAAAGCTCCCATCCCTAATAGATTCCTGGCACTGGTGTTCTAAACATGCTAGAATTTTACGAGCGCAAACATTTGGGAAGTGATGGAGAAGTCCAAGAAAAATAATAAAATTCACAAATATATAAATAATACTAATATAGTTCTAATACCAAAGAATCAAGAGTGTAAATCCTTTGCTAACTACAGATCTATCTCTCTCTATGTAACACAATCTACAAAATCAATTCCAAGGTAATGGAAAAAGGCTTAAAAGGATACTACCAAAACTTTTTTCACAAGCACAAAGTAGTTTTATTCTAGGAAGGAATATCACAGATGGCATCATAATTTCCCACGAGGTACTTCACTCTATAAAAAAAACTCAAAAAACTCACTATTAAAAGCATGATTTTGAAATTGGACATTAGCAAGGCATATAAAGTGAGATGGAGATTCCTCACAAAAATTATAGAGAGATTTGGGTTTGAAGAAAGGTGGATAAATTATGTATACAATTTCATTTCTACACCAAGATATTCAATTTTAATCAATGGCTTGGCTTCGGGTTTCTTTGAGGGAGTAAGAGGAACAAGACAAGAAGTTCTCTTTTTCATTATGGTTGATGGTCTCAACTAAAAAATGATGCACAAAGTATTGATGAGCCAATAGAAGGGAATCAAAATATATCATTCAATCCCCATTATATCGCTTCAACTTTTCATTGTTGACACCCTCCTATATGGTTTAGCAACATGATGGATGAAGTGGAAGTGATCAAGGATACACAAAAAAAATATACTAAGAGCTCTAGAAAATTATTAAATATGGATAAGTCTTGTGTCTTCCTATTTAACACGAACAAAGTTATACAACGAAGGATTGTAAATAAATTAGGGTTCACGATCGAAAAAATTCCAACCACCTGTCTTGGCATACCACTATTTGGAGGGGTGACCAAGGATAGTCTATGGGAGAACACAATGAGAAAGTGCATAAATAAGACTGAATGTTGGAAGGGGTGATGGCTTACACTGGTTGGTACAATTACCATGTTAAAAGTGGTGATTTTCATTATACCAATCTACATGTTGTCTTGCATCGAACTACCAAAAAAAGAATCCAAAGAATTTGATAACATCCAAAGGATATTTCTATGGGAAGGTCAAATTACCCTATGATCATTTAGGACAATGTCAAAAAGAACAAAGCTTTTGGAGGAGTAGTAATAAGGGATATGATAAAGAAAAACATGGCCCTTGGAGAAAAACTATCTTGGAGGCTATATCAGAATCCAAATGTACAATGGGCTAAACTACTAGGAGAAAAATATCTGGATAGTGATGATCCTCATAGAATACTGACTATTGCCAACCCCCCAAGGGATTAAAATTTTGGAATTTTATACTAAAGTGTAGATCGATTTTAACCAAGCACCTCATGTGGAAAATAAACAGTAGAAGGGAAGCTTCCTTTTAGCATGACTCCTAGAATAGTTATGTTCCTCTAGCAAAAATCCTAGGGATAGAAAAGGCCAACACGTGACAAAAAATATTTACGAGGTTAATTTGATCAACTATATCAAAGAGCCTTGGTTGAAAGATAACATGGTTGTAAGGTGGATAGATTTTAATTTTCTCAATGGTCCCTTGAGAATAGTTGTAATCATAAAAATAAAGAACTATCAAATTCTTCTAACGAAAAGAAATGATGAAATCCTGTGGTGTGTTGCTAAGAGAGGTAATTACTCAACATGAATAGATTATGAAATAATAGATAAGGATCTTAATGTTGTAGTTGACTTAAGGATATTTATTGGGGAACCAACATCCTTCCCTCCTTGGACCATAATTCATAAACACATATTTGTAAACATAACACAAATATAGAAGTGGTTGCAAAATTGAGCACTACAGGAAACAAGCTCATGCATTGATTTATACAAAAATATACAATAAATTTTATGTTTACTATATCATATAGTTAGCTGCAGCATTTATGATACACAGTTGAAGTAAAGTGGTGGTCAATAAAATGTGGGGGGTTGAGTCGACGTGGAGTGGACCTACAATTGGTTTGTGCCGACAGAATAGGAAGATGATTAATTTAACTATTCTAACATCCCCCCATAAATTAATTATACTTAATTACCTTGAAACATCCCTCCATAATCTAGAAAATATGGGTCTTGACCTAATGCCTTATTAGGTACCCATTTACAATCACTTATTCACTAATACAATGGTAGACATTCACAATAATCCCTCCTAAATGACAACCATCAATATGTGACTTCTTGCAAGCCTAAAAGACTTCTAAGATATACAAACTTAGTTTCACATAAAGCCTTGGTAAATAGATCATCTATTTGATCCTTTGTCCTGCAATATTGAAGATGAATCACCTATTTTTGGATGAGATGCATGATATAATAGTGATGGACTTCTATATGTTTTGTGTGAGCATGAAACATTGGATTCTTGGATAACATAATGGCACTTTAATTGTCACAATGAATAAACAAGGCCATGTTTGATGGTGTTTTAGTAATGAAAGAATAGCCTACAACCAAGTTATTTCTTTAGATGCCTCATTCACTATAGTATATTCAACCTTTGTAGTTGATAAAGCAATAGTAGATTGCTTCTTACTACACCATGAAATGGGACAAAAACCCAAAGAGAGAACATAACTTGTAGTTGGTTTTTGATCATCTGCACAACCTTCCCAATCTAAATTAGAATATCCAACAAGCTATATATATCCATGAGAAGAGTAATAAACACCAATATTCAAGGTCCCTTGTACATATCTTAATATTCTTTCTTCTTCCATCCAATGTGGAACCTTAGGAGAACTCAAAAATCCTTGAAACCACACCTATTGCAAAAGAAATATCTAGTTGAGTGTGATTCAAGTAAACAAGACTACCAACCAATTGCTTGTATAAGATAGGATCAATGTCCTCACCATCCATATCCTTAGTCAACTTCAATCCTGGAGCAAGTGGAGTAGATATACCTTTGCAATCTTCCATCCTAAACTTTCTCAATAAGTCTAAAGCATACTTGGTTTGAGAGATGTAAATTCCATCACCCTTTTTCCATACTTGAATGCCAAGAAAGTAGTGTAGAAAACCAAGATCTATCATCTCAAATTTATCTTGCAATCCTATATTTATGTCACTGATCTAATTCATGTTATGTTCTATGTTAATAAGATCATATGTTAGAAACCAAGATCAGACATGCAACCCAAAAAAACCCTTCCACAGAAGAAAAACAATAAAAAGTAGAAAAATTTGCATGAAGATGTGCAAATGAATATTATTCAAGAATTTCAGACATGCAAACTAGAAAAAGTCTTCCATAGAATAAAAAACAATAAAAATTAAAACAATTTTCATGAAGATGTGCAAATGAATATTATTCAGGAATTGAGAAATTACAAGAGATGAATTGCTTTATAAAAGAAATGTATGCATAACCCTAAAAGGAAACCCTAGTGTGCACACTTAATAATTAATAAATAAATAATTATTAATGTGCCTAAGTTTAGCTTAAGTAACTAAAGTGATAAGTGACTTAATTAATTAACCAATATGTTTAGATTAATTAAGTGAAATAACTTATTAATCTAACACCCCCCCTTAAGATGAACTTAGGAAGTAGCTAAAACACTAAAGAAAAGATGCATGAAAGGAAAGATGGGTCCTGACAACAAGGCCTGATCAGGTACCCATGTACAAATGCAATGAATGAGAAAGAGGAGAAAACCCAGTGGGACAAAACTCCCCTCAATGAGATGACCTGCTGCAAAGAAGCACTAGAAGAACATTGGTGGAGTAACACTAGTATCTTGAATCTGGGAAGTAAGGAAAGATACCTCTATTTACAATAAACCATATGAGAGTCACTGAAGGATTCAGGTAGAATCATAATAATGCAACAATAGACCCGATGCCAAGGAACACTGGAAAACTCACAAACTAGAACAACCCTGGAATCTATGAAGCAATAGTAGATGAATAAATGTGCCCCCCATAAGAGGGAAAGATATAATGAAAGAATCTGGAAGCTATGTGTATCTCAATGTCAATGCCAAAATGTGACTAAAACTGATCCATAGGAGCAAGTATCATGAAGATTTTGGAATATTAACCATAAAATGAATAGCCATCAAATTGAGATGTGACCCAATGTGAACCTGATGTAATTCAAGATCATTAACAATAGGCTCTCAATATGAGATGTGAACTGATGTGAACCAAAATGCGTCAAGCTATGAGCAAGATGTGGCCAAAATAAACTACATAATCTAGATACAACTGATGCGAGTTGTCATCAATATGAAGATGAGATCAAAGTGCATGCAATGAAACTACACTCTAATCAGATTATTATGCAAGAATCCCCCCTGATGGAATTTTATATAAGTTCATTTATTACAATACCCCATGATTGTAAAAGGAGAATATGCAAAGCATGCATAAATTAAAGAGAAAATGCAAACCTAGTGCATGAAAACAAGAAAGAGTGCATGCACAAATTAATGTTCACATTTGCCTCCATGATAAAAAAATGACCTCAAATCTATGTAGAGGACTTAGCCAGCTTTCCAACACCTATTTGTTTTCGAAAAACAAAGATTGTATGCAAAAGATATGACCTCGTAAGGACAAAAATGATGATCTGACTTTGACTAAAAAAATGAAACATAACAGAAAAACCAGAAAAAACCACCTACACCACTAGATCAGGCTTGGAACTAGCTTTTGAGCGATATTTTGTTTTCAAAAATTTGAGTTCAGACGCAAAATTTATGGCCAAAATACCAAAACTGCTCCAAAAAGGTTTGGAGGAAAACCTGGCGGTTAGACAAGCCGCTAGCATTAACCGCTAGTGGTTAACTGACGACGACGCCATTAACACTGTGTTTTTTTAATTTTTTTCTTGGATTACATGTCGTACCAGACCGTACGACCCAAAAATGAAAAAAAATTGCCTCCCAGAGTCACTATGTCCGATTTCAATTATTTGACAGTCAATTTTGGGGTTTTTGGGAGCTCTGAACATGATGGTGAGGTCTGTTTGGGCTCAAAATGCTCCAAAATTGTAGGTACGCTCTAAATCTGGAAACCCTCAAAAACTTCAAATCCTCGCAGATCTGACAAACGATGATGAAAATCAATGAAACAAAAGCCAATCCTGACTTTTTCCAGTGCTCTAAATCCAATGGAGATGCCCGATCTAATCCAAAACACTTCATAAATAAGCTCAAGGCATGAAACCATCGAGGAACGCCAAATGTTCTCTACATTGAATTTCTCCAAAAAATTGAGAAGGGGTAGCAAATCAAGGCTCTGATACCATGTTTTTGATAAAAGGGGGATAAACGGGTTTTACAGGGACCCGAAACTGCAGAGTATCAATACAAGAAAGGACCAAAACAGAAGTCTGAAAAAAACAAAAAAGCTGCCAGAAAGATAAAAACCAGTTTAAACAAACAGCCGCAAAAAGCCGCAAAAAACCAGAAAAATGGCCAGCAAACAGACAAGGATGGGCCCAGCCACAGCTAATTCATGGATTTCAGAAGCTCGTCTGCAACCTCTTCCAAGTCCACCATTTCCTGAACCCCCTCCATAAGAATCTAAGTCATATTTGGGGTGGTCAGGGTCTTTCTTTTTGTGCTAGATCTGGTGCATTTAGAGATCCCTGCTTCCTCATCCTGGTCTTTCTCCTAATCAAGGTCGACAATCAGAGCCTTCTTCTGGGTTTTTTCCAGTCTTTCGAACATGGCTTTGATGATGATATAATTATGTCTGGCAATTCTATAGTTTTGATCAGCAATTTTTTTCAAGGTTCCTTTAATTTTTTCCATATCATTTTCAACAGTGCTATCCTTTTGTGTATTCTCCTTCACATTGGTGTTCTCTGCTTCAAGCTAAATTAACCCTACAACTTTGGCTTCAATATCCCCCAACTTACTATGAAGAGATAGATTTTTAGATTTCAGCTCGCTTATTTCATGAAATAACCATTTGGTAGAATTCAATTGGTCCAAAGAGCAATTCTTAGCAATTCCAACAAAGTCAAAAGGGGGGTCACATTCAGAATTGACCCCAAAAATCACCGACTCCGCGCCTCTAGGAGGGCTATAATTCTCCTGTTGAACATTCTGGGGGACATGGGGGTTCTCAAGACTAACCCCAGCCTCTTTAGCAGAAGCAACAGGGGAGTCATCAGGGTAGGAGACAAGCTTGTTAACCAGAGAGCTAGAGCCCGCCCCTTTGGTGTTAGGGTTAGTGCGGCCAGAGGCAGGAACAGAGCAGGTACCAGAAGGCTGGGGAGATCGGCCAGAGGCAAAAGGGGGGGCAGAGGAGGCGAAGAGCTCTTGACACGGTCGGGGGAAGCTTTAATATCATAAATGCTAAGCTCAGTATCATCTTCATCAAGCTCCAAAGGGGCTATAGGGTTTGGAAGGGAAGGCATATTCTGAAAGTGTTCATAAATGAGCCTTAAAAGACCCATGTGAAGAATCGGGTATCTTTTAGGGCTTCTTCTATGATCAGAAAACTATTTCTCAGGGAACAGAGCAAGAAGAAGGGGATAGAGACACGCACCTTATGCCAGAAGTGATTGAGCAGCACGAAGTGGTATCCATAGACCCTTGTGAAGCGGTCGTCGAGAGTGATGTACTCCATAATAACCCTTAGCACTTTTCTCCATAAAGCTTTTATAGTGTCCACTTCATAGTAGCTATTCATCGTCTTGACAAGTTTTTGCTTCTCCGTCTCAGATTTAGGGAACCTCACCACAGCTTCGTCAGAGAATTTCCTATCTCTAAAAAATTTATGCTCTTCCATCGGAATGCCAGTCACCTCCGCAATCAAGGCTTCATCAATCTAAACTTTCCTCCCAAAGAGGAGAACCTCCCCATTATTCCAATTCTTCTCAAAGAAATCTGTAATCTCCTCCTTAGGGCCATGGAGTTTCTCAATGAACGGAAGTAAGCCACCCCTTCTTATTTTACTCCATGCTTTGGCATTCTTGGTGTGTGACTCAAAGCAAGTAGGTTCAACCCTCTTCCGTTCCCCGCCCATATTTGGTATCTTAGTTCGAATACTGTTGCAGATAGAAAACCTGTTCCAGAAAGTTCCTTTGCTTCGCAGGACCCACAAAACGTGCTAAAGTAAATAATCGATCTGTCGAATCCTCTCGGCCCCATTATATCCTCTAATTTTGTCATTCATGATTCGTACCTTCCTCATTATTACAAGACGCCGTCCTCTTTTCCATTCACTGCGTCAAGCTCCAATAAAGCTTGAACATCGAAGTGGAGGTCAGTCTTTTTGTGCCACGTGAGGATTTTGTCACTCTTAACTCCCTCATTTACAAAAAAATCAGCAACCACGTTCGCCTCATGGTAAGCATGAGTTATTTTTATTCTATAGAACTTGCTAAATAAAACCTTGGCATCTTCTATCCAATTTTTAATTGACCATGCGGGCTGGGACCTACCACAAAGACTATCAATTATATTTTTCAAGTCCCCTTCAAGCCATAGATTTTTGCATTTACTTCCCACAACCAGGTTGATTATGTAATAAGCTCCCGCCGCTTCCGCCACGTGATTGGTTTGGACCCCCAGAGGAGTGGCAATAGCTCCCATAAAGTTACCTGCTGAATCCCTTAGGACCCCACCACACCCAGCCTTCCCCGGGTTTCCTTTGGCCGTGCCATCAAAGTTGGCTTTGGCCCAGCCTTCCATAGGAAAACTCCAGCAAACTCCATCCCTGGATTTTTTGGTAGTATTAGGAGCAATGGTAATATCCCATTTAATTCTCCAATCCTTGGAAATCAGGCTATCAAAAGGAGAACAAACCACAGTTTCAACCTTGTCCTCCCTGAAGGGAACAATAGAAAAGTTTTCTTTGATCATCCTAAGAATTCTCTCAAACATAATTTCCTCCGAAGACTCCTTCTCCCTGAAGATCTGATTGTTTTTTTCTTTCCAAATTCCCCAAGTCAAATGGGGGAACGAGAAGGCCCACAGTTTTTTAATAAAGGGGTTGAAAGAAGGGGCTTTCCATTGAACAAAAAAATCCTCAATCGACTCCGGGGGGACCCAAGAAAAATGCCAGCATTTCAGAAGCTTGTCCCAAATCGAGGAGGAGAAAGGACAGTGGATAAAGAGATGGTTAACTGATTCAGCATTGTTTTTATAGAGGTAGCATCTATTGGGGAGCAGAAAACCTCTTTTACTAAGATTATCCATAGTTAGAATTTTATTTTGCAGCAAAGACCAGAAAAAAATGTTAACCTTAGGTAAGAGATGCTTATTCCATGCTTGCGACCACAGAGGGGGAGGGTTAAGAGCATTTGAAATCTAGGCAAAGGCAGAAGAGACAGAAAAACACCCAGAAGGCTCATACTTCTAGATAAGACTATCCTCCTGATTTAAGCAAAGTCTGACAGCATTCAATGAGGAGTAAACAGAAACCAGCATCGGGTTTATCAAGGGGAGATTGATCCACTTTCCATCCCTCCAGTAGTCTTTAACAAAAAGGCCAAAAGTATCTTTGCAAAACTCAACCCATCTACTAAGATTCCCATCCTAAGACAGAGGTTCATTACGCAGCCAACAATCATCCCAAAATCTAACCTAGTTACCATTGTGAACCTGCCATTTCAATCCTAGTTTCACCACCTTTATCCCATCAGTCGTATAATTCCAGCAACTTGATCCTTTCGAAAGGTTGGGGTTCTCAATAAAATCTTTGAGGGAGTTGTTATTCTGCAAATACTTGCTTTTAATTACCTCGCTCCATTCTCCAGGGGAAAAGAAAAGTCTCCATATCTGTTTAGCTAGGAGCAACTTGTTCAGCAGTCTGATTTTTCTTAGACGAAGTCCTCCATCCTTTTTAGATCTGCAAACCAAATCCCATCCAACAAGAGGCATTTTTTTCTTTCTTCGACTCCAGACCAAAGGAATCTCTTTTGGATCTTCTCAATGGTTTCAGCATATTTGGAAGGGATTTTGAAAAGACTGAGAGCATAGATAGGGAGATTCTGCAGAGAGGCTTTAAGAAGCTGGAGTTTTCCGGCTTGGCTTAGGCAAGCTCCTTTCCAGCCAGAGAGTTTTTTCCCAAACCTGTCGACCAGAGAGATCCAAAAAGTATCTGGAGGTTTTAAACAAAGAGGCAAACCCAGATAAGTAGCAGGAAGGGACTCAATCTTACAACCAAGAATTCCAGCTATCTTTCTCTATCAATGCAAGGGTGTGTTAAAGAAATACAGTGAGTTTTTTTGCTTATTTATCACCTGACCAGAAGCTCTACCATAGGTATCCAAAAGTTTCTTCATCTCTTTAGCTTCCGAGATAGTAGACCTTCCCATAAGCAAAGTGTCATCCATGAACTATTGATGAGAGCATATCAAATTGTTCGATGACAGTTTGAGCCCCATAATAGCTCTTTGAGCAACCAATTTACACATATTCCTACCAAAAACCTCAGCCATAATCATGAAGAGGATAGGAGAAATGGGATCTCCCTGTCTTAACCCTCTGGAACTACAGAAAAAAGTGGAAGGGGATCCATTAATAAGAACCGCCACTGAAGCAAAAGTGATGAGCTGTTCAATAAGCTGCAAAACCCTTTCATTGAAACCAAAAGACTTTAAGATCTTAAACAGAAAGTTCCAATCCACCCTATCATAAGCCTTCGAAATGTCGAGCTTAAGAAGAAAACCTTTCGATTTAGAGACCGAGAGGGAATGAACATTTTCATGAGCATAGACAATAGAGTCAAGAATTTGTCTTCCAGGCACAAAGCCATTCTATTGAGGAGCAATTATAGAGGGCAGAACAAGAAGCAGCCTAGAGGTAAGCACCTTCGAAATAATTTTATAGAAAGAATTACAAAGGCTGATAGGTCTTAAGCCTTCAAAATCCTGCACTCCAGGTTTTTTGGGAATAAGAACCAAGAAAGTGGCATTTAACTCCTTCAACAGATTTCTGGAGTGGAAGAACTCTTTCACAGCCTTCTCAACATCCTCCCCAACAATGTCCCAAAACCACTGGAAGAAGAGTAAAGGGAATCCATCAGGACTAGGCGCTTTGCTTCCTTCAAAAGAGAAAACAGCTTTTTTAATTTCCTCACTGGTGGGTATGTCTATCAACATATCATTGTCTTTAGAGTTAACAATCCTGGGGATAGCCTTCAGTAACTGATTTTGATCCTCCAAGTTAATGCCTTCTTTCTCAGACAGGAGGTTCTTGAAGAATAGGATAGCTTCTCTTCTAATATCCTCTTCCTCCTCAAAAGTTCTACCATCAACCACAATTGTAGAAATTTTGTTAGCTACCTTGTGTTTAGAAGCTGAAAGATGAAAGTATCTGGTGTTTTTGTCTCCAACCTTTAGCCAGAGGACTCTAGATCTTTGTCTCCAAAATTCCTCTTCTCTAGCAATTATCTTGTGAAGTTTTGAGAGGATCTCGTTTTCATTTTCCTTGGTTTCATTCAAGTAGCCCTCCTTCTGAATTTTGATTTGGATTTCAGATAGTCTAAACTGAAAATCAGATTTGATTTGAAAGATATTACCAAAAGACTCTTTTTTCCACTTTTTGAGATTCATTTTAACTTCTCTTAGTTTTTGGAAATTCTAAATAAGACAGTACCCTTAATTTTAATATTCCACTATTTCCTAATTTCCTCTCGGAGGAGAGGATGGGAAAGCCACATCTTCTCAAAGCAGAAGGGAGTATTCCTCTTATTTTTTAAGGGGTCAGCCACAAAATTGATAGGAAAATTGTCAGATCCAAACCTAGGGAGGATTTTCAAAGAGCAGCAATAATTTAAGATCCAAATATTAGAAACAAGGGTTCTACCAAGTCTCACCTGGATCAGATCAAACAAAACTCTTTGATTTGACCATGTGTAAGAGCTCCCTTGCAAGTCCAGGTCGATCAAGGCCTGATTGTTGATAAAATCTAGAAGATCTTCCTTGCTTTCTTTATTAATCTGAGATCCACTAAACTTCTCGCCCTGAAGGAGGGGTGAGTTAAAATCTCCCATGACAACCCAACGGTCATTTTGAAAGATATTCTAGAAAGCAGCCAGCTCTTTCCAAAAAGCCTTCCGAGCTTTTTTATAGTTAGGAGCATAAATATTAGACTGGATCCAGCTGAAGTTGTCCCTTATATGAGTAAATCTAGTAGCAACATGATTAGGACGAGAAAAAAGAGGATCACCTCTTATGACCTTACAGTTCCAAAAAGTCGCAACCCCACCAGAAGCACCAGCAGAGTCACTGCCCTGAATGGAGCAGTGCTGGAACAAAGAAATCTTTTCCACCTTTTCACTTAACATTTTGGTTTCCTGAATGAGGAGGATATCAGGCTTTTGGTCCCGGGAAAAATTATGCAAAATATCCTGCTTGTGGGGGTTATTTAGAACCCTAATATTCCAGGACAATAACTTCATGGTAGTTTAGGAGAGAGGAGGAGCTCTAGGATGGTTTTTTGGAAGCCATCTGCAATATCTTGAAAGCTATGGTGCTCTCTTATCAAATTTTTGGGTTTTCTTCCTTTGGTCAGGGATATTGCCCCACGGTCTGCTTTTGCTCTCGATCTTGTTGAAATCCCACAAGGGGTGATTTTAATTTTGATTTTTGATTTTTTCTTCTTTTTCTTAGAAAGCACCTCTTCTCTATCTGTATCATCTTGACTTTCTAATTCTTTGCTGGAATCCCACTCCTTTTCAGATAGGAATTTCTGATCCCAGGGGAGGGTATCCATGAGTCCATTCCCACAAGGCAGGGAGATACTTCTTTCAAGAAGGCTTGCCTAGCTAGGGTCCGAATAAGTGTCTTTAACAACATCAAAAGAAGCCAAATCCGAACAAGAATCAATACCTGGGTTATTTGTCCTGACCGGAGACACAATTAGGGGAATGCCAACCTCAAGAGAGAGACCCTGAGAAGGAATATCATCTAGCCCTGGCATCACGATGTCCCAAAAGATGGGGCTCAACTCCGAGGTAAAAGAATCATCCGACTTGCTAGGGGCTAATTTCCCAGTATCCCATTCCACACCCTCATCCTTGTCCAGAGAGACAGAGGAAAACTCTGGAACCGAAACTTGGGGTGTCTAGATGGCAGAGCCATCATTTCCAGCTTCATTAGAGGTATTGTGTTGAGAAACATCCGCCTTGCTAAGAGCTAAGTACCCAACATTGCAATCCATTCCTTCTCCTTTATCCTGAGAAACAGACTTAATCTCAGGAACAAGAGCTTGGGGGACCTGGAAGGTGGAGCCTTTATTTCCAGCGTCACCTGAGAGGTTAACAGGGATTTCAACAACCTTACCCTCTGGCTTCGTAACAAATTTTTTTTCCTGTTTCTTTTTCCATACCACCTTAGAGGCCCTTTTAGGGTTTTCCATTTTTTTTACTACCTTAAGGGGGCAATGCTTCGCCCAATGGCCAGATTTTTTGCATTTGAAGTAGGCAAAAGGGATGATCTCAAACTCAATAGCCTGCGACCAAGAACCAAGTTTCGAGTGGATCTCCACAGAGGAGGGAAGATCCGCTTCCTGAGAAACACCCACACATATTCTGGCAAACACCAGTCTCCTTCTTGCCGCTATCATAGGGTCAATCGATAATAGCTCCCCAAAGGAACTAGCAATCCCCCTGAAAACATCCTCATTCCAATATTCCATGGGAAGACCATGAAGCCTAACCCACACCGGAGCATTCTCAAAGATAGAGTCCATTAGATCTAAGTTTAAAGACCATTTTTTAAGTGCGAGAGTTGATTTCCCAATGACCCATGGTCCCCCACATCTAACAGCCTTAATGTCTTCTCTGTTTGAAAACTCAAAAGCAAAAAAACCTTTAGGGAGAGCCGCAACAGAGACACTACCATTTGTTCTCCATTTTTTCCTTACGAAATCCCTAATGATCTCAATATTTGGCCTTTGGCCCATGAATTTACCAACTAGGGTATTTTCCATTATAGCAATATTATGGTCAATGATCTCATCTGGAATAGAGATTGCAAATTTGCCACCAGAAGAGCTGGATATATTGCCCACAAGGGGAAAAAAATACTTACCATTGGGTTTAACCCCAAACAGTGAGGCCCACTTCTTTTGATGCCCGTCGTTCATGTCACCAGACCCCACAGCGCCTTTGAGGTCATCTTTCGAGCAGTCACCGACAGGTTTAACAGGGGGAGGAACCAGAATATTCGTCCCCCCCGGGTCACCCACACACTTTTTTGGGGAGTCCTCTCGATCCGGTTCCTCCACGCTTTTCTTCTTGCTCGAGGCAGACCCGTGACCCACCTAGGCCTTCGCAGATCCATTGCCATCACCCTGCTCAGTACCAGAAGATTCAAAACACCCATTTTCCCGCCCACACTCCATTGTTACATATGTTTTTGTTACTTTGATGATAGGCTCTGATACCATGTTAGAAACCGAGATCAAACATGTAAACCAGAAAAAGTCTTCCACAAAAGAAAAACAATTAAAAGCAGAGCAATTTGCATGAAGACGTGCAAATGAATATTATTTAGGAATTGAGAAATTACAAGAGATTAATTGCTTTATGAAAGTAATGTATGGATAACCCTAAATTCAAACCCTAGTGTGCACACTTAATCATTAATAAATAATTAATTATTAATGTACCTAAGTTTAGCTTAAGTAACTAAAGTGATAAGTGACTTAATTAATTAACCAATATGATTAGATTAATTAAGTGAAATAACTTATTACTCTAACATCATCAACATAGAGTACAACATTGATTATGCCACCATCATCAAATTCCTTCACATACAAGTTTGGATCATGAAGACTATTATGAAATCCTTGAGTTTGGAAATATTCATCAATCTTAGCATACCAAGCCCTTGGAGATTGTTTCAATCCATATAGAGACTTCCTTAACTTGCAAAATAATTGTTCCTATCCTAAAATTTCAAATCCATGTGGTTAAGTCATATAGAATTCTTCATCAATTTCACCATTCAAAAATGCATTCTTAACATCTATTTGGTGTAAATGCCACTTGAAATGTGTTGTCAATGCTGTAATAGTCCTGACAGTACAAATCTTCACTACTAGAGCAAAAGTATCTATGTACTCAATTCCCTCTTTCTGTGAATACCCTTTGGCCACTAGTCTTTCCTTGTGTTTTTCAATGCTCCCATTTGACTTGAACTTAGTCTTATACACCCACTTATTGTTGACCACATTCTTGCCCTTGGGCAAGTCCGCCAATTCCCATGTTTTATTCTTGATTAAAGAATCATATTCATTCTACATAGCTTGTTCTCATTCATGTTTTCCTTTAGCCTCCTCAGATGTTTAAGGATCATTGGTCTTCATTATGGTGGTCATTAGAGCATAATTAATTTGTTGAGTCTTTTGATAAATTTCTTGAAGACTCTTGGTCTTTGGAGGAAGACTACATTCCTCAACTGCACTAGAATTTTCCTTAGAAATTTCATTGGTTTCAAAGGACTTAGAGGATTCACCATTATCTATGTCCACTTTTGGAATAGGAGAGGATTGTATCATATCCTCAAACCCTTCATTAAAATTGACATCCCTACTTGTGAACACATCCTCCACACTAGGATCATACAAGCTATATCCTTTCCTTTGATCATCATAGCCCACAAAGATGCACTTAACACTCTTCTTATCAAATTTATTTTCTTTAATCTCATCTAGTATGTGAGAAAATGCTTCATATCCAAATACTCTAATATACTTAACATCTAGCTTCTTTCCACTCCATGCTTCTTCAAGAGTGATATTCTCCAAACAAGTTGTAGGAGATCTATTCAAGACATGAGATGTAGTATTGACAGCCTCAGCCCAAAGAAACAAAGGGAGACCCTCGGATTGTAGCATGCATTGTGCCATTTCCACTAAGGTCCTATTCTTCCTTTCAACAACTCCATTTTGTTGAGGATTATATCTATTAGTCATTTCTATGTTAATCCCACGATATTCACAAATTGATTTGAACTTGTTGACATATTCTCCACCATTACCTGTCCTTATTCTCTTGATCTTATTCCCACTTTGATTTTCCACAAGTGCTTTGAAAATTTCAAATTTTCTAAACACTTCATCTTTTTGCTTAAGTAGACCCAAACTTTCCTTGAAAAATCATCAATGAATGTTAAGATATACCTAGCTCCTTCCTTTAATGAGGGATTCATAGGCCCACATGAATCACTATGGACAAGTTCAAGAGATTTACTTTCCTTCCATATAGACCTTCCAAACTTGTCTCTATGTTGCTTTCCAACCATGCATCTTGTACACACATTTGTGTTTACCCTTATCCAAGGTAGTCCATCAACCATATTCATCTTTGAAAGCATAGACAAACTTTGATATTTTAAGTGATCAAACCTTTGATGCCACAACTCACTTGTAGAGGAACTTGTAGTAATGTAAGCTTTCTTATCAACATACGCTCTGATACCATGTAAACATAACACAAATATAAAAGTGTTGGAAAAATTGAGCACTAAAAATTTGTAGATGCCATTACTCTCAACTCTTGTAGCCAAAATTTTGAATCCATCATTAATTTTCTTGATTAGGTACTTATCTAAATAAAATTCCACCTTATAACCATGTTGAGTTATTTGACTCACTGAGAGCAGAATTGTTGTTGACTTAGGCACAAGATTCACATCTATTACTTCCAACTTCTTACCATCATGTCCTTTCATTGAAATTGAACCTATTCCTTGAATTGCATGTGAACTATCATTCCCAAGAAATATCCTTGTAGCTTTTGTTTCTTCTAAGAATTATTTAAGAAGTTTTTATTGTAATTCATATGTTGGCTAGCTCTTGAATCAATATACCATGTGTTATTTGAATTTCCTTGAGTGGACAAAGAGGCTATCATTATATTATGATCACCCTCTTCTTGAGCAAAATTTGATGGTCTTCTTTGATAAAATTTTCTTTGACCTCCTGCATGTGATTTCTTAATATATTGATCACTTTTATGCCCTTCTTATCCACAATTATAACATGTGATAGCTTTCTCCTTTTAGAATGATCTTTTTTATTTCTTCGTTCATTTTGTGCCTTTTGAAAATCATTCCTCTATTGATTATTTTTTGTGTTGATTCCCTTGATTTTGATATGATTTATTTTGATTGAATTTTTTACATTTGCCTCTAGCCATAAATGCTTGAGAACTCTTGCTAGACTCACCTGCGAAATTTTTAAGTCTATCCTCTTCATTCAGCAAAGCTCCATACACTTCTAGTGTGATATTCTCAAATTTTCCAATTAGTTAATGTGCGGATGAAGTTATGGTACTCATCTGGGAGACTTTCAATTAAAAAAAACCTGTAATTTCAAAGTCTTCATATTGAACCTTCATCATTGCAAATTGATTTCTTAAATTTTTCAATTTTTCAATATGATCATTTATGCTATCTCCTCCCTTCATTTTCAAATGAGTTAATTGATTTTTGATGTCCATCGGTTTTAATTTGCTAGGTCTTTCATACATTGTTTGCAAAGTTTCCCATATTTTATTTGTTATTTTCAGATCTTGAACATGAGACCTTATCGATGGACTAATTTTCCATAAAATGGTAGCTCATGCATTATGCATTTTATTCCATTTTTCATGCTTACTTTCATCTGTAGGTTTATCTTGTATTGTTAGCTCTCATAAGCCCTTCATTTGTAGAATCAATTCCATCTCACATTTCAAACTTGCATAGTTAGAAGTAGAACCATCTAATTTTGCACTAACCACAATATTAGAGATCTCAGAGGCAACCATAGCAAGAACAAAATAAACTCTCAAGGAACAGAAACACAAGGGCTTACAGAATAAAGCCCCTACCACAACACACAATGAAATTTGTGTATAATCATGCCTTGATGTTGGCCTTCTTATGAACCAAACAAACAAGGACTTTTGAAAAATATGTGACTTACAAATAGACAGGAGAGTTTCCTTAAACTCTTCACCTCAACAATGATAGCTCACCTTTTACCTGGTCAAACTAACAATGTTTTAAAGAATCATTCATCTATCATCATGGCCAAAAATTCAGGGAGCACTCTGCCCATGACCAGCGGAGAAAATTGCAATGGCACAATCGGCCACAGAAAATAACCACACATATCGGTCTATACATAGACCATTGAATGACTTCGCTCACCTCAGCTCACCTCTAAAAACACACTTTCCTTCTTCCTTTCTATCACCTGCAAAAAGAAAGAGCAATCTTGCCTACAACAACGACACTCAAACACACATGTTAGCACATAAAACCTCTATGCCTCATAGCAGAAGAAATACTTCAGTTATAAAAATCACTTTCCATGACCTCCTCGTGTCCTCACTCCTATTGGATGCCTCTGCACATCAACAATCACTAGCACAGAATGATGCAATCACTTGAGTCTTTCCTTTCACTACAGGATCATGCACAGCTGACAATAAAACTCACAGTTTGGCTTCTCACTCTTGCACAGCTGATAGAATACAACTTGCAGTCAAACTCACTAGCTGACCAGTTGGTGCTCACACACCTTCCTTCAGTGGCTCTGATACCATGTAAACATAGCACAAATATAGAAGTGGTTGTAAAACTGAGTGCTGCAGGTCACAGGCTCGTGCATTGATTTATAGAAAAATACACAATAAATTCTATGTTTACTATATCATATAGTTAGCTGCAGTGAGTAAAACATGGGCAGCTGAGTTGGCGTGGAGTGGACCTGCAGTTGGTCTGTGCCAACAGACTAGGAAGATAATTAATTTAACTATTCTAACAATATTAACTGGTGATAGGTTATAGAAAATTGGCACTACGAGTCCCCATCGATACCCAAATTGTAAAAGTATCAAAGAGATAGAAGATCATCTACTCTTACAGTGTGAAATGGCCCAAGAATATTGGTTTGCCTTTATTAACAAATTTAGTTGAACTAGTCCATTATTGAACACAATTGAAGATGTTTTGAAGGATGGCCAAGATATAACATGTGATCCCTTTGGGTTGGGTTATGGATCAAAGTGCCAACAATGATCATAAGGGAGTTATGGAAAGAATGGAATGCAACGATCTTCAAGGGGAAGGAATCCTCGTGCTTGGTATTCATAAACAAAATTGAGATGGGCATTTGTGAACATCAGAATGTGAAATTTGAAAAGAGAGCACATAAATTGTTCTCAACTTGGGACCATAAGATTCAAAATCGATGGACAGAACTATGTATGTCGGTTGATTGTTCCAATATAAAATTGTCTAACCGTGTTGGTGCAAGGTGGACACTCCCACCAAGTGGCAGGCTAAATTTAAATGTTGATGGTGCTTCAAGGGGAAATCTCAAAAGGGTCGGATGCATAATATGGAATGAAGTAGGAAATCTTTTTTGGGTGAGATGTGTTAAGCTTCCCAAAGGAATAAACAATGATGTAGAATTATCTATATTATTCGAAGGTCTGAAATTATGCAAGAACAACTATTTCACCACATTGATATTGAGGGAGACTCGGATGTTTTGATAAATGCAATCATAAAATGGAATGTGTCAAGTTAGATGAGCATGATGTGGATAGAGAAGATCAAAAAGTACTTGGATAAGGTCGATGATTACACATTGAGGCACATTTGTAGAGAGGTAAACAAGGTTGTAGACTATCTTTCAAACCATGCAATCGACCAGTATGTGAAAGCAATCATCTCACAGATTTTCAAAGATTGGTTTGATTTACAAAAATATTATATCCATGAATTTGCAAGCCAGGATGCAACAAACATATGATACACAGATGGATGGGAATGTGATAGGATCGTATCAAGATCTTATGGATAAGGAAAGGACATGATGTTTAAGTAGCAATAAGACATCACGTGCTTTAACATTTTTTTGAGAAAACATAAGCTAGACCTTAAATTTAGATGCTTGGATGGATACCAGGTATTCAAAACAGAAGAAAAGCAATACATGCATTTGTATAGTGGTTAACCAAAACAATGGCAGAATTCCTCAAGATCCAAGGTTGCATTTATATAAATGAAAAAGCAAACAACAGAATCTATCAACCAAAACAATGGCAGAATTCCTCAAGATCCAAGGTTGCATTTATATAAATGAAAAAGCAAACAACAGAATCTATTTGAGAAGCTAAAAGAGGTGTTCAACATCCAATTTGAGGTTGCAGAAACAACAATCAAAGCCATTATTGAGGAGAAGAATCTGGCACATGCCCACATTCATAATGTAGAGATCACTTCTTGTATAACATTATGTGCACCTTTGGCAACTTTGAGTGGGGCTAGAAATTCATCAATAATATTATATTATTGATGAATACAAGGACAACACAACGAAGGCTCTATCTAAATTAATTCATGACATGAAACAAGGTATGGTTGGTGATGCAATATACATACCAATGGCTAGAGATAACAAATGCATGAAGCAAGCTATCACACTCATGAGAGAAGGCTTAAGTAGGAAAAACATACAAACTTATGCTTTCTTCATTATGCATTTAGGACAATATTTTCTCCCCTGCCTAAATCAAGAGGTTACAAGAGGTCATTGCAGTCATTCACATCATGATCTTTACCTTGGGTTGAGGGGACTTCTATGTAATTTACTTTGATGATTAATGAAATGGAGCCACCCCCTTTAGTGGTACTTTTCTAATAGTTAATTTATCCTATAAATCTATTTTATCTTTAGCCTCAAAAAGTAAAAAACATTTGTTTAATTTCTTTTGTGAAATCATTCTATTGTAATAAACTTTGATTGAAACCTAGTGCATCAAGACCTAACTATCAAAGCCTTGGGATGATAAATTATGTTTCAAAATTTAAAATATTTCAAAAGACATAATATTTCATTTGTATATTTTATCTATGTTATGTGTGTATACAAACCACATCAACAACAATTACAACAAGTTAGTAACTTTTCATGCTGTGATTTATCTTTAAACAATCAAAGCTACCACCAAGGGAATAACACAAACGATTGACACGTTCCTATAATGATTAGGGCTAGCAAGAAAAATATAACACAAGGAAATCTTGAACTAGAGGCATATATGTTGTTACACAGTGTAATATACTCAGTTAATTTAAACCAAATTAAACATAATTTTGATTAAATTCTTAATACAATGGTCTAATATCAATATTTCTATGTAGGAGATGTGATATCATAAAAAATTATATAAGGACACTTCAAACTTAATAGTTTAAACCTAGTCAAAATATATTTCATAAAAAAAATATTGTAACATTACTTACAAATATTTCACAAAACTATCACATAAAGTAGTATTTAAAATGTATGTTTTAAATATCAACCCTTATAAATATTAAAAACATATCGCCTCATTCGTAACCATCAAAAATTTTCCAAAATAAAGAATACAAATTTGTTTGACATTAAACTTATTTCTTCTCTAGACCTAATCTAGAAGAGAGAATCCCATCATGATTCTTTAGCCATCAACCACAAAGCTTGTTGGGCTTCCTCAAACTTCACCATAAAAGGTAAACCCATCCCTCACACATAGGCAATTGAAAAATGGGTCCATTTGGAATGTAGAGAATATCATGCAACTACATTCTACTTATCACATACACTAAAGCTTGCATATAAACTTGGAGCATATATTAAAATTTTATAAAATAAAAAATTTAGTTAAGGAATAAAAATTTCATGAAATTTTAGCTAACTATTTCTATAGGCATCCCCTTACGCACTATAGTTCATTCCCCTAGAAATTAAATTACATATAAGTAATTAACCATCCCTAAATGAATAATTGTTCATAGCACCTATCCAATCTTCTAGACTTGCAAATCCTTATCCATAATGTAATGTAATCATAAAATATTTTTTAACGAATAAATACATCTACACGTGACATGATTTAATACTCATAAATATATGTATATTCAATAATTATTATATATTTTCAATGCTAACTATTTTTTAAATATATAATTTCATCATATTCATCCTAAAATAATTTGCAAATTAAACTTTTTTCTATTGTTTGTTCTTTAGCTAATATTAAATATTAATATATTATTATTTACAAACTGAGTATGGCTAATTTTTTTCTTATGATTTAAACAACATATTTTCATCTTTCATCAAAGTTCTCTAGAGAAACCCAATTTATAAAAAATTAAATTATAATTACTAGAATTGACTTCTCAAGAAATTCTTTCAATCTACCTATGTCTTCAATCTTTGAACTATTATATATAAATGTGTTTATTAATGCACATGAATTCATATTGTTTTTTTTACATGTTGAAACTAGTAATTTAGGATAATGACTATAGGTTCATATCTTGTGCAAGATGTAAATTAGCATTTCACTAGTATGCACAATTATGAAATCACAACATTGGCAGCATAGACACCAAATAAAAAAATTAAAATTAAAAGTAAAATATAGCAACAAAAATCCCACAATTCCTCCTCACTTTTCCTACTTTTTTATTCATCTTAAATGCCTATAATTATTATGCAATCCATAACTAAAATAAATATCAGAAAAGACTAATACTTGAAAGTTTGGATTTTACAAATGAAACTATTGGTAAACATTGATTGTAAAAGAAATTGGTTTTTGGTGTTGGGTTGTAAAATAAAATAAAATAAATTCAGCATATATGTTGTAATTCTACTTTGATTTTAATCATTGGATTCTAGTCAATTTAGTTGTTAGATTCTGTCAATTTTACTCATTTCTAACATTTTTTATTAAATAAATAAGTAATCAAATTTAAATATGATCGATAGGTTGCAACATGAAATAAATACTATTGATTTATTTAATTAAATTACAATAAAAGAATGAAAGTACCTTGACGAAGATCTTGAAATCCTTCACAAAAATTTAGTTCTTAATTTTTTTTTTCTTTCAATTTTTCTCTCTATATGTCTTATTCTTACTTAGTATTCTTTTTATCTCTTTTTTTTTGGTTTTGGATTTTCTTTTTATGTTTAGCTTATTTACTATTTTAACACAAAAATATATCATGATAATTATCTAAAAATCTAGTGTGGAATTTTCCCAAATATTGTAATGGACCGCATGTATCGAAATGCGCCTAAGCGTTCTAGCGGGAATTTTTCAAAAAATTCGAGTCGTTCTGTGCATTCGAAGGGTTTCCAAGGGATTCCTTTTTTTGCTACAAGCTTGATTTCAGAGGTTCTTCATTCTTCATCTTCTAGATCTCCTCCTCGACTTTCAAGAAATCTTCTTTCTTTGGAAAAACTGGGGTTTTTACATAATGGGGGATCTTCTTAGGTGTAAGGGATTTTCAATAATGGGAAAGGTATTGATCGTAGCTCTCAGAGATTTAAGGGTATTTCTATCCGGCTCGGGAAGTCTCTGATTAGGCTAAAACGACCTCCTTTTGATATTTGTGGTTCAGAGTCAGACTCTTATGTTGATGCTCAATGGCTTGATCAATCTTCTGTAGCTCCCTTCAATCCAAAAGATGATAATATTGCACATTTAGGGTTTGCTAGGCTTCATGCTTCTTTCCCAAATAATATTGTGTGGAGTGAATAAGATTGCTACAATATTCTTTGGTTATAGATTCAAAATGCGAAGCGGAGTAGATCTGAATCAAATACAGCTGGAGATTTGAAGTCCTCTATTTTTAAAGGGGGTGATCGGGCTTCTACGACTTTTCCTAATAATATTCCTTTGTATGCTTCTTCTCCTGCTACATTTCCTAATAATGTGGAACTGGGGATTAAGATCCCAAAGGAGCAACAATGGGAAATGCAGAGGAAACAACGTAGTGATTCTCATCAAAACAATTCATTTTCAAAGAGACCACAAGGGAAAACACAAAAGCAAAAGGGAGATTGGTTTCTTTCCAAAGAGATTTCATAAATTCATCAGGATTCTCATCACTAGAGAAATAAGAAGGTTTTTGAGGTCATGATTCATGAGGTTCTTTTAAAGGATCAATCACAAAACCTATATGAAACGACATTAATCTGTAAGTTTTGGCAATACTCTCTATCCATTATTGTGCTAAAAGACCTAATCTATCAAGATTGGGATGGGGCTAATTCAATTTTTTTATATTGATAGGGGAAATGGTTTCTTTATTGTTTTTTTTTTACTCTAAGCAGGCTAGAGATGAGATTTTTAGGGTGAAGTCTTGGGTTTTTGAGGGTTCTGGGTTGTATATTCAGCCCTGGGTTCCTAATTTTAATCCTAAAATGGTAAAAACTAGATCTGTTCCTTTTTGGATACAATTGCAATCTTTTCCATTGGAATATAGGGAACTGGGCAGTGTTGAAATTCTGGCAAATCAGGTTGGTACTTTTCTAAAACATGATTTTGCATTCTTTTCCAATCCTGGTCTTCTAGTTAGATTTTGTGTGTTATGTGATGTCTCAAATGATTTACCTCAAAGTATTAAAATACTTTTTAAATCAAGGGTTCACATGAAAACAATCTTTTATGAGAATTGAACAAATATATGTAAGGAATGTCATGTTTTGGGACATAAAGTTGCCTTTTGTAAAGCAAGGAAGGTTGAGGGAGATAGAGTTAAGCATGTTGAGTCTCCCCTCTCTAATCAATTGGTAAATTTGAAATTGGAGAAATTTTAGAGTTTTCAGAAAGTTAGTTCTATCAGAGAAGATGTGTTGGGGATTGAACTAGTTGGGAGGGATAATGGAAAGGGAAAAATGTTTGAACAAAAAATTGTAAGGGAACACAGTCCTTTGATTCACAAAGGAAAATGTAGTCTTTTTGTGCAGAAGGTAAGTTCTCAGGGTAAAGTTATGGCTTCTAGAATTTCATTCCAAGCAAATTCAACAGGATTTTTTTGCAAGGCTACAATGTATTCTACAATCTACAGTTTGCATAAATATGTTCCTTTGATTTTCCACACTTCATTCCAACACGCTGAGATTATTTCATCATCTTTAGTATGGAAATATTCTGATAGTTTTTCCTCTTCAGTAAGTTGTGTGGAGAATAAAATGATAAAGTTAGAATCAAAGGTAGTGTGTATGCCTTGGGAAGAAAATAAGCTTGGTATATCTAATACTTTGGATTTCCAATCCTTTCTAGATCTGGATAATTTGGAGGGTCTTGCTAAAAATATCCTTACTAGGGTAAGTTCTAATATCATTGATGAAATATCAAAGGAATTGGAAATACCAAAGGCTTTATCAGGTTTTCCAAATAATGAAGTTCAATCTTTTGATAAATCATCAAATTTGAAGAAGAAGGATAATTTGTCTTCTTTGGTTGCACTTTCAACAAAAGCAACAAAAGTTAGTAGGGATCATGAAGAAGGGGCTATGGAAATTAATTTTTCACAGAGTTTTGTCAATTGAGAAAACTCCTGCTTTGATAGTATCTCCTCAAAAGTCACCAGGAAAGCGGGGTAGAAAATCAAATGCAATAAAGTTGTAAGAGGAAATAGCATCAGGCAGACAATCAACTTTAGATGGGAGTATTAAAAAATGATTGAGGGGAGCATTTAGCTCTCTGAATAGATTATGAGGATTATATCTTGGAATGTTAGGGGCATCAATGCCCCTAACAAGCAGGCCCACATGAAACATCAAATTGATGGGTCTAGGGAAGATATTATTCTCTTATAAGAAACAAAGTTATCTCGTCAGACTTTTGAAGATGTCATTAGAAAATGGAGTGGTTGGAAGTCTGTTCAATCAGAGGCACATGGGGCCTCTAGTGGTATGCTCATTTTGTGGAAGCCTCAAAATGTGTTATTGGAATCATTAAGGACTGAACATCATTGGCAGTTAGTAAAGGTGGTGCATTTTGACCTACAATTTTATCTTGTAAATGTTTGTGCACCTAACTCAACATCTGGTAAGAAGCATTTGTGGGAAGATTTGTCTGAAATTCAGGAGCAATTGGCTTCAAAAAAGGTTGTATTAATGGGTGATTTCAATGAAATATTATCTTCGAAAGATAAAAATGGTGGGATCATTCCTCCTCAAAAAATAGTTGAAGATTTCAATTCTTTTGTCCTTAATAATGCACCGGTAGATGTGCAACCAAGCAATGGAAATTATACTTGGACAAACAAGTGTAAAGTTTTTTTTGCAAATTGTTGTACACTTGGATAGAAGTTTGGTATCTTCTAACTGGATTGCTTAGAAAATTGTGTTAATGCCACAAATATTGCCTTGGATAGGTTTAGATCATTCTCCTCTTTCTCTGTGTATTGAGCGGAAGAAGGTGGCTGCAGTTGCCAAAGCTTCTTTCAAATTTGAAAAAATGTGGTTCTGACATCCTCTTTTTATGGGTCTATTAAAAAAATGGTGGTGTCAGGCTCCAAAAGAGGAGGGAACTTTAATGTACAGGTTTTGCTGCAAGTTGAAGTTTGTAAAGAGTAGGATTAAACAGTGGAATATTACAGTTTTAAAAAATATTTTCCAGCAGAAGGAAGAGGTATTTAAGCAATTATCATTGGTTAATTCTGAAATTATAGTTCAAGGTCTAACACCTCAATGATATGAAGTTCAAAAATAATTGCAGGAAGAATGGGATGAGCTATCAACTAGGGAAGAAATATATTGGCCTCAAAAATCAAGGGAGATGTGGCTTAAAGAGGGTGATAAAAACACTAAGTTTTTCCATAGATTTGCTCAAATTAAAAAGGTTAAAATTTTAGTTTTCTCAATTGAAGATAGTGTTACAGGGGAAATATTAACTAGAGAGGAGGACATTCAGAAAGAAGGGGTTAATTTTTTTGAAAATCTACTTACATCACCAAATGTCACATCAAATCAACAAGCACTTGTAAGGGAAGAAATGTTGTAGAACATTCCAACTTTGGTTTTTCCTGAAGATAATGTGCATTTGATGAAGCTGTTTACTTTGGAAGAGTTTTTAGAAATAGTGTTTTAACTGTCAGTAGATAAAGCTCCAGGTCCAGATGGTTTTACTTCCCTCTTTTTTCATAAATGTTGGGAGTTTATAGGGGCAGATTTGTTGAAAGCTTTGGAGGAATCTAGAAGTTCAGGGACTATGTTAAAGCAATTTAATGTAACTCATATTGCTTTGATTCCTAAGGTAACTAATCCTTCCTATTTTTCAGAGTTTAGACCCATTTCACTCTGTAACACTGTTTATAAAAATTTTACAAAAGCAATCTATTTGAAGTTAGTCAAGATTATCCCGGGTATAATTTCGAAGGAGCAGGGAGGCTTTGTGTAGAGAAGAGAAACAACAGAAGGGGCTTTGGTTGCTCATGAAGTTTTACATTCAGTATCATCTTTTTCTTTATCAGCATTTATTCTTAAGTTGGATATGATGAAGGCGTATGATAGGGTGGATTGGTCTTTTTTGATGCAAATACTGAAGAAGTTTGGTTTTCATGAGAAATGGTGTAAATGGATTTATTCTTGTTTGTCTAGTGCAATGTTTTTTGTGTTAATAAATGGAATACCTTCAGGATTTTTTAAGTCCTCTCAAGGGGTGAGGCAAGGTGATCCCTTATCTCCCTTCCTGTTTATTGTTCTTGCAGAAGCTTTAAGTAGATCAGTTAAAAAGGCTCATTTGGAAGGAAAATGGAAAGGTATTCATTTGCAAAATACCAGATTAACAATTACTCATTCATTATTTGTTGATGATACAATTTTGTTTGGGTTGTCTACTATTTATGAAGCTAAGAAAATTAAGGAAGTTTCGCAAAGGTATTCTTTAGCATCTGGTCAAAAGGTGAACTCAAGTAAATCAAAAATTTACATATTTCATATAGATTTAGTGATAAGGGATAAGATTATACAAACAATGGGTTTTCAAGTTACAGATTTGCCTTGTAAATACTTAGGTATTCCTTTCTTTGTTGGTCAGAATAGAGTGTCCTATTGGGATAAGATAATTCAGACAATTAAATCAAGAATATCAAGTTGGAAGGGGAGATGGTTATCTATAGCTGGAAAAATACTTCTCATTAAATCAGTCTTGTCATCCATTCCAAATTATTTTATGGTAGTCCTAAAAGCTCCTAGAACAGTTATTTCAAACATAGAAAAGATAATCAAATCCTTTTTATGGAAGGGCAATATGGATTCTAAAAGAAAAATCCCTTTAGTTTCAAGGTAAGTGCACAAAGTTGAGCCCACGAAATGTGGAAGTTTTTCGCCTTAGCCAAAAAAATGAAATCGAAATTGCAAAAATAGGATCTCATTTAGCTTCAAGATCCTGAGCCTAAATGTAAAACAGGATCCTGCTTTTTAAAAATTGGGATCCCGTTTGTTAAAGGGTCCTGAACCGATGGACAAGGAATAAGATCCCGATTAGTACAAAACAGGATCCCCATTTATAAAATTGAGATCCCGTTTTGTACAAATCGAGATCCCATTTCCTAATGGTATTTTTTAAAAAAATGAACAAACTACATTTTACCTGTGCATGGGATCCCGAGTTCTAAGCAACAGCAACCTCCACAAACAGTCTCCAGGTACCCGTCCACCCCCATTTTTGTGCATTTTTTTCATTTTTTATTGATTAACCAATAGAATAACTGATTTTAGCATGTTTTTTTTTTAATTTATTTAATGTTTTAAGCATTTTATTTCTTGTTATAGTAGAAATGGTGAATTGTAGAAATAGATGAAAAAATGCAATGAAACCTGAAGATTTCTCAATAGAAATGAAAAAATGAACCTTGAATTGTATTTTAGAAACATAATTTAGCTTTTGAAACCTAAATTGTTCGATCAAACCAAAAAAATTGTATTTGAAAACCCTAATTGAAATGAAACAAAAAAAATTGCATTTCAAAACCCTATAAATTGAAATGAAATAAAAAAAGTGCATTTAGAAACCCTAATCAAGCTTTTTGAAACCCTCAATTCAAATCAAACAGAAAAAATTGAATTTGAAAACCCTAGTCTGAAATGAAACAAAAAATAGCATTAAAAACCCTAATTGCTTAGAAATTGAAACCCTAAATTGAATTGAAACAAAAAAAAATTGCTAATACCCTAAATTGAAATCAAACAAATCATTTTGATTTTTAAAACCCTAATTTCGAGCTCAAGAAAATTCATTTGCATTGCTTAAATGTTTTAAATTTCATTTGCATTGTATGGAGAAAATGATATGTTAAACTTTAACTTCAATGTTAAATTATAATTAGATTAGAAAACAATATGTTAAAGAATAGTTACAATTCATAAATTTTATCAATGTTTGTTTGCAAATTTAGTTAGCAAATTCGTAAATCCAAGTGTACAATCGATTTCCAATTGTCACTTAATTAGATAGTATTCAACATTCATTTCTATTTTATGTTTTTCTCTCTCTTAGTCATGCCTGGTTTCCATTTCTTGTTTGCATGTGTTGTCTGTTGTCTTTTGACAATCTTAGCCCTCATTCTAGTCAATTACTTGTTAATTAGGCTTCTAGTTTAGTCTAAAATCTCAATTTTTACACTAGTTACCTAGACACTAAAAGAATCTAAATATTTTTATTTTCTTTCTTTTAGGTTCTTTCAATTCCAAACAATTGAAAATAAAATACTTGATTCCACATTAACTAATTTTATATTATACATTTTATATCATAAAATTCATTTAAGTGGGAAATATTAATGAAAAAAGTGTTAAATAAAATAATCTTATATTCAATTAAAAGAATATCCAGTTAAAATATACATCAAACTCAATCTTAATAATACATAATTATGTGTTTCTATTACGCATATTGTCAATCTATTCATAAAATAAAAAATATTCATAAACTAGGCACTAACTTGCAAGTCCATTATTCCAAGGGCCACCCAAACTTCACCCTAAGTTCACTAAACCCTAAACCTTGAACTCTAAAATCTAAACCCTTAACACTAAAGCATTCATTTTGTCCTAGGACCTTAAAATTAAATTTGGTTTCCTTAGACAACTCCACCAAATTTTATTCCCTTAATCCATGTCATTTTGTCGTAGGAACTTACTACAAAGATCCCCTTAAGCCATCCTATTACCCTAAACCCTAAACTATAAACTCTAAACCCTAAACCCTAATTTTCCTAGACCCTTAATGAAATTTGGTTGCCTTGGGCAACGTCACCAAATTTTATTCACTTGAGGCATGTCATTTTGACCTAGAACCTCACTAGACCTAGATCCCCTTAAGCCTTTAAATTGATGTCTTAAGGGGTCCTAATATGACATTTCTTAAGGGGATCAAAGAAGTTCTCAAAATTTGGTGAAGTTTCCCAAGGCAACCAAATTTAACAATAATAAGATCGTGCAAGATTATAATATGAATGAGATTTCATGATCTAGGTTGGTCAGTTGAAACAAGAGCTATCTCAATCAATTGTTCCACAAGAAAATTTTCTTCACTAACTTGCAAGTTCATTATATTCCAAGGGACACCAAAACTTCACCCTAAGTTTCGTAAACCCTAAACCATGAACTCTAAAATCTAAACCGTAAACACTAAAGCATTCATTTTGTCCTAGGACCTTAAAATGAAGTTTGGTTGCCTTAGGAAACTCCACCAAGTTTATTCCCTTAAGCCATTTCATTTTGTCATAGGATCTTACTACATAGATCCCCTTAAGCTATCCTATTACCCTAAACCCTAAACTCTAAACTCTAAACTGTAAGCCCTAAAGCCATCATTTTTTCTTAAGCTCTTAATGAAATTTGGTTGCCTTGGGAAACTTCACCAAATTTTATTCACTTGAGCCATGTCATTTTTTCCTAGGACCTCACTATACATAGATCCCCTTAAGCCATCCTATCACCCTGAACCGTAAATCAATTTCTTAGGGGGTTTTAATATGAAATTTCTTAAGGGGATCAAAATAAGCTCTCAAAATTTGGTGAAGTTGCCCAAGGCAACCAAATTTAACAATAATAAGATCATGCAAGATTATAATATGAATGAGATAAATCATGATCTAGGTTGATCGATTTATGGTTTACGGTGATAGGATGGCTTAAGGGGATCTATATCTATGAAGTTCCTAAGACAAAATGACATGGCTCAAGTGAATATAATTTGGTGAAGTTGCCTCAGACCTTAATGAAATTTGGTTGCCTTGGGCATCTTCACCAAGTTTTATTCACTTAAAATTCATGTCATTTTGTACTAGGACCTTACTACATAGATCCCCTTAAGGCATCCTATTACCCTAAAACCTAAATCCTAAACTCTAAATTACAAATCTAATGCAGGTTCACTCATATCTTAGAGATCACATGGATCTACTCAATAATATTCACAATCCACCTCCGCGCCATCCATCTCCACCACCTTCACCTCCACCTCCACCCACTCCACCTCATAACCCCCCACCTCCACCACCTGAAATCGATGGTGCTCATTTGCAAGCACAAATCAATTCCAATGTTAGAACCATGCAAATCAAATCAACATTATTCAAAATAAAGAATGTGTTGCACCACCTATGAGGATGATTGCATCTAGGATGAAAACCATTGTTGATGTTGTTAGGCTATGGATGGGATCTTAGATGAGCATTGACAATGGCTAGAGGAGAGGAGAACTTCCAATTCTAAAAAGGAAAATGCAAAGAAATGAAGAGATGTAGTAGAGAGCCACAATAGTTTCTAAATTAAGACAATGATCTTAAATAGTTATGAATTTATGAATTTGGTGAATGATGGATATTTTGTGTGATGAATTTTTAAAATTGGTTAGATGGATATTTTTAGTGACATGAATTTATGATTTTGGTTCTAGATGGATATTTTTAGTGACGTGAATTTATGATTTTGGTTCTAGATGGATATTTTTAGTGACATGAATTTATGAATTTGGTGGAATTTATGAACTTATAATGATGAATTTATAATAGTATATATTTTATGACTATCTACTAGATCATGATTTCTCATGTTGAAAAATTGTAATATATATATGCATTAGATGTAAAATGAGCTTTTTGTGAATGTTTCAAGTTTATTGTTTAGTATGTACACATGTACTAAAATTGCATATAGTTCTTAAATTTTGAAATTTGTATGTATGTACATAGTTTAGTTTAATGATGTATGCATGAAAATTATGCATCATATTTTTTATCTTAAATGTATGTACATGTTAAATTTTGAATTTTGTATGCACATGCTCAAGTTCAATCAATGTATATGTGCATTTCAATTTTATATGATCTTAATATATGTATGCACATCCTATTTAAACATATTTCCATGTGCATTTCAAATTTAACTATTTATTGGCATTTTTTAAGTTTGTGTGTTAATTTTGTATAATTTAATGCAGGTGCGCACTTATATCTCATATCATGGATGATTTTAACATTGATGACATCATCAATCCACCACCTCGGCCACCTCCCCCTCCACCTAATATGCCACCTCCAACACCTGTTGCATGTGATGAGGCTCGCTTGCAAGCATGCATAAATGATCAGGTTGCATCCATACAAAATCAAATCAATGCTATGCAGAGTCAAGCATTGATTCCACCACATGTGAGACGTTTTTCATCTGTGATGCAAAACATTATGGATGCCATCAAGACTATTGATTCTGACCTAGATAGGCATCGATGAGACAAAGATCAGATGAGACAATTTTATGCTGATAGTCTCTCTTATAAAAAAAATTTAGACCTTAAAATAACGAAAGCCCACCTAGCCCCCTACTTTCTTGACCTCGTTACTCAACAGCCCATTCCTCCCAACAAATCTAGAATACCCATGAGGTGGTGCATACATCCACAGATGAGTGCACATTTTTGGGATCGATGTTATATGGTTTTTTATAGTCCCCCACACGTAATTGGGAGTGCCCATTGTATTTTTTGAGGAAATTGTATGTAGAGTTTGTTATGGGGAAAAATCCCAATTATTTTTATTTTAAATCATTTTAGGGTGTTGGTGGGGGCATGCCACAATAGAGGTTAGGGGCAAGGGTTGATCCCCAACGCCTTGTGCATGCGCAACCCCTTGTTGTTGCTCCTAGTCCTCCCATTCCCGCACTTGTGCATCATCGAGCTATGGTCTCAACATTCGTTTCCCTTAGTACACTCACAGGATACCTTGATCAACATGCTTCTGTGATAGTGGATGGGGAGCATAGAGACGATGATTTTGGAGGAGTGTTTTATGGAGCTGGTCCAATTACCACTCCAGGAGTGTCAAGCTCATCCCACATGTATGTACTAGTTTCCATCAAGTATGCTATGGACCTGATCAGGCCACACCTAGTTCAAGTGGACGTGGAGATTCTAGTGGTTCATCTGGTCACATCAGTTCATTTGTAGAGTTTATTACAGCAAACCATCATGCTGAGGACAATGCGACACACATATAAATATGCATCTACACATTCATTTTATAAGAATTTTGATGAATGTATATATCAAAGAAAATTTTGCAATACATTTTAACAATCAAACTGTTTGGTGTATAGATGACACTAACAATGGGGCAATCATCTGTTCCGTGAGTACATACATCGAAACCAATCCTACTTGGCAACCCTTATGGAGTATTTTGATTTCAATTTTTTAAATTATATATGAAATGATTTTTAACTTGAGTTTTAAATTTATAATTGAATCACATATATGTTTGAAATATTTATCTTGGTTTAGGCGAGTCAATCGGCTTCCACGTCGATTCCACCCTAGGGGTTGTCGAGCACTCCACCATCAAGCGTCATAGATCAAGGGGAGGTACATTTATATTGTAAATTGTTTAAATTACATTAGTATAGTTACAATTATGAATTTTGAATTCACTATATATGAAATGTGCATGTATAATTGTAAATATTATAAGCATTAAATGTCTACATGTATGTCTAGGTTGATACCACAATGAGAATGGGTATCGAGCAAACATTAGATGTTGTAGCTACTCGTGAGGCCTCTGATTTTTAGGTGGCTTAAAATATTTTCTACACAAAATGTGCAAACTTGAATATATATATATTAACCTAATTCAAGTATACATGCTTTAATTTTGATCTTGTAGGACTTTGTTAGTGCAACTTTCAAACTTGACCTAGACATAGTTACACCTCCAGGAGGACATGCAAAGCAGGCTCTTTCAATTGGTAATTTAATTTTTTTATTATATTTAAAGTATATTATAAATTATATATTCTGAATATAACTTTAATTTTAAATTTCAAATTGAATATATATATTTAATATGAGCTAATACATGTTTTAAATTATTTTTCTTTTATAACATGAGACACATCTTGTAGTTGAGCATGTACAAACAGGTCCTGGAGAAGAGGGTGTGCAACCTCAGAATATGGTATAATTAAAATATGATAAATTATAAATTAAATTGAATTAAATCATTTTTAATTGTAGACTTGTACATCTAATTTCAACTTTCTTTGTCTTGTTTATGTAGATTGATTCAGAGAATTTAGAGGTTGCTTCAGGTGCACCCAAGCATCCATACCCAGATATGATGGTAATTTAATTTTATGATGAATTATAAATTAAATTATCATTAAATCATTTTTCATTGTCTTACATCCAATTTCATCTTTCTCCGGTACAAAGTGTTTCAAGTCATCTGCATAGTCCACATGGCGTGAAGAGGTCTCTTGATTATAGAAACAATACATGATCTAGAAACATGATTTTATGGGTTATATTTGTTTATTTCATGACTATATTTATGGTTTCTTGCGCTTAATAAATTGGTTTCATGCACTTAATATATTTACATAAATTATGGACTTTATTATTTTTTGAAATTTTAATTTACACATGTACATTTATGCATTTTATGTTCATAGTCAAGACATTAATATAGGACATTAATGTGAAATTAAAGTTGAAATTAATAGGACATTTTAATATTTATACTTTACAAATTTAGTGATCTCATACATGATATACATGATGTGTACATTCAATAATTGGCAATAACTAGTCAATGAACTTATTCAATTCACGTCAATCAATAATTAGTCAATAAATCATAATTTATAAACAAAATCAATCCGTCTCTATATGACAAAGGATAAAATTTTAAGAAATAAACAATACCATACAAGATTAGAGAACAAAAGCATTAATAAATTCCATAAATAATAGCATCGAACACTAATTTATAAGTTGTCATAACAAATAATGGCATCCAACACTAATTTATAAGTTGTCAAAACAAATAATGGCATCCAATACTAATTTATAAGTTGTTAAAACAAATAATGGCATCCAATAGTAATTTATAAGTTGTCAAAATAAATAATAGCATCCAACACTAGAATTTATAAGTTGTCAAAACAAATAATGGCATCCAACACTAATTTATAAGTTGTTAAAACAAATAATGGCATCCAATACTAATTTATAAGCTGTCAAAACAAATAATAGCATCCAACACTAATTATAGGTTGTCTTAAGGGGATGTCTTAAGGGGTCATAATATGACGTCTTAAGGGGATGTCTTAAGGGGTCCTAATACGACGTCTTAAGGGGATATTTTAAGGGGTCCTAATAAACTATCTTAAGGGGATGTCTTAAGGGGTCCTAATACGATGTCTTAAGGGGATGTCTTAAGGGGTCATAATACAACATCTTAAGGGGATGTCTTAAGGGGTCTTAAGGGGATGTCTTAAGGGGTCCTAATACGACGTCTTAAGGGGATGTCTTAAGGAGTCATAATACGATGTCTTAAGGGGATTTCTTAAGGGGTTTAGGGTTTAGGGGATTTCATAAGGGGTCTTAAGGGGATGTCTTAAGGGGTCATAATACGTCTTAAGGATATAATTGATTTAACAATAATGTATGCATGATATTTAGTGATTATACAATCAAATATAAAGTTTCAAATTAGGAAAACATGCACATTTAACAAACAAAATATCTAGAATATCGATTTTGATACATAGAAGTACATAGAGTACATAATTGTGAATGTACATGTATTTGTAATTTGTACAAAATGTTTAATTTTGTAAATGTGTATGTCCATATATGTCATCTCAAAACAATGTTTACAAAATTTGGATATGCCATCTCAAGAACATCTCAAACTTGTGCCCAGAATGTAGTAGGTATTCACACCACTTGATATCAAAAAGGTACAAGCAATATCAATGAAATCATCAAAACATACATATTTTAATTTATATAAAACTATCTATATGTACACAACTCAAGTACCTGCATTTAAAAGTATTCCACACATGTGTATAGGTTGAATCCAGGCATCCTCTCCTTATTGTTTCAAAGTATGAGATCAATGATGCCTTAAGGATACAAAAAAGGATAATAAGTCAATTTAACTATTAATGTACAAGCAATATATATATGTAATCAAAACATGTATTTAAATATAATTTAACTAATAATTACATATTTTTACCAAGTATTCCATGTTGTCTAGGTTGAATCTACATGGACTAGATCTTTTTTTCTTATTATGGCTTAAGGATCTATAAAAGGACAATTTAAATCAATTTCAACTAATAACACACTTGACCAATATCAAAACATGTATTTAATCTATTTAAAAGGACAATATAAAACTAAAACTATATTTACCTATATTTACTTATTCCATTGTACCATCTGCATCCTCTCTTTTTTGCAATGCATCTATGATTGTCTCATGCTCTTCCATAGAAATTTTCCATAGCACTTTATTTGCAAGTCTTCCACGATACTAATCTAGTTTTATATTTGTTGCCACCACCAAATGTGAATAATGTGTAATCTTTTTATGTGTTTCATAATCTTTGAATGCAGGTAGACCATTCTTCCTTTCCAAGTATTTCCATAGCCAAGTGCCAACAATGACCACTGATCCTATTGGAAAACATGAAAACCATCATCAAATAAGTTCTCAAAATTTTTTTAAGGGGAACAAAGTCTCATTCTAAAAAATTGCTTAAGGGGATCAAAAACTTGTTATCAAAATTTGCTTAAGGGGATGTCTTAAGGGGATCACCATACCTATTGGATAATGATAGCCATCATCATCTTCTTGAGGTGCTATTAACTTATGTTTAGTCTCCACACAACAAGCCAACCAATATTTTGTTTGCTCTTCATTCCCCTCAGGTGCAACAACATACACATGTCCTACAAACAAAAATTGATTTAATAACTTGCGCATATCTATATAAATAATTAGTATTACAAAATAACTTAATAAAGTGAAATAAATTGAATTAAATTACCTTCTTGTACAAGTTCTGAAACACGGTCATAGTCTTCAGATGCAAACACTTGATCATTTTCTTCAATAGTTCTTTCATATTCATCATGTGCTTATGCAGGTGTCAACGATCTTTTCTCCCACTATTCAACCCATTCTGTATTTTCACATGCTTCCCAATCTCTTGAGACACAAAACTAGCAAAAACATGCAAGCTCCCTTATCCATATAGTCCATGTGCTTGTTGTCGAACTCCTAAATGAATGTCATTTAGTAGATCCACTAATTGTCTCATAGTCAACTCTAGGTACAATGTTCTCTTCTTCAACCAACCAAAAGAATTGATGAACTGTAGAGTACTCACTCGAACCAGGTGCAGATAATCTTGTATTACACAATCCACAATCCCATGTGCATCTTTAAATTTTACTGCATCCTTGAATTTTAATTGTTCTCTAGCAAGAATCCTTTTGACACACGCACCAGCTCCATCATGTTCTCCTTTACCATTCCTAGCTTAAAAAAAACTCCATATATGTTGGACATTCAGTTCCTTGTGAACCCTACTTAACCAATAGAACATTCAAGCATTCTTGAACTGCCACGTACAATTATCTGACCATATGAGGTTTTCTTTCATCTGGATTCCTCTTTCTCTTAAATTTCTATAAAATATACTGAAATAGTATTGAACAAAATCTGACGAGTGTAATCGATTGTTGAACTCAAATAAAAATGATACTCCCTCAAAAAAATTCTATCATCCTTAGTGCTATCATCTGCATGTCTATAAACAATATGGACAAACATAGCTACTTGCACTGAATTATAATATTGTGATTGAATTTCCTCTTGCGGAGCTAAAGTAAAATTTTCCGCAATTTAATCAACCACTGAAAGTATAGTACCAATTGGAAATGTGTCTCTACATGCGTGAAATTGGCCATCAAGCCATTGAGCATGTTGAGAGTGCATGATATATTTTGGTACAATCTTATTCTTAAATTCACTCATGAATGCATGCACACTAACTTTTTTTGTAACTAAATCACAACGCTTTCCTATTTTTCCATCTTTTAATGAATAGTGAACATTCTTAAATCTTTTAACATCTACTAATTGTTGTCCAAAATCGTTATCAACACTTTCGTGCATACAAATTCTTAAGAATGAAAGATTTCCACAGTTAATGCATCATCGAGAAATACAAGAACTTAAATAAAACAATTTACCATTATATTTTTCACAAAACAAACCTAAAATAAACTCCCTTATTGCTTCAGGTGGCATATTAATACCGCATTCCTGTATAATCATGTTAGTATGCAAGGTATAACGTATGTATCGAAAAACATCAACAACAAGATATTCGTTGCTTATTAATTTTTACATACCATGGTTTACATTTTTCAAAAGACCTTTGACTTATTTTAATATTACCAGGTAACACTAAATCACCACAAAATTTTCTATAAAATTCAGTATGTGTTGTATCTAATAGGTGTTTTGGGTTAGGATCACGAACTTTGGACCCCGCCCTTAATTTTAAAACATCTCTAGCATAAGATGAAACCCTATTATTATCATGCCAATATTTTTTAATCAAAGATTTAATTTCAACATTCAATTTCATATCAGACCTCGGGAGTCGACCATTGAAACTCCAACATTGGTTCATAGGATCATTTTCTATACTTTCTCTTCTTTTGCCGCTCTTAGCAATGTTTTAGGATGTATTTTTAAAACTTCACTAATATTGCTTACCATTCTTTTATTCAAAGTTGCTTTATTAACAATAGCAGTTGTTATAGCTCTTCTTGTTGCATTTTTATCTTTAGATCGGCTATTTTTCCCAATAGATTGAATGGCACTAGCAACAGTAGACATAACATGTTTTAATGATTGATCTTTTCTTTTTGGTTTAACAAAAAATCCTAACCTTTTTATTATTTTCCTCATTTTTTGCATTCTCATCAATTGCGTCATTAGTTGACATTGAATTGCAATTTTTTTACGATAAAAGAATTTGTTGTATATTTTATTTGCATGTGTTCTTATTTACCTCCAAGAAATTTGACCAAGAAGATTATCAAAAACACCACTTTCAATTTTTAAAAAAGTATTTTCATTAAATTCAACATCACATTCTAGATTTTCAGCTTCATCTTCATTTTCATCAACAAAATGGTTTTCATTTTCATCAACAAAACGGTTTTCATTTTCATTTACATCAACAAAACGGTTTTTGTTTTCATTTTCAAAAAAAGAATCATTCTCATTTTCATTTTCAACAAATTCTATAAAATTTTAATCTCTCTCAATATTATCAATGTCAACATCATTAATTCCAGCATCTTGTAAAACTTCTACATACAAATTTACCATTTCACTAACATGTGGATTTGAAGACGTACCTAGATTGTGCATATTGAAACATTCTCCATAGCATTGAAAGAGGGATTTGAAGACATAGTAGGACTTGCTTGTATAATCATATTCTTCTCCAAATTGACTTCTTGCAAATTAGCTTCATCTACAACCATGGTCTCCTCAATGTTTTCATCTTCAATAGTTGTGGAATTGGATGCTCCCCCATCATTCATTGATTTAATTCTCATTCTTATTTGTCTTTGTCTTTGTATCTCCTCTATTTTGCTTTAATTTCTTCAGGACTCAATTCTTCCTCCTCTTATTACAAGCTTTATCTCCCATGATTATAAAATTCTCAAGCACAAACGAATGTCAATAGTGAAATTCTTCAAAAAATTCAATCCAAATTGGAAGTTGAAGACCTATAAGGACAAAATTCTTCCTCTTGTGTTCCTCAAAACAAGTAGAAAACTAGCACAATTCCACTTTAAAAATTGTTTTCTTCATGCCTCCTTTGAAAAAATCAATCCATATTGCAAGTTGAATAACCTTTGTTCCTCCAAACAAGTACAAAACTAACAAAATTCCACTTCAAAAATGGTTTACATGATGCCTCCTTTGAAAAAATTAATCAAAAATGCAAGTTCACCACCTGTAAAAACAATACTTAATGAAAAATAGCCCAATTTTACTGCTCTCAGCCGTACATGTGAAGTTGCAGACTTTACAGTAATTTTTTACTGTAAATTTAAATAAAATGGTTAAAAACAAATGGGATCCCATTTATAGAATGGGATCCCATTTATTAATAAACAAGATCTCGTTTTATAATCAATATCTCATTCCTAATATTTAATGTGGGGACCGTTGACAAAGGAACGGGATCGCGTTTATAAAGAAGGATCCCATTTCCCTATCAATGGTCACGCCATTTAATATTAGGAAACGGGATCTCGTTTTACAAAGCAGGATCCCGCTTTTATAAAATGAGATCCCATTTCCAAAAATTTAAATTTGAATTTGCTTTGTGGTCGGGTTTCTGTCTTGTATTTTGGTTTGGGAAAAGCATTGGGAATCTGAACCTAGGCCTTCAACCTGGTTTGACCTGCAAGTTGAATGTCCTAACAATGTCAGAGAAAAATACTGAGTTTGGACATATGGCTGATGACTTTTTTTGCAAATTTTTTTGACGAAATTAAAACCCGTTTTAGATGAGACAATGCAGATTCTAAATATGTAATTTTTTTTACATTTGGATTATTTTTTCTATTTTTCAATTAATTTCCGATGAAACTAATCCATAAACTTTACATATCAGTGTTTTTTAATATTTTAATAACTTTTGATCAACATAACATTTTAACGAATGGATTGCACAAGAACAAACTTCAAACAATTCTTTTCAATTTAAAAAAAAATCAAAAATTGATAAGTTTAGGTCATCTTATGCATGTCGTACATGACGATTTTTCAAAACGACAAATATGCCTAATAAAAATTCAATAAAAAATCACAAAAAAAATATCGAGAACAAGCTTTAGTGAGTCACAAATATTTTCCCAAAAGGATTTAGAAAAATATGATAATTTAAGTCAAAATATGGATGTTGTACATGTGCATGGTATGGTATTAAAAAAGTGACTTTTAAATAGTGGTTTTTAGAAATGTCTATTGAAACTCAATTTGTACAATCTGGGTATTGAAATAAATTACATATTTGACAACTAGACTCTGAGTACTACATTTTATGATCAGTGACTTTTTTGAGGATTTCATCTCTAAGTGCTTCAAATTTTAAGGTCAAATGTGTCAAATTCTGAAAATCAAGAAAAACACTTCCACTTTTTGGCCAAAAAGTGGACTCAACTTCTTGCCAACACCCTTCATTGCAAAATATTTTTAAAGATAAACAAAAAGGTGGGGTTGGGATGCATGATATGCCAGCAAGGAATGTTGTTCTGGGAGAAAAATTGGTATGGCATTTGTATACAAGGCCACAAGCAAAATGGTGTAAAATTATGCAATGTAAGTATCTAGATGTACGGATAATCCAACTCGTATTCTTACAATGTCTAATCCTCCTAAAGGGTCTATGATGTGGAATTTTTTGGTTGATTGTAGAAAGGTAGTAATTCAATATTTGTCTTGGGAAATTCATAATGGGGAAAGTGCAAATTTTTGGCAAGACTCATGGAATGGGCTGCCACCATTGGAAAAATTGTATGACTTTCACGTTGCAATTGTTTATACAACAAATAACTAGGGATTAAAACTTAAAGATTATATTATGAAAGTAGATGGTCAAACAAGAGCAGTAATATGGAAATTTTTTCCTCCAACTATCATACCACATGATCAGCAAATTGAATTGGTAAATGCTCTTAAGTGTAGAATAATTTTCATAGGGAAGGATGATGATAAATTGATCTGGGGAACTTCAAAAACTGGTATCTATACAGTTAAAATGGGTTATAAGGTTGCTATGTCAAATAGAGATCGGGGGTGTAATCAAAGGGCTTTATTGTTTTGTTGGAATTCAATGGTTTTACCTAAAGCGGGATGTTTCTCATGGTTGGAATTAAAGCATAGGGTCTTAACAAGTGACAGATTGGTTAAGCTTGGAATAGCTAATCCATTTAAATGTGTGCCTTGTGAAGAACTCATAGAAGAAGTGGATCATTTATTTTTAAACTATTCATTTGCTAACTCATGTTGGTATTTTGTACAATCAAAAATAGGGTGGAGTTCACCCCTACCTTACAAACTTTGGGATTTGTTCATGTCTTGGCCTTCTTTATACAAGACTTCTCTTTTTGCAAGTTTATGGAAGGTAATTTTCCTTCTTCTGTGATATGGTGTATTTGGTGGGAAAGGAGTAAGAGAATATTCATAAAAGAAAAATCTAGTTTGGATTTGGTATTGGTAAAGTTGCAAAAGACTATTTGTGAAGTTACTAATGTTTATGTGCAAAGCAATAAGCATGTGGGCTCTGCATTTATAGAATGGGATGCCAAACAATTAAAGAGTTGGGAGTTTTTGGTAGTACCTTTTAAAGGAAATATGGTATCGGTTGTAAATGTCAAAATTGACAGAAAAAAGGTGGTTTGGTTACGTCCGTCTGAGGGTTTTATTAAGTTAAATTTTGATGGTGCATCATGAGGTAATCCGGGTTTATCCGAGGCTAGGGCAGTGCTAAGGGATCATGAGGGATTAGTGTTAGGAGCAAAATCAATTTCATTGCCAAATGGTACAAACAATCAAGCTGAAGTACATGCTCTTTTTCATGGTTTACTTTTAGCAAATATTCATAAAGTTTCCAAGTTGGTAATTGAAGGAGATTTTTTGTTAATAGTAAATGCTTGCAAAGATAAAAAAAATCATGTAACTGGCAAACTGGCAAATTAGCTATGTTTTGAAACAAATTCTTCTTTTATTAGAAAATTTTGAAATGTATAAAAAATTAATCATGCTTATAGGGAAGCAAATCAAGTGGCAGATGGACTTGCAAACATAGGATGTGATCAATATTTCAAGGTTAAAATGTATGGTGATGATATCACAGAGTTTCCTTTGAATGTGCAGGAAATGATACATTGGGATAAAAGGCATAGTATATAAGGTTTTTATTATAGCTAGCAATAATTACAAAAGCAAATTGGTTGGTTGTGTTTTTTCATTAAAATAGAGCAATTATATGCAAGATGCTTTAGAGAATATGGACTTTCAGAAGTGGAATAGGAATGGAAAAAATGTGCAAGAGTGATATGTATCTGATTTTAATTCATGGAAGAGATCAAAAAATTTGATGGTTGGTATTAATTATGCACGAGGAATCAATCAAGTTGGGAATATATTAAAAACAGAGCTTTAATGTGCAGAAGACAATAGCAAAAATGTGATGTTAAATTTTTTAGATAATATGCTCATACACAAGAGAAGATGATAGTTGAAAGATCATGGACAAGAAAAGTTGGATCATAAAGGTGGAAACAAAGAGTGGGAAGTGTTTTGTTTTACTAACTTTGTTGTTTTCTACAGGAATGATGATATAGTAAGAAGCTAAAAGTCACGTTCATAAAAGTACAAGGGAGGTGTTAGAACATTAGCTATAATGATTTTAAAACAAGCTAATTGTTAAGATGCAGGTCGCAGCATGGAATGGGAAATTATGATACAGTATATACAAGCAAATTCAAAGAATGGAGGATGAGGCAATGAATAAGCAATCATGAATATGAATGTAATATCTGAAGGCGGTACTTTCAAAATTTTGTGCATCATAAAAAGAAATGATTAAGGCAACAAGATAGAATCTTGTGGGTTTTCAATAATCATTTAGTGGTAAAGCTTAAGGCAAAGAATGCAATTCAGAAAGCAAGCAAAAATGAATTTTTGGTTTAATGATGATGTTTTTGCTATAAAAACATATCATAGTTATTAAAATGTAGTCATTTGGAATTGAATGTGGCTAGAGGATTAGAGTTTTTAGCGGCAAGGTGATTCAAGACTCTGCGGAAACAAAGTTTACCAGAAGCGACAACAACAAACTAAGTGTTCGTAAGTTTGTGTAAATTTTTCATGTTTCGAACTCATAGTCTATTTTGGTTGTAAGTTGCTTGCTATCATTCAAAATAGCAATATTTTTTGGGCATCTGTGAGAACGATTTTTTGGTTTAAGTATAGTTATGATGGGTGTTTCTGGGTAGAGGGCATCTCTGTGAAAGAATTGTGTGTATGTATTGTTTCTGATCGATAATTCTGGGTAGAGGGTATCTATGTGAAATATTTTTTGATTATGTATTGTTCGATGGTGACTATAGTTGTATCTGGTTGGTTTTATTCTGACGGTTTCTGGGTGGAGATTTTGATTCAAGCATTGTTTCTGATGGACGGTTTTGGGAAGAAGGCATCTCTGTGAAAGACTTTTTGTGAGATTTTTTGTTTATTTTATGACGGGAAATGATTCTGATCTTACAAAATGTTTGAATATAAATGGTAAACAAAGGGATCGGGATGAGAGAGAGTAATTTTTCAATAATTTTGAAAAAGTGGTGATGGGTATCAAACAATGAAGCCTCCAATTTTTGTGGTTATCACTGGGAGTTAACATTATGGTTGTTTATTTTAGTTACAGGGACTGTGAAGACTCATTGCAAATGGCTAAGGAATATAATGCAAAAAGTTTTAGAGTACCTGTGAAAGTTAAAGGATATGAAATACCTTTCTCAGAGGAGATGTCAGAGGAAGACATGGCCCAAGTCTTTCAAATATCAAGCCCCAACATAGTAGATTGCATAAAAGCAGTAATTGGGGAAGAATTCATCTGCCCAGACTCACCAAGGCTCATGTTTCCATCAAATTTGTTATCTATATTTCTATCAAATACAATGGATATGCTTCAGTCTTTTGAGGCTTTAAGAATTATGTTTACAGTAGTAGTATTTCTAGAAGAATGGATGAAGATGAACTATTAAAGGTAGTACAAAAATATAATATGGATATGGGTGAAGCTTATCTAGCAGGTATTTTTCCAAGGCAATACCTCAAAGAGAAAAAGTTTTGTGCAAATCGCGTCAGCAGCCACGGCGATGATCCCCAAAACGCGCCTTCTTACTCCCATGGTTCCAGCTGCATGCTGAGGACCAGAGTGGCTGCTTAGATTGAAATTGATCAAAGCGAAGCGCCGACTTTGCTTGTTTCCGCTGTCGCCCCCGCGAGTCGGTTCCGGCAATTCTGGCCTTCTCACGAGGCCTCTGCGCCGCCAGCGCATGATCTTTATTCCAGTCTGTTTGAGTGCTTTAATTGTCTTGAAATCCCATGTTCCATCCTCCTCCTCTAAAAAAATACATTTATAAATGGAAGCCCTGAATGTCCAGCCTCCTGATTTTAAAAGTTCTTAAATCATCAACTGGTCTCTGGAAGCCTTCAATCTGCACTGTGTTATCAGTCTGTGTGCCACTGATGTGAGCTGTCCATGAGTATTCATCTACCATGCAAGTGCCCACTACTTCCGGCTGAGTCTGTCTGCAATGTTGATACAGGTTCAACGTCAGAGATTCTGATACCCCTGCCACATTTACCTTTCATTTACACTGCTGTAGCTGGGTATAAAAGCACCTTTGAATTCATATTATTAAACACCATACATAACAAGATATAGGATCAATGCCCAAGGATATTGCAATCAACAATCCAAGGGCTAATAGCTAGTCACACTATACCTTCTTAATAATTAAAAGGCACAAACATGGCACTCATTTTTTTTTGCTCAAAGAGAAAACTCTAAGATTAACTTCTTAGAGGAAGATAAGATCAATACTATTTCATTTACAACTTGTCTAACATGACATTATTGAAGGGGGATGGAGATGTCCTTCACATTCCATGACATTATTTTCTATTTTATTAAGAGATAAGAATAATTTCCTCCCTCAATCCTTAACAACCAATATTGATTAGCCATAACTAAAGATTGATAACTACAAGGAATCATCACTATTAACAAATCACAAGGTAGCAATCTTGAGCAAGACCAAGAAGTGTTAAATTAGCTCAAGTTAACACATGGGGATGAACAAGAGGATTTCTAATATACTTGATTTTCTACTTAAGACATTGAGTGTTTCACAACACTAAATCATACACCATCCATTTTAAGGACCAAATCTTAAAAAGAGGCAACTTTAGGAGGATGTGGGTCAATAAGTGGAGGATCATCAAGGGAAGGCCAACAAAAAGAACTATGGTACAACAAAAAAAGGGATGTTGGGAGTAGAAGTGGGTTTGTGAAAAGGAAAGGTGGACAAAGGTGATTAGACATGTTTTGGAGTAACAAATGGAGTATGAGTAAGGGTAAGGTCCCATGGAGGGGGGCAACCTAAAAAATTGTAAAATTGTATTGGGTGCTATTGAGATTTTTTAAGAATATTTTAAAGTTGGCAATCCCATGAATCCAATTTTGTAACTTAGCTTAAGAATTTGAGCTCCAAAATTAAAAATAATAATAAATAAAATTCTCATTTTTAATTTTCTTTAGAAATTTAAAATTTTAAGTGATGGACAAGTGCCAAAAAAAATTCCTAAATTCCTAAATTAAGCCCCAAGCTCATGTAACAAATTCAACCACTTTAATTTGTATACTATTTAAAATCATTGATGAATTTTAAAACCCAACCCTTATTTTCCCAATTTGATTTAAGCCTACTTAAAACTCTTCTTTTGATTAACAAACTTTAAATGAATCCAACACTAACATCAAAGACTAAATCTGATAGATGACATCTTATTGCAATTTGATGCTTTTGAAGCTAAAATCTTTAGAGCTGGCTACAGGTGCAAAGGGGAAGGTTGTTTTTCCAATGTGGTACTGCTCCAGTTGGGTTGGTTATTAAGGCTACTTCGTTGGTGATTCTTCAGGATAGTTTAGTGCAGCATTGTACTTTAATAGCTTTGTAAATCAGTAATTTTTTAGGCTATTTTTTTAACAGCAAGTTGCTGGTTACTTCTTTACTCTGTAATTTTGATTTTACTTGTAATTGCCTGTAGTTATATACTCAGATTGCTGTTGTTTTCTAACAGCAATAGATATTTGCTTTCAGATTGCCGTTGTTCTCTAACAGCAGTACTCCTTTGATGATGTACCCTTGCTGTTCCAAAACAGCTCTGTTGATGTATTTTGATCTTCTTACTCCAATATGAAAAAACCATAATCCACTTGCATCCATACATTATCTTGACATCACCCCAAAAATCAATTGCACTATACAATTGAGAAGTTCAATGCCTATTCTCTTAATTTAACTGGTCAAATCCTTGTATTTAGAATTCTAAATATTAGAAGAACAATGTCCTTGCAGTTTTTAACATTCCGAGCCCTTACAAATATTTTAACAGCTAGACATTTTAAGCTGAAGCATTAACTAGGGGAAAAAAAACTATACAGATTAGCTGCAATAAACATGCAGCCTTACTAAAAGGAGAAAATCGTCTAGCTTTAGACCCCTAAATTTCAAAACCATGCTCTTCAGCCATAGGTGCGTTCCAGAATCTTTCCTCACACTTCATCACGAGCACTAATTTCAGGCTAACTGAAATTCTCAAATCTTAGATAATCAGAATGAGTGTAGAAAAGTCTTGCAATCAAAACTAAAGAGGGGATAAAATTTAGGCTCTCTCGCCTCTAATGCGGCGAGCAAGCTGAATATCTTTGGGCATAATGGTAACCCTCTTAGCATGGATGGCGCAGAGGTTGGTATCTTCGAACAGGCCAACCAAATACGCCTCAGCTGCCTCCTGCAAGGCGGCCACAGCAGAGCTTTGGAAGCGCAGATCGGTTTTGAAGTCCTGTGCAATCTCCCTCACCAGCCGTTGGAAGGGCAGCTTCCTGATCAACAGCTCCGTACTTTTCTGGTATTTGCGGATCTCACGAAGGGCAACCGTACCGGGCCTGAAACGGTGCGGCTTCTTCACTCCTCCTGTCGCCGGGGCGCTCTTTCTCGCCGCCTTCGTTGCCAGTTGCTTTCGAGGAGCCTTTCCTCCTGTAGACTTCCTTGCCGTCTGTTTTGTTCTGGCCATTTTACTATACCTGTAGCTAATTTAGCAGAGATTGCCGCTGGAATTTAGGGCACAGATATGATAATGAAATGTGAAATCCTCCCAGTCATTATAAATATGTAAACAAAATGCGTTGCTCCCTATGATTTCAAATTTTTGGGTCGGTCTTTGAGGAGGGAAGAGATCTCAGCCCTCCGATCCTCCTTGGTTATCCAGGGCTACCAATGCTTCTTTACCTTATGATCCGGATCAACGACTGCAACGAATAAGAAAGCGTGTGGTACAGAGTAAGTATACCCATAGGTTAAACATGAAGAGTTATCGTCAAACTTTTGCACAAAAGCGCTTTTTGAGTACATGACAAGGTGCGGTCGATGGTTTATAAGGAAAAATAATACTATTTATATATAACTTGCAAGCACACCTTCTTGTGCAATGGGTACGTCGAAGTGTTGTGGAAGGTCAATTAGGATAAATTTTGAATTTTTTTTTATAATTTATGTATATGAGGTCAATTGGGAAAGAGAGATAGAGGGATAGAGGGATAGAGATGGAAAGATAACGAGTTAGAGATGGAGGGAGATATGGAAGAAGAAATATAGAAATAGAGATAGAGAGGCAAAGAGATATCCATATAAAGGGAAAAAGAGAGAAAGAGAGAGATGGATGGATAGAGAGGAGACACCCACACTCTGAAATTTATTGCATGATGGATGCTTGCACTATATTTCATTACATCAATATAATGCTCATGTTCATGCCCGTATTCATGTTCATGGTCATTATTACACGATTATGGTTATGGCCATGGTGATGTTTGTGATCATGATCATGGTTGTGGTTATGGTTATGATTGTGATCATGACCATGATTATGAAGATGATTTGTGAAATATTATGCTATTATGTTTTCATTTGTTTTTCATACCTGAATGTATTGGTTTGCATATTTATAATATTATTATTATAAATCTAATAAAATTAAAATTAGCTTCAAAAGTATATTATATTATAGTTATATAATACTATAATATATTTATATTATAATGTATAATTTTAAGATTATATCTAGTTATTAATTTATTTCTAATAATAACTATATAGATTTAGTATTGTTTTATATTATTTTATTATTAATATATTTAATCTATGTATAATCTTGTAGTTGTATAATATTATTGTGCATATATAATATGTTTGTAAATTTTATGATTATGTTTCATTATAATATCAAATTTTAAAATAGCTCCAAAAGAATTATTCTATTACAAGTTTTCATCATCTTGCATAGTCACTCTGAACCTTTGATCCTAAAAACAACTGGATGTTGTTCAAAGAGTCTTACATCTTTAACATTTTGAAAAAATAGATCATTAAAATAAATATAATATACATAAAAAATAATAATAAATATAATTAATATACAATTTAATGTGTATCCATAAATAATTATTAATAAACATTATACAATGATTACTTTTAACACCAGTGAAAAGAGAATACGTACATTGTCAATACAAAAGATTTAAAAACTATAAAAAAAATCATTCATAATTTCGGCAAAAAAATTACCACTCGTAAGCACTGTAAAAAAGAATGTCGGCTGAAGAAAAAAAATAATTTATCATGCGATGAAGATGCTCAATGTAATTTTCATCTGTATTTATTTTGTTTTCTCAATTTTTGCTTTACCATTCGTGAAAGTTAGTTTTGATCTAGAGTTATTGATGACAAATGATGTCACCATTGTGCACTATGTGGCTCGTTGTTGGGAACAACACCACCTCCCAATACTAACGTTAAAATGAATTACTTTCACTTATGTATTTAAAAATAGTAAAGTGGGTCCCACTCCTACTGAGAAAAGTTGGCCCTCACTCCTCGTACGTTGAAAGAAGGTAAAGGATAAACACAACACGTGTGCATAAGCAAGACACCCTAGAGTGTGGAGGAATTTATGGTGGGAATCAAAGCGAAAGTCTTTTATTCTTATTGTCACTGTAGAAGTTGATCGACGGCTATGGACAGTTCAACCGTATTGCATCCCTTCTCGAGCAATGTCCACCGTGGATGGACAAAGTTAGCTATCTATTTTCAAATAGGAGATGCCTTCGTCATAAATATTTATAATTTTATTAGTTAAAGTATTCTATATATTTAATATTTTAATAGAGTTATTATTTTAAGCAAAGTTATTTTGTAAGAGTAATCTTTAAAATATTATATTTTATTAATATTGTTAATTTTAAAATGTTTATTGTTAATCACAACAAAAATACTCTTTCAACAATTTTGTCTCATTTTAAAAAGGGTTATTAGAAAATCTATTAGGAAGATATTTTTTTGTGTAGTTGCTTAGCCCTAATATGACTATCTATGTTGAGCATTTATTTCAAATTGTTGAAGATATCATCATTTCTCTTAATTACAATCAACATTAATAAGAGAATGGCCTCAAGTTTCCACTTGGATAGCTATTTGTTTAAATAATTACAAATTTGAGGGAGTGATTATTGCTTGTATAGAGATTCAAGAATATTTGTAATTAGAATGCACGACCTTTGTTAATGGTCACCTGCTTGTGTCACACTTTGCAAGGGACTACAACAACTACCAAATACATTAGCTTATTCCTCCAATATATTCTAGTGGTTGGTAGTTTTAAGTATTTACATATGTAGATGGTGATAGATTTGTGAGATTGGTCCTCCCTCCAAGAGCATATGCTAGGTCTCTCTCCTCTTCTCATACCAAATATCGTGGATCCATTATTTTACCTAGACATCTACTACAAATCCTCACCCAAATTCTAGGAGATCTAGTTAGGAATGTGTTATCTTCTTCCTCTCTACATATTAGAGTACCGCCTCCAATTAATATTATCAAAGTATCTATAGGAGATGTTCTTTATGCCCCCCAGGATCACTCATCTAGTTCCACTTAGAGAAGATAATTTTCATGTGCATTATCATTTGAATCTTTTATTGTCTCTTCTATGCTGGTGGATGCACATGGCAATCCTCCATCTAATATAGATTAAGAAATCCCCTATTCCTTAAATTTCTAACCTTTATCATCTATGTTTACTTCCTTAGCAATAGATTTTTCTTTCCCATGCTTATATGTAATGTTTGGAATGCATAACATTACATATTATAACATTTTTAAGATTTACCTATTTTTAGTTTGTCCTCCCTATTTGTTGAGAACCTTTTTGCACTCTTAGCTTGGAGTTTATAGTCTTTTAGCTCTTTTAAGGATGGAGGCTTTTTTTGGCTACATGTTACTATTAATGATTGTACTATTGAGTGCCAATGATCTATTTTAGTCATTTGTGGATATTAATATAATTTCATCTTTCTTTGTTTTACTAAGAATCAGTTCTCATATTCAAATAGATTGTATTTTTAATAAATATGACATATAACTATTCTTCCCCTAGTACAAATATTCAAAGAATGCTTTGAAAAAAAAGAAAATTCTCGAAACCTCCTAATCTAACACCTAATACTCACCTAGATACTTTTTTCTAACATTTTGCAAAAACAAGGCACTACAAAATATATTTTTTTGTGAATAATAATCTTCCAATCTAGTTATTTGAGAACATGTTGATGAATTTATCGCAAATGAAATGAAAAAGATTGCAAAAAATAAAATTGGAATTGAAAACAACAAACAAACACAAAGATTTATAGTGGTTCAACAATTTGGCTACATCCACTTTTAAGCAGGGGAATTCTCATTAATCTCTTGATGTTTGAATACAAGTTACAACAACAAAATATATTAGCAATTACATTATCCAATATGGATAAGTATTTGAAAAGAAAGGAATGTGAAGAGACAATGTAATTGGAGGGAAAAGGAAAAGTGATCATTGGGCTTCAACACCCAACAATCTCCCACTTGAAGTCTAATGTTTGTTGCAAACTTAGAGATATTCCCCCACTTTACCCCTATTGTCACATCTTGATAATGTTAAGAGAAGTCCAAAAAAACTTGAACTTCTCTCTTGTGGTACTATCTTCATCAAAGCATCTACCAAATTGCCCTTTGTGTCAATTTTCTCCACTTCCAGCTTACCTTCTTCAAGAACATTATGGATGAAATGATAACACAACTCAATGTGTTTAGCCTGATTATGAAAGGCTTGCCAAGTGAATAGCGTCATTGCTATCACACAAAAGAGTGAAAATATGTTGTTTGAAACCCAACTCTCCCAACAGTCATTGCAACCAAATCATCTCCTTTGCACCTTTAGTGAGTGCAATATATTTATCCTTAGTAGTGGAGAGTGCAACCACTTGTTGAAACCATGAAACCCAACTAATCACTACCTCAAAAAATGTGAACACATATCCTATTGTAGAACTTCATTTGTCCAAGTCTTCGGCCATATCAGAGTCAACATAACCATGCAATTGTGCATCTATACCTCCAAAACACAAAATATAATCTAAAGTGCCTTTTAAATACCATAGTATTTGCTTCATAGCTTCCCAACGAGTCTTGTCTGAATTGCTCATAAATCTACTCACTACTTCCACTACATGGGAAAAGTTCGAACGAGTGTACACCATCACATACATAAGACTCCTAGCAGTTGATGAATAGGGAATACCCTTCATGCTTTCCTAATCCTAAGCTATTTCGAGGCATATTTTGGATGACAAATGAAAGTGATCAGCAAGGGGAGTGTGCACAGTCTTAGCACCCTTGATATTAAATTTGCCCAACACCTTGTTAATGTACTTTTCTCATGACAATTTGATTTCCCTCTTATGTTTGTCCCAAATTATAGGCATGCCAAGTATCCTCTTTGTTGCCCCTAAATCTTTCATTACAAACTTTTGAGCTAAGTGTTGTTTCAAATCATGAACAACTCTCATACTAGTATTGGTAATAAGCATGTCATCAACATAGAGCAACAATCAAACAAAACTCACCATTATTCAAAACCTTATAATACACACAGGGATCAAATTAGCACTGTGTGAAGTGTTGCTCAGCCATGAATGAATCAAACTTAAGGTACTTGCTGTCACCAAATAGTGCACCCTTGTTGAGTTGTAAAACTTAGCCTATTGGTGAAACATGGGATAACTCCCTTGATTGCGGGCTTACGATGTGGGAGTTAACCTCCAAAGTGAACTAGTTCTATTGGATTTATCATCTAAACTAAGTAAAATAATGATGGTTTTGAGAAAAGAGAGAAGGATAACATGAAAATGAAACCTAAACTCTAAAAGGAGATACACCAAATGATTATTTCAAACCTACAATGTTGTTTAGACTTACAATATGACCAAAACAAACAAGTTGTTCCATGCACAACTCAAGTTTCTAAATGCTTGTACACATAAGTATTTCATAGGAAATATGAGGTATTTTTCAATTCTAAAAGGAAAAACAACTATCTTCATAATTAGAAGTTTTTGAAAACTATTATCATAACCTATGACTTGCATAAGGCATGCATATTTTTGCAAAAAGGTGCTTTAAAGAATGAGACATACATCGAGGATTTGTATCAAATCACAAAAATTACATCTATCATTCATACTTGCACACAAAATAAAAATTGGAGAAGACAAATTACTTGTCTTTTATTGATCAAAAGAAGTGTTTACATAGTTGTATAAGTCTCAAAAATGAGTTATACTCTACTTCTCCAGCTTGAAAGAAATCTCAAAAGAGTTACAATATATGCCATAAGAGAAAAAGAACTAAATAAAATCAGCTCCTAAATCTTTCCTTTATGTTGTTCAATAGCTTACAAAAGAATAGGAACATGTGCTTGCTGGGTCAACCTTCCTTGGGCTAAAAGGTTGTTTGAGTGGTGAAAAATTTATCCTAGGACCTCTTCCACCATTAAGGCTTCACAAACAGCTCCTAAAAGCGTATAACTACTCCAAAAATGGGTCAAACTATCCCTAGATATTTTCCATTTGTTTGCACAACTTAACCAACATCCTAGATGCTCTCTAACTGCTCATTAGTCTCCAAATTGCCACTTGCATGATGATAGGGCATGTGGGAAGATGTTTGAAAGTAAATTAATGCCACTTGTCTCATGTCCTAAGACAAATATTATTTTCCAATAGCCATGACACTATAATTTTTATTTGGAAACCTTCACCATTTTCACTATCACATATAGGTATTTTTCCACAACAACAATCTATCCCTTACCAAATGCATATAAACCCTTGATTGGTTGTCTACATTGTAATGATTGTTGTTCTTTTGATATCCTTTTGACATGATGTTTCATCTAAGGTCTACTCCATTGTCATTTATCATGCATTTTTTGGAAACAACGGGTCCTTTCTTAATTGCCTAAGACTGTCCTTATGGACTTTGCATAGTCCTTTTATCACTATATTCTACCATGTAAATGATGAAGTTGTCTATATCTACCTTTAGGCCTATTTCTTTTGCCATAAACTATATTGGATATTAACTACAACATGAACTATTTGCACAATACCTTCTTTGTGGTTGTCATTCTTATTGCGTGGGGTTTTTAAGTGTTACTCACTTTGTCACTAAAATTACCATGTTTTGTTGTCCTCATAAAAAGTCTTCTATTAAAAACCCTTGTAGGTTGCTACCTCCTTCAACAGTGAGCATCACTATCATAGATAAGTTTGATCATTACGACTTATGACTCTTCTTTTGAAACCCCCTTGTGATTTATCTTTGATTCCTCTCAACCCAGAGTCTTTACATCTACCTTTTACGCTTGTGATGACTATCTTTCATATGGTTGTTTCTTTCATATCAAATTGTCCCTGTCTAACACTTTATCACAATGTAGATTCCAATTCCTAAAGGGTGTGCCTTTTGATCATGGGATTGTCCATTCATCTTATTGTCCTCTTCATTCCACTATCCTCTCAATCATTGCCTTCAATTAGGTCACAAAATTCACTATAGTCAATTATCAGTGATTGAAGTAGCATTGTAGGACTCGATCTCTACATTTCCCCTTGCCCTTGATAACTACCCTTGTACAAAGCTTATTCAGGATCAAAGTACCCAATTTTTCACTCTTTATATCCTCTAGTGCAATTAGAAAATGCCTTTGTTTCTCCAGTGAGAGATCCATCAAGAATTGTTACTTACAAGCTTGACACTTTTCTTTCATTATATCAAAAATAGAGGATTCTCCATTTCACATTTTTTGAGTGCTTTTGGTTGGAAATAAAAGGAGGTAAAAAAAAAACTTATCAAAGTTCATTCCCTCTTTATAGATCTCATGTGACCCTTTATAGTTGTTGAAGCAATAGATAAAAGGAAAGATCTCCATGTTGAATAATTTGCATTGTTGACTATTACAGTCTCTTTATGACAATGAAAGCACCTTGACAAAATAAAGTATCTACCCACTATGTCTACTTGGCAACCACATATAGGGCTCTTCCTCCACTTGTTGAGCTTGCAAAATGCATATTTAATAAGAAGAAAACTATCTTCTCTATCATGCTACATGAAAACCTTATCAGTCTCTCATTTCTCTCCAGGGACTAAGATAAGGGTTTATTGACCATGCTTTTAACTGCCCTCAAGTTTTTTAAGTTTTGACCTTCATATCCTTTTAATGCCTTTTATTTTCCCTTTCAATGTCATGATCTTGCTTGTAGCCTTTGTGATAAGGTCTGCTTTCTTTTACCATTCTAGCACTATCCTCTTGCATTGCTAGTTTATTGTCCCAACTTCACTGGCACTACATGGTCCGCATGCCCCTAACATTGTCATGGTGGCTATGTTTTGAATATTTGATCACTGTTGGCTTCATTCTTTCCTTTCAAACTTTTAACACCATTATCCATAAGGCTTGTCCATGGTAGCCTGAGAATTACTATCAATCTGATCAACATTTTTTCTTGTTCATTATCCACTAGGCTTTTGAAATGTGATTGTCCCCTTCTTATGAGCCTTGTGATCACTGTCCTTTGGACAATCCTCCTTGAACTATCTTCAAGCTGCCATTTAACTTATGTTTTCCTCGTGCTACTATGAATGTATTTCTTGTTCATGTTCTCTTCCATTCACATTTTTTCCATGATTGCAATCAAACCTTAAAGTTCAAACTGCTCCTTAAACTATCAAATGAAGTTTTGTCCACTGTACATTGTACCATAGACATCTTTGAATTTTGTTCACCTATAGCCATGTATGATTTAGAATAACCATTTTGTGTATATCCTTGAATAATAGCATTCCATGAGATCACTTCTGACTAGCATATTTAGTCAAGTAGCATAGATGCCTTGTGTATACTCCAAAATTATCCTCTTCTCACCAACTCACTACTCTCATTCATGGCATGAGTGTCCTATTGAAACCTCTATCCTTTTCCATGAGATTAAGGACTATTCATGCACCCTACTAGTCTCTTTCATGACCCTGCATAGGATCTTCAAAACTCATTTGTTCTGCTAGTAGATATCACTGAGCATAGAAGCACAAAGACATTCATTAAATACCTTCTTCACAAATCCATAACTGTCCCTCATGTCTGTCTTTGATCTCATATGCAACACTCACTATTTCATTCACCAAGGGATGACTGTCATCATTCTTTTCACTAGAAATTTTCTTTTAATTTTGGTTTTGCATCACTTTTTGTTTCAATAGATGCACCAATATTGAACAACAAAACCTTTTTGTTGACTGAAAATACCTTGGTGAGAAACTCCTATAATGGAAGCTTGCCTAGGATGTGAACCAATAGGAGACTATTTTCCTATGAGTGAAGCATCTCTCCCTTGATCACTTTGAATATCAACAATAGGAGTTTTCCTTGCATCATCCCATTGGATAGTGTTATAGTTTGGAATCTCCAATGGATCTCCTGGCATGGCAGTATCACTCAATTGAAAAAATGATAGAGGCAGTTGTTTGGAAATACCACAAGTAGACACTCTTTTTCTATTAACCTTCTTAAGACTCAAATCAATAGGTATTTGCTTGAATTCCTTACCCTGACATCATAAATATCTTGTTCCTTGAATTTACCTCTTCACACTTATAATTTTCTTAAGAGCTTGTCACAACAAACTATTCTAGAGAAACGTAAAATTTGAAACAAGGATGTAAGTTCACTTTAAACTTATTCTTGGTCGGCACCAATTTCCTTTCCCATATTTGGGACTGAAATATCCATTAAAACCTCTAAAGCCCCCAACATTACACAGCCTGTTCAATATTCTTTTCTCCTATTATAGCAAATCTCCTCTTTGTGAAGAATCTCTATTGACCATTCTAGACAACATTTGCTCTCATTTCTTGGATACACTTCACAAATTAAGGATCTATGAAGTATTTTGTTCTATGTAGTTGATTATTGTAATCTCCATGATAAAATCATACTGATGAACCATAACATATGCCTCTGCATAGATAGGGTCATTGAAACCTTTGGGATATGGTAGAACAACATATTGTCTTAGGCACACCATAGATATTGTGATTAGCAATACTACCATACAAAGATTCTAAGCTTAGGGTTTGTTTGTATAATTTCCCATGCAAAGATAACCACATCCATTGCAGATGACATATTAACTATGCTCTAAAATTTCATGAACAATGAAAAAATGAACAACATGATTGGTAACTTTATGAGCACGAGCCCTTTACCATTATAAAATCTTAAGAAGAGAACCATTCCACATATTTTTCCTTCAACATGAATGAATATAGGTGTCAAACTACCATTCACTTGGGTAGATATTAAGTCTATCTTCTATGTTCCAAGCATCCTCACAAAGTATTTAACAAAATTGAAACTAACAAACTTCCTTACCTCAGTTCTTCCATGTGACCTTTACATTGTCTACAAAATGGATGTGATCTAAAAAAGCCAACAACCACTTCCACGCTATGGCATGAGTTTTTCTTGGACTCCAAACAAGCAAACTAAAAACCCTAGAAAGGCTCAACCTATCCTCTTGAAACTCAACTCCATAAAACAAATTTCCCACCAAAATCTCATGCAAATGATTTTGACCTTTTCTAAGGCTTTCATTTTGACACTTACTCAAGAGGAAAGACAACTCTTTGAATCTAAATGCATCAAAAGACTTAGAAAATAGCATATATGTTCATTAACTTTGATCCTAAATAGAAAACCTCAAAATAAGACCATTAAACCATTTAAACCGAATTTTGGATATAAATGGCTATCCATTTAAAGGCTATTTTGGGAGAAAATAAAAATATGGTAACAATACCATTGTTGTGGGGGTGCTTGAGCCCATACAAACTCCTCCTCAATGTGTAATACAAATATTCCTTACCTTTTTGCTCAAAACCTTATGGCTGATGCAAATATAACTCCTCATTTATATCACCATGTAGGAACATTGTCTTCACATCAAGTTTCTTCAACTCAAGATCTTGTAGTACTGTCAAACCCAAAACCACTCTAATGGTAGATCTTCACAACTAGTGAGAAGATCTCATTGAAATCAACCCTTTTTTGCTAATCATAGCCATTGACAACCAATTGTGCCCAATATTGTTTCTTGCCTCCTTCATCTTTTAATCTGTATACCCATTGATTTTTTAATGCTCTTTGATTGGGTGGAAGCTTCACCAAATCCCAAGTATGATTGGCCATCAATGAATCCATTTCCTCTTGCATTGCATCCAACAATTTCTCATGATGAACATCATTGCAAGTGTCTTTGAAAGTTGCAAGCTCTAACTGATTAGAAATCAATAATTGATAGTCATCAAACTTTGTTGGAGGTTGATGCTTCCGAATAGACCTCTGCACTTGAGGAACTACTACCTAAAAATTTCTCTAATCTTGCAAATTGTTTTTATGTGAATTAATTATAACATTGTTCCTTTGTAGTGGTTGCAACTATAATGTAGTATTTCGACACTTTGTGTATGCTTCATAATCAACAAAATTCAATGCTACTATGGGATTATTTTTGATATCCTCAACCACACTCTTATCCATTTTGTACCTCATTTCATATGTTGGCCTCAATGAGAGGTTTTCATTTATAGCATGTCTAAAATTGGAATTGGACTACAAATTTAATGGATTAATAGAATTTTCAAAAGTCAACGTGGGAATTTGATGAACTTGCATGGGAGGAAAAACACTATGCAATGAAGAATGAACAACATAACTTGGAACTTGCATGGAATTTGAAAGATTTTCTAACATGTTTGGTGATAAACAAAGCTCACATGATGGCAAAGGTAGAGATTCATTCCCATCGAATGAGACAAATCTTCCTTCACAAGATTGTTTAAAGTGCTGCGTATGATTGTTTGTTTGTTGTGTGGGATTTCAAAAACCCAAGGAAGACTTCCAACACTCATCAAAAGTGGGATGCAAAGCATTTTTTATTTGATAAACCTGAATTTCAAGGGAAGACAACAAATTCATCACCTTGTGTGGGAACATGACATAGTTGCATTGAATTTTCACTGCCCAAAATAGGTTGCGAGCTGCCAAAAGGAAACCTCTATGTGTAGTTTTTATTTTGTAAACCAAACTTATGTGTAGGTTGTGGGGATAAGGCAGGGGCGGTTGCCATTAGAGGATGCGTGGGAGTTAAATTGCCTCTAAAGCCTATGTGGAAGTCTTAAAAATAGGTAGCGATGGAATATTTAAAACCAATGATGGCATGTGTGTATCACACGATGACATTTTTGACAAGTCAAGAGGTATCGATGAAGAAACATGGGCATCCATTTGTAAAGGTAGTGATGAAGTTGAATATTGTGCAAATATAAGTTCTTGCAAATTCAAATTGACTACTGGTTACAAATTTGAATGAGATAATAGCTGCAAACTTCCTCCAATTTGAGTGTTACTAGTGTGTTGTTAAGACTAAATTGAAACAATATCTCTACCACTCCCAATAACATTGACAAACACAAATTCATTCACTAAACTAGTTTGTGCAAACTTGGAAATATATTTTCATTGAAAACAACATTTCAACTATGAACCAATTTATTCATCACTGGATTCCATAACCTGAAACCATATTGATCTTCACCATACTTGAAAAATATGCACTAGTTAGATTTGAATTCTAGCTTTGTTCGCTTCTCTTTCAGAACATGAACAAACACTGAACATAGCCAAAAACCCATAGATATTTATGAGAAATTCGCCTTCCAATCCATCTTTCCTCTAGAGAATAAAAGTCCAATCTGGAAGAGGGGTTGTGATTAATTAGATATACCATCATGTTAACCACTTACACCCAAAATTCTTTGCCCAAACCTGCATTAGAGAGCATGCTTTGAGACCTCTCATGAATTGTCTGACTCAACCTTTCAACTATACCATTCTCTTGAGGCATGAATGGTACAACTTTAATATGTTGAATACCATTATCTACACAAAAGTAATCAAACTCAAAAGAACAAAATTTTCCCCCATTATCTATTTTCAAACATTTAATCTTGTTCCTTGTTTGATTTTCAACAATATCTTTAAAAATCTCGAATTTGGTAAAACTTTTGATTTCCTATTGAGCATATAAATCCATACCTTTTGAGTGCAATATGTATACACTTAAAATCAATATGGATAAATAATTAATTAAATACAAGTTATTTAATTAATAAATCTTTTAATTATTCTACTTATAAATAAATTCTAAATTTATTTATATAGTTCACTTCCTTTAATTCTTCTATCTTAAATCATATTCTTCTAATCCTAATTAAATAAACAACAAATTCTGAAAATATTTGGAAAATAGGGGAACTTCTATTGATATCTGAAGAGTCAAATATGGTCATTTGTGGCAAAATGGCCACCCTAGGGTAGATGTTTTTATAAGGGCTCTATAGGCTTTTAGAGATGAACTCCAAGAGTAGCAAAAGACTCCATGATGAGGTTGTATAAATTTTGTACATTTTGCTTTATATTTTCTAAGGCTTGATATATACTGATGCATAGATACGCAGATATACAGGTTGAGATTCATAGTTGTGCAGGTGTACAGGTTGTTATACATAGATTTGCAGGTGGATATACATAGTCACATTGTTATACAGGCGGATGTACACAGATGCTATATATTCTTCTTGATTTAGACTGATTATGCCCTGTGCAGGTTGATATTTCTTTGTAAAACTGATAGCTCATTGTAAATAATGATATATCTCATGTAATAGGGATAGGCTGATTATTTTTTTGTACTCTGACTGGGCTGTTGGAACTGGGGTAGTATTGCGACTGGGTTTTTGAAAGCTAAACGCTTTGAATGTACTCTGTAATGTTGACTTCTCTATACTTAATACAAAAAAATTAAATAAACAAATTTAAATAGTTTGTTTTATTTAATTAATATCTTTTTACTAAATTTGAATTTAGTCACATGTCTACAACTTTTTTCCTCCTTCCACCTCATCATGTGTGTCAACAAATTGGATATGTCAAATTATTTAATTTAGCATTATCTTCAACAAATTCTAAAACAAACTTTGAGACACTTGGCTCTCTTCCTCCATTTATTCTTCCTAAACACTTGGCAGATTGTTTTACTAAAGGGAACACTCTCCATAATTCACTCCAACTTCTTCATTCTCCACTATTCATCTATCCAGATCAAATCCATACCATTGATTGCTGCCACATCAAAATATGCCTTGAAAAATATATAAATACAACCTCATTCTACAACAAAAGGATCCCAATCTTGAGCAATCTTACTCTATAGAAATTTCATTAGAGCATTTGAGCATTTAGCAATTAGCATTTAGAAGCATTTAGTTTAGAATCATGGCTTTATCATTAGTTGCATCTTAGTTGCAATAGTTTAATTACATCATTGTAATACAACAACATAGTATCATCAGTATCTTTACACAATCATCTATAACATATCATATAGTTTAATCAATCATGTAGAAAGGTTTATTACATTTCCAACATCTCGTTCTTCAGGTTGTCATTCTAACAGTCATAGTGCATACACAATTTGAGAGCCATTATGATTTAATGAATCCTTGAAGATAGAGAACAATGGGATGACTTTAGAGAGTTTATTTGTTTCAATTTGATTGGATTTGTTAATTGAATTCTCTAATATAATGTTTCATTGATAGTGTTGTATTACTTTCAGATTTTGCAGTCAAACTTTGTTACAATTAACACGATACATTTTGGCACCCACCGTGGGGCTTAGCCTCGTTTTTATTAACATTTTTTTGGAAATTTTGTTTACAAATCTATACATGAATTTCTATGTTGCACATCTGTGGTTTCTTTTAGCACATACGAAACATCTTTTAGCACATCTAGTCCTTGTTACGGCTCATCCAGAGCATCTTTCAATGCATTCAGACCATATTTTGGCACATTCAAGGGTTATTTTAGCACATTTAGTTCTTTTAGTGCATTTAGTTGTTCTTTTAGCACATTTAGTTGTTCTTTTAGCACATTTAGTTGTTATTTTAGTGCATTCAGTATTTCTTCTAGCACATCTATGTGATCTTTTAGCACATATGGTCTTAGTTTTAGTGCATCTAGTTTTCTTTGTAGAAATTCAAAATTTTGAGAACTTATCTATATTTTCTATGTTGTAGGTGCTATATACGCTCACCAAAGACAAATATCTAAAACTACTAATGGTGTTTGCAGGGGTTGGAGTTGTTTTATTGCTTTAATTTGATTAAATTAGACACCTAGCTTAATTAGAAGGTTAATGAACCCCTTGTCTATTGTGTTTGTAAAGTGATAGGCCTATGCTCTCCCCTTCACTTGGTGACCAGAATGCTAGACTCACTCATTTATTTTCTTGCATTAAAACCTTTAGAAGTCTTACCATAGTGGGAAAAAGTACTCACCCTACGGGAATGACCTAAGTGAGAACAACTAAAACCAAGTTTTCTAACCCACTATAATCAAAAGTGAATTTGAGGAAACTCACAATTCAACAGTAGTGTGCAAGATAACCATCCCAAAAGCCTCTTTTCTAAAGTTTGGGAGGTCTCCTAAGGGATTTTATCATTTATCACACTAAATGAAAAACCCTTACTACAAACTTTAAGTGTAGAATCCAACCGAGTTAGCCTTCAAACATTTTTAATATCACGGTATAAGGGGAGGGAAAAATCTACCCCCAAGATACTCACCATATAACTATTAGGGATTACTGGCTAAAATTCAAGGATTCGACATTGGTTACGACCTAGGAAAGGAAAAAACATGAGCACCCTCTAGGGGGTGACACGACTGTGTGAGATGACATAGTTCTAAGATGTGGGCTATGATATTATAAATGACTCTTGACATTAGAAAAGTGTTTGATCTATTTTATCTTGTTCTATACCTATGGAAATCAAAGGAATCAAACTTGATTCTTGAACATACACTTAATGTTTAGTTCTTAGGCTTGAAACAATTATTTTACAACTTGTTGCTATGTTTGAAGTCATAATTCAAGAAATCATCCATTTAAGAACACTTAATACACATAATTCATAGACAAGGAAACCAAGCAATAATCATTGTTTAGCAAATTATCCCCTGGAAACATTCAAATTCACTAACTCAAAGCAAAATAACCAGACATACTTTCAAAATAGTGAGAAACTTCTAGATTAGTGCATGTATTCCTTGTTTCAGCGCATTGAGCTCATATTCTGGCACATCTGAGTCATTTTACAGTGTATTTAGTTCATCCTTTAGCACATCTAGGGAATTTTTTGGCACATATGTTCTATCTTCTAGTGCATTTTCAAATCCATTTAGCACATTTACCTAATAATCAAACAAAGTACCAAGTTGAAATCACATTTAGGGTCAGTCTAGTGCATCACTAGCTTGTTTTAGTGCATCTAGGGCATTTTCTGATGCATATGAGTCATTTTATAGTGCATTAAGATAATCTTCTAGCACATACATACCATGTTCCAATGCATTTGATCCATTTTCAATGCATTCAATCCATCTTTTGGCGCATCTAGGGGACAATCTAATGCATCCAAGCCATCTTTTAGTGCATCTAGTCCATGTTTTAGGACATATGTACCATGTTTTAGCGCATCCAGTTAATTCACAATCAAAGAGCTATTTTTACCATCTATTCGACATTTAAAACCAAAATTAGGGATCTTTTCTAGAACATAATCATTCCTTAGTCACAATAGTGTTTTAAATTTGAAGAAAACTGGACTTTGCAAGTGAAATCCTATAACTGAACCAAGATCTAACACTTTAAAGTGTCTACTCATCAAACACACCTTTGATTGTTAAGCTAAGTTTCATCATCAGGATTTGTCATCCTCCATCACGAAACAATGTTGTATAATCAAATTTAACCTAGTCTCATTAATAGAATTTTTCATTCTATTTGACTTAGTTACTATCCTTGGAAATCCTCCAACAAAGATTAAAGTTTAGTAAAAACCATAACACTTGTATGCCCATTTTAACAAGATCCCAGAAGCAAAAACTCAAGGAAAAGGAAATAGAGACTCAAAACACTATGGCTGGAGGAGAAGAAACCCCCTTTCATTGATTCCACCAACCTGAAAGTGATGAAATTACTAAGACATCCAAACTGCTCAACAAGATCCTAAGTTCCAAAAATTCATGGAGAAAGTTCTAGAAAAAGATGGAGAAAAATAATTTTTAATGCTGGCTAATCAAGGTATCAAACTACCTAATGACTTTGATGTTAATCAACTGAAAGGGACTCCTAAAAGAACATAAATTGATCCACGAAATATAGATCCAATGGTTGCTTTAACTAATCAAATGAAAAATATGCAACAACTCCAAGACATGCAATGAGGAACCACAAAATGATATATGCCCATATCCTTTTGACCAAATAGTGAACATGATACCCTTTCCTAAGCATTGTGAGTTCCCAAAATATGATAAGTATAATGACAAAATTGATCCTATAGATCATGTAAGGCAATTTTGCACCATGAGCTTAGAGTTTGCACATGAAGAGACTTATTTGATGAGGTTGTTCCCATGAAGTTTGGGTGGACAATGCATGGAATGGTTCTCAAAATTACCACCAGGTATCAGGTCCTTTGAAGAGTTGGTCAATAAGTTTATCACTCAATATTCCTACAACATCCAACACAAGATAACCATGAAAGACCTTTGCAACACCAAATAGAAAAAGGGTGAATCATTTCTCATGATTTTACAAAGATGGAGAAGATTATTTGCTAGATATGTTCATCCCATACTAGAAAAAGAAAAGATGGAAGTCTTCATTGATAATCTAAATGACGAGATGAGATATAGACTTGAATTGCAATGCCCACCCAGCTTTGAGAAAATGATTGAAAATGGAATTAAAGTTGAAGAAGCCTTGGTTAAGAGAGGAGTCTTAAAACTCTATAATGAAGGAAACAACTTAGCAAACTCCTCTAATCATTATAACAACAATGAAAAACCAAAATTCTGGCAAAGAAATAAAAATGTTGGTAATAATGATGTTGTAGCTAATACGAACAACACAAAACCAATCTTTAACTTGAAAGTTGCTGCTTCCAAGACCAATCAAAACAACAATAAAAACAATAATCAAGACAACAATCAAAACAATAAGGAGTCCAAACCACCACCATACAAAAAACCTTCAAATTGAAGAAGATTCACACCTTTGGGACAATCACTCGAATCAACATTGAAAGAGCTTCTTGCAGCTAAAGTTATAACATTTCTTGAAGCATGAGATTGAAAATTGAGAGTTAAACCATCTTGGTGGAATGATGCATACTATTGTGATTTTCATCGAAACAAAGGACACAAGACAAATGACTATATGCAACTAAAACATTTGATGCAAGATTTGATTGATAACAAGACAATATTTGTAGAATGACCTCAAACAAATAACGATCACAGAGCATTCAAAAATCCTTTGCCAAATTATGAAAAGGGAGAATCTTCTTATGCAAAAAGCAAAGGTAAAAACATGAACTATGTTTATGATACCACTATCCTTCATATTTCTGTAGTTGAAGATAAGAACAATGACATTGAAATTAATGATGAACAAGACATTGTTACAGTTGATAATCAACCTAATGACAAGCAAGAAATCGTTACAGATGGTAATAAAAAAAAAGACATTGTTACAACAGAAAATCAACTCAATGGCACCAACATCAACACCAAATCAAATCAAATCAATGGCATCATACCAATAAATCTGATCACAAACATTGTCTCAATTGATAATCAAATAAAAAATGTCATTAAAATCATAGAAAAACAAGATTACCAACAAGTCAATGCAACCAAAAGAGGGTAGGCCAAAGTAATATTGAAAGGAGCTACATCTAAAACACCTGCTGCCCCTTCCACTCAATATAACATAGTTGATCAATTGAAAAAACTCCCAACACAAATATCAATATTAGAACTTCTCAAAATTTCTCCAGCTCACAAAGAAATTCTAGAACAAGCTCTAGTGGCCACCACAGTACCCACAAATTTGGAAGTTTTCAAAATTCAAGCTATGGTGGGACATTTGACCACACCTCATTTCCTATCATTCTCTGAACACAATGATGTATCACTCACCCATCCACATAATGTTTCCCTTCATATTGAGGTTTTAATTCACAAACACTAGGTCAAACATGTTCTAATAGATGGAGGAGCTAGCCTAAATATTTGCACTTTAAAGCTTATCTGTGTATTAGGATATTCAAAAAATGTAATTGATTCTAGAAGAAAGATCACTATAAAAGTCTATGATGATGAAGAGAGATCCTCCCAAGGATTGATCATGTTACCAATTCAAGTGGGACCAACTATAAAGGATATAGTTTTCCAAGTGTTAGATAAGGAGTTAACATGCAATATACTTTTGGGGCGACCTTGGATTCATGAAATGCAAGTAGTGTCATCAACGTATCACCAATGCTTGAAATTTCCTTTCAATATTTTAGTTGATTCCAATAATCCCCAATATTGTAACACACTCAAAACAGTCCAAGATACTTTTGTGCCACATAACAAAGAAGCTCACACTCCTAGTTCATCAAATAATGAAAGACAATTAGATTTTTTGTCAAAGTGGGTTGAGAAAAATGTTTAGTCAAAAGATAAGGGTATCAGTGATGCTACTCCATCAAGTAATGAAAGTCAACTAAATTCTTTGAAAAATTAGCTTGAGGAAAAAGTTTAGTCAAAAGACAAAGACGTTGGTGATTCTACTCCATCAAATTATGAAAGTCAATTAAATTCTCTATCAAAATAGTTTTAAAAGAAGATCCAATTGACAGAAAAAGGCATGGGTGAATATTCAATTGAGAAATCCTTGTGTCTTTTACAGTTGCTACCTTCACCAAGATCCTATGGACAACCATCGACATCAAGACAACAATTCTCACAACCTACCACAATATTTGATGGTAAGTTTGTAAAAGTAGGAACTTTAGTGGATGAATCTGAAGATAATGATGTTTTAAATTGGTTGTACAAAGACAAAGAGACATCACAAGCATCAACTTCTAATGTATAAACAAAACAATATGGTAAAGGGAAAACAACCTTAGAAAAGGTGGGTTATGAAGGAAAAGGACCTATCGAAAAAACAAAAGAAGGCATTGTAGAACCGATCCAACCTCTCACAATTCATCCAAAAGACAAAATAGGACTAGGCTATAAAGAAGAGACCAAGGAAGACACAAAAGAAAACATTTGTGAGTGAATCTTATAGCTCCAAGCTAGTTATGAAACTGATTCAAATGAGTATGAATGGGATTCGCTGTCCAAAGAATCTTGTCACAACAATTGATGTGATACAAAGGTATACACCAATACATACAAAGGGACAAAGCTCAAGGACTAGACCTCTTGAATTTGGATCACAACATATCGATGACTCAAGTGAGGATGAGTAGACATCGAGTGAGATAGACGATTTGGAGGAGAGTAACATCATAGACCTCAACATTGCTATCAAAAACTTTGAAAACATTTCCATCAAAACTCTCACCACCATTGACATTGACCAATCCAATGATCCTTTGCCTCTAGTATGTCTTGAACTCATTGACTAGGAGCAAACCGAGCCACTTAATCTACCCATCTTTTCAGATGACGATGCCATTGTTAACTTTGTTCTAATAACCCAGGAACAAGTTCCATCAATGAATATCATAATGAAGCTTTGAGCTAGGAGGGTTTCAAATCTCTTAGTTGCAAAATGAAAAATATGAAAAATCAATCTAATGGTGAAAACCATTTAATGATAGTATTAGATTAGGAAAAAGTAAAAATAAAGAGTGTATCAAATAGTGAAAAACTCTTTGAGGCACCAAAATATGAGAGACTTGGCACTCTTCCTAAAAAGTATCATGAAAGATCATCAGTGTTAATTGAGCCTACACAATCTATCAACATTGGCACAACAAAAAAAAGTGAAGACTCTACATCTAGCAACATCCATGACAGAATAGGAAAAGCCCAATTTCACAAAATTATTTGAGGAAAGACAAATCAACTTCACTTGGTATTACATTGACATGCTAGACATATATCCAAATTTGATAATGCATCATTTATCTCTACCACCTGGAGTGAAACCCATAAAATATAAATTGTGAAAGATGCATCCACACATCGCCTTGTTGGTAAAAGTTGAATTGAAGAAATTGCTAGATGCAGGATTCATTCATCCAATTGACTATGCTAAATGGATTTCCAACATTGTTCTAGTATCCAAACCAAATGGAATCATCAGAATATGTATTGATTTAAGAGATCTCAACAAAACATGTCCAAAAGATGATTTTCCTTTGCCCAACATTGACATCATTGTAGATCTAACAACAAGGCATGCCATGTTATCACTCATGGATGGATTTTTAGGTTAAAATCAAATCAAAATTTCACCTAAAGACCAAGATAAAACAAATTTTACATGTCCATGGGGTACCTTCTATTGGAATGGTGCAGGAGCACCTATGAAACACTAGGCATTTAGGAAGTCTAGGATGCATTTCTTTTGTTTTTGATGTTTATCATGAAGGTCATGTTGACCATTGAGTAGAGAAGATAGTTTTAGGGATGTGTTTGATCTCTAGGATAGAAGTTTTGAAAGGATGGATGAGTTTAGAAACTCATCTTACTTAGTTTTCTAAAAATTGGCAAAAGTTGAAAAACACAGTGCATTTTGTAATTTTTGCCACTATGTAACTGATATGTCCAACCAAGGGAGCATAACTGATTGGAGAACTATATTTAAGGTGTGCCTCAACCTGAGAGTAGGGTTGGAAGTATTGGTATTGTGGGAATGTTTTGTAAATTGAAAGAAAAACAGTGTTTTTGTGTGTTATTACTAATTTTTGCTTAAAAGTAGAGCTTTAATGGATTGAAATTGTTATTGTGTTTTGTGGAGGATGTAGTTTAGTGTTTTCTCAAGCTTAGTGTTCCATATTTTAGTCTTTTTGATTTTATTTCAATCATTGTTTGTAAATAGTTTGCTTTAACCCTGTTGTTGGTTTGAACCAGACAGTCTGTAAAGAATGGAGTACTAGACCACTTTCCCATTGTACAAATTGTACATCCCTTTGGGAATAGTGACTAGACTCCATGTGTGTAAATATGGTAGGATTTAGGGTTTGTGTGAGCACAGGAGTTGCTGGCAAAGTCTTGCCCTAGGCGACCCAGGAAGAGTCTGACTAGGGAAGACAAGAAGTGCAGAGCACATAACTTGTAGGGGTGATTGAATTTTGTTGAATTTCCTTTTTGTGAAGGTATATGTGAGTCTTTCCAAGATTTTTTTTAAAAGAGGAAACTCCATCATTCCATCTGGTGTGAGAAACACTTAGCAAATTGAAAGCAGCCAGAAAAGGCTTAAAAACCCTAGTTTTAGGCCATTTTTAGGTGGAGGCATTGTACGAGCAGTTAAGACCCAAGACCTCGAAAATACTTGAGAGGTGTCGATTTGAAGCAAGAATCTCAAAGAAAGATTGGGGGTCCTTTGGAGAAATTGAGAGAGTCAACCAGTTTTCTCGGAGAAGGAGACCTAATTGGGGCTCTTAGGCTAGTACTTTTTAAGACCTAAACAAGGGTTTGATGAAAGCGACCAAGAAATGGAGCTAGGAGGATACTCAAGAACAAAAATTGGATGGATTGCAATGAATTGAAACACCTCCACACCCCTGCAAGTTAAAGTTCAATCTTTGGAGGTATTGTTAGTCTTTAGGGTAGATTAAAGGCTAAGGAAGAGTTAGAGCTAAGGCACCAAGATTGACTTGGTTGGTTGAATGGTGATGGTAGTGGGGTTGGACAGGAGAACTAGGGGTACCTAAACATGAGAAGGGACCTATAGGTTAAGGTGGTGAAGAAAAACACCAAGGAGGTCTTGCAAGCAAGATCTTAGAGCAGGAATCTGTGATTGATTCCTCCGACCCCTCCCTATCATGGAATGTCATGCCTTTTGGATTGAAAAAAGTAGGAGCCACTTATCAGTGAGCAATGACGACCGTCTTCCATGACATGATGCATATATTTATGGAGGACTATGTGGATGGCCTATTATAAAAATAATTCACTAGGGAGGGACATTTGGAAAACCTAGATAAAATCTTCACTTGGCTGGAAAAATTCAATGCGAGATTAAACCCAAAGAAGTGTGTGTTTGGCATGACATCAACAAAAATATTAGGGTACATAGTCTCATAAAAAGGTATCTAAGTGGATCCCACCAAAGTCAAGGCCATCATGGAAATGCCACCGCCCAAGACTATTAGTTAGCTGAGATCTCTATAGGGAAGGTTTCAATCTGTCAGGAGGTTCATTGCACAACTAGCAGATAAAACTCATCCTTTTAATTATTTACTACATAAGAATGTTTCCTTCAGATGGGAAAAAAATGTGAAGCAACTTTCAATCAATTGAAACAATATATGATGTCTCCACCCATACTAGTACCACCAATTGAGGGAAAACCATTATTACTCTACATAGCAACAACTGAGGTTTCTTTAGGCACTCTATTAGCATAAGAAGATTCTATGGGAAAAGAAAGGGTTATTTATTACACCAACAAGACATTGAATGGCTATGAAATCAACTACACATTCATTGAAAAGGCTTGTTTGGCAATAGTATTTGCTACTCAACAACTGCGGCACTACATGTTAACCCATACTATCAAACTCATAGCAAAGATTGATCCATTAAAGTATTTACTCAACAAAGTTTCCCTAACAGGAAGACTAGCCAAGAGGGTAATGCTATTGAGTGAATTTGGCATTCAGTATGTGGATCGAAGAGTAATCAAGGGTTAGGTGATAACCAATGAATTAGCTAAAGCACCACTGTAAGATGACCATCCAATGCATATTGAATTTCCAGACATAAACGTTCTTACCATGACAATACAAAAATTGATGTTATATTTTGGCAGGGCTTACACACAACACAGGTTAGGTGTTGGAATCTTGTTTGTTACACCTCAAGGACATACTATCCCAAAATCTTATAGAATCATGTTCCCTTGCACAAATAACATGGCTAAGTATGAAGCACTCACCATTAGTATCAAGGTAGTTGTGGAATGGAGGATCACAGAGTTGAAAGTCTATGGAGATTCTCAATTGGTCATTAAATAGGTGATTGACAATTATCAAACAAAAGATGATAAACTAATGTCATACAAAAGAGTGGTGGATGATTTCAAAAAGTACTTTGTTGAAATCAAATTTGAACATATTCCAAGAGCGGATAATAAATCTCCTGATGCAATCTCAACAATCGCTTCTCTCTTGCAGATACCTGAAAAATGAAACCATTATGAGTTCATGGTGGAACAAGTGTTCAATTCCGCCTATTATAACCCCTAATCCTGAGTCATATGCCATCTAGTTGATGTTGAATCCTTAATTTATGGGAAGATCTATGTCTATCTAAGAGATAATACCCTTCCACCCAATCTATCCTAAAACCATAAACGTAATTTCATCTGTCAAGCCACTCGACATACCCTGATAGCGGACATACTTTATTGATGAGGTCTTGATGGTACTCTCCTTCATTGTCTTGAACGTAATGAATTTGAGACAACCTTATGTGAGGTTCATGAAGGTATTTTTGGAACTCATTCAAGTGGTCTAACTTTCACTAAGAAACTCCTATGCTTGGGGTATTACTGGTCGAACATAAAGGAGTCTTTTCAATTTGTCAAGAAATGCTAGAAATCTCAAGTCCACGATAACCTCATACATGCACTAGCATAGGAGCTGCAACCATTTGCATCAACATGGCCTTTCTATCAATGGGGGCTAGATCTTGTAGGTAAAATTCATCCATCATCATCCAATAGACACAAATTCATCATCATAGCTATGGAGTATTTTATAAAGTGGATTGAAGTTGTTCCCTTAACCACAATCACTGGAAAACAAATTTCCCCTTTCATCCTAAATTACATCATTTTTTGGCATGACATTCTTCAATCCATTGTCACTGACAATGGTAGACATTTTAAGAATTAGGATGTCCAAGAACTTTGTGAAAGGTTTCATATCCAACATCAATTTTCCACACTGTACTACCCTTAGGGGAATGGCCAGGTAGAGGTCTCAAACAAAACCATTTTTAAAATCTTAAAGAAAACTGTCAACAATGCTAGACATGACTAGAACATTCAACTAAATCCTACTTTATGGGCATACCGAACTAGCATCCACACCCCAACAGGAGCCACGCCATATGCTCTTGTATAGATTAGAAGCAATTTTACCTATTGAGGTTGAGCTACCATCACTTTGTGTATCTTTGAAGGGAATCATTTCAGAGGAAGGCTATCAGGTCTCTAGGTTACATGAGTTAGAACTGTTGGATGAATGTCAACAACATGATGTGGATCATTTGAAGGTCTATCAACAAAGGATTTCCAAGAGTTATAATCATAGAGTAAAACCAAGAACATTTCAAGTTGATGACTTGGTCCTAAAAGAGAATCCTCAAAATCAACAAGATCAAAAGAAGAAGGGGAAATTTGAACCAAACTGGCTAGGTCCTTTTGTTGTCATATCAATAGATATGGATTTGGAGCCTATTAGTTGTCCACGCCTAAAGGGACCTATTTGAGGAGCCTATCAACAACCTGTATCTCAAGAAGTTCTACACCTAGTTCATCTAGTGCATAGTAAAAGTCTTGAAAAAATACAAAAAAAAAGAAGAGAAAAAGTCTTGAAAAATGGTCACCTTGATGAAAACCTGGAAAATAGGCATCGTGGTGATAGGAAAAAAAAATCAAAAATCAAAAAATAAAAAAAAATAAAAAAAGGAAAAATACCAAAAAAAAAATCAAAAAAGTCAAAAAAATCATAAAATCTGAAAAAGTGCAATAAAAACAAGTAGTGAAAACCTAGAAACAAGTGCTATTTGTGATAGATCAACTCTTCCAACTATTTCAATGCATGTGTTAGTCATTTTCTTTCCCCATCATTCTTCCTATCATTGAAAAAGAAACCTCATGAACATATCCTGACAATGTGGTTGTGTCTCACCCTAGCTTGGGGGCAAAATCCTAAACTCACTAGGGGAAATAAACTTTGAGCTTAAACCAACAAAAAAATAGTAGTATGACAACATCAAACACAATGATCATATTGCAACTCAACATTGAACATCAATCATCAAAATTTACAAATCAACCATCCAAATCAATAACAAAATCAATCAAATAACAAATTTAAATGGATGATGTTCCTCTGAATCATGGTTTTATCTCTTTGGCATGTGAATGTTCAAATGTTGTACTTTGATTGTTGTTATCATTTCTTTGGAGCAACTCAAGGATGTTATGTACTAGAGAAGCTAGGATGGAGTATGATATTTTTCTTTATTTGTTGTATGTGAGTTAATCATTACTACTATGTGAATTTTTTTTGAGACGTTCTCTACATAGTATCACTGATGATATTCCAAATTTGTATAGGAAAAATGATTAACTCTTGTCTATTTACGTAAGAAATGCTCAGGTCATCTCGGTTCAATTATATTTAGATGCTTGTGTTAACTTGCAATATCAAAAATCATGGAAGTAGTACTCAAGTCATCATGGTCTAATTATACCATTGATTTTTGTACTCACTTTCAACAATTCAAAGGCTCAATGATGATAAAAGCATGACAAATTGGCTGAATACAATGACAAAATTTGCATATTTAGATTTGGATGGTTAAAATAGATTGCATCCATATTAGTTTTGCATCTACATTTATAGATTTTCCAAAGGCTAGCGAGATTTCAAAACGATGTTATCTCTCTCATTAATGGATTGAGTACATTTGTCATTAACAAAAACAAATCATTCATATAGTTGCATAATCATGATTACATCATGCATACATTATAAAGCATTATCATATCATACATCCATCCATGCATTACATCATATATTTGCATTAGAAAATACCAAAAATAAAATGCATCACATATTATTTGCATAATCAAATTCATCCCATATAGCATAAAAACATCATCTATAAAACATATAGAATTATAATCCATACTTTATCATTTCATCATTGCATTCATCCACAATTATTACATCATCATATAAACATCACATAGCATATAGAATAGAAATTAAATGCACCCATCATACACATCCATCATAAACCATATAGACATCATATAGATCAAAAAGGTCTTTGCTGCATATCATATAAAATCTCAAAATAATAATGTCAAGTGTACAATGATATCCAAATATGTCAAGAGATACATCATAAAAAATGGCAGTGAATCATAATGTCTCAAGCTCAATCAAAGTATACATCAATGTCTCAAATACATCACATTTGACAGCACAATGGCTATGTGCTACTACCCCTAGACACTGTTGGCCCCACTGCATGTCTTGCCGCACCATTTGATGGCCCTACACCTAGATCTCTATGAGGTGGCCCAGTCACACCCCTAGTGGTAGTCTGCAGGTGGCTCCATCCTGATCTGGCACTGGCTGACTAAGCATAACTGACCCATTGCTTTGGAGGTACTACCTCATGATATCGTCCCCTGTCGTACTCAACCTCTCAAGTGACACATGTGACCTCTTTAAGCGTATCCACTATCAAGGTACCCTTGACCACTCTCTGTAGTCTCTCCGCCAAGGACTCAACCTACTCACACCACTGTATGGTTGCATCTCTCTTTGCTATGAGAGTGGCGATCTGTGCCTATGCTTGTGCCTATGTATTTGCTTGTATTTGACCCTATATTTGTGCCAATTGACCTTGTAAAGTTTGTAATTGGGCTTGTAACATAGCTATTTGAGCCTACTACTACTAGAAGGGAAAACAAATCTAATATACTATTGTGCTGCAGCCACCAACAATCTCCTCCTCTGGGGAACTCTAAGATCTAACATTGGCCTACCACCTCCATCACCTCCATCTCCCCCATCACCCCCATCTTCCCCATCTCCATCATCTCCATCATCACTACTCTCTCCCTCCTCCTCATCATCACCTCCTCCACCTCTCCTTCGTCTTGGTGCCTGATCATCATCCAATGTGGGTACTAGCTCGTTTGACCTGGATATCCTCAAGAATGGGTGTGCAAAGAAATAATGTGCGTACTCCTGTGATATTGCAGCCTCTATGATCTCTGGATGATACTCCCATATAACTAGTTGTAATCCCTTGTACTTCTGACACACTTCATCATATGATAAAGATGGTCCCCACTCTAAAATGTCCACTCATCTATGTGCATACAAAGCCACTCCTTGGGGCATACCCTATACTCTACCATATTGTTGCAACACTCTCATCAAAAAAAATCTCTCTATAACAAACCACATCCTCCTAATCAGATATCTAGTTGCACACACATAAGGCATCTATGTATCATCCTCCATTCATTGCTCACAATCCAAATAAAGTCTCCATGTAATAGAATCTAGGTCATCTAATACTTGTCACCAGTACTCCAATTTTCCTAGCTTATGTTGGACAACTGGGCATGTATATCCATGGATGTAAGGTCTCCCAATTAGATGTTGTTTGTCTACAATAGGCCAAGTGACAACTATATGCTCCCACACCCATATCTTCAACAATGTAACCCTAGCTGATAAACTAGACACTCTATGCTATACCACCTAATGAAGATCATGATATAAGTGAGCCAACATGCAGGATCCCCATGCATATTGAGTCCCCTATGTAATCATTCTCTCTATAATCCCACTCCAACCAACTCCCTTTGACTTGTGGTTGGGACATAAAAAAGCTCCAATGAAACTGATAAGAACACATGGTAGTGCAACATATGCATCAACCATCTTTTGCCATGGAATCTCATATCCAAAAATATGGTCATCCTTGAAAACTCTCCTTAATGCATCAATACCTCCCTACTCCACGGAATCATACACAACCAACTCGCCAACAATTGGAATCCTTAAGATACAATAAAAATCCTCTAGCATGATCGCCATCTCACTAGTGGCCAAATGAAAGGTGTTGTGGTCACTGTGCCACCTCTCAACCAAAGTAGTCAAAAGTCCCCTATTAATCCTATGTTGGGGCATATCTATTAGAAAAGTCAATCTGCATCATCCAATCACATCTAGATCTTCCTGCACCATATGTGGAATCAAATCCCTAGTCTTCGAGAATCGCTCTCAAGACTAAAGGATTGTCAAAGGCTCCTATCATCATAACATATCACAAATCAACAATCTTATCAATCAATATCAATCAACCTATCAATCTAATAAAATCTGATGAGATTTTGATCAAATCTCATGAGCATCTATCATTGATCCTCACCTATCATGAGGTCAATTATCATCATCCTATCATTGGATCTCACCTATCATGAGATTAATCATCATATAATCTATCAACATCATCAAACAACAACAAAACATTGGATGACACAATAAAAAATCATCAAAAATCAATGAGTAAATCAACAAATTGCATCAATTTGGTGTAGATGCACTAAAACAATGCATTCATGCGCTAAAATCATGGATACACCAGAGAATTCTATCAATGCACCACTACAACATTTCTATGCACCAAACTTCTCAATGCACCATTAAAAGTCATCAATGCACTATTTCACTACATGAATGTGCTAAATTACCCAGTGTGTTGGAAAAATAACCCTATGCACTAATTCATGACCTATATGTGCTATGAATCTACATGCACTGCATCATTCATCAAATGCACTAAATCTAGGCATGGATGCGCTAAAAATCCCGATGCGCTACATCATTGACTAAATGCACTAAAAATTTGACCCTATGTGCTAATCTACCCTATGTGCTACATCAGAGCTTGAATACGCTAAAATGTGATCAAACTAAATTCAAACATGAAAAAATGCAAGAAAATAACATTCAAAATTCATGAAGAGGTTTCTTGGGGTATGTACCGGAGGTGCATATGCAGTCGGGTGGTTGTGACATCATACTCACTCAAATCGGTGGGTTTGGATCAGGATCACCATCTTACTAAATTTGCACAAAGTTGCTCAATCACTCTAATCTCTCAAAATGAAAATGACATAAATGAGCTCTTTTCACATCTTTTTAACCTTTTATTTAAGGGGATTTAAGTGATAATTAAGTGGGGTTGATTTTATTTTTCAACAAGGGCCTTAATTAATAAACTAATCACCTAGCAGGATTAGTATTATTTTTCAAGAGATAAATCATTGAGACACCATAAAATTTGAAAATCATCATCAAATCATCAGAAAATCATAAAAAATTCAAAAAATTCTAAAATTCTAAAATTCTCTGATTTATCTCCCGCGGGGGCATATATCCATCATCAATTGAGAATCAGCATCTAGGGCATATCAATTTTTTTTGTCAGCACTATCATAATTTTTTTTTCTTTGAAGCAATGTGTAAACACATCACTTCAAAGAGGGGAAAAATATATACACCTAAAATCGGCCTGGATAAATAATTAATTAAATACAAGTTATTTAATTAATAAATCTTTTAATTCTTCTACTTATAAATAAATTCAAAATTTATTTATATAGTTCACTTTCTTTAATTCTTTCATCTTAAATCATATTCTTTTAATCCTAATTAAATAAATAAATTTAAATAGTTTTATTTATTTAATTAATTTCTTTTTACTAAATTTGAATTTAATCACATGTCTACAAATTTTTTCCTTCTTCCACCTCATCATGCGTCTCAACAAATTGAATATGTCAAATTATTTAATTTAGCATTATCCTCAACAAATTCTGAAATAAACTTTGAGACACTTGGCTCTTTTCCTCCATTTATTCTTCCTAAACAATTGGCAGATTGTTTTACTAAAGGGAACACTCTCCTTGATTCTCTCCAACTTTTTCATCCTCCACCGTTCATCTATCTAGATAAAATCTAGACCATTGGTTACTACCACATCATAATATGCCTTGAAAAATCTATAAATACAACCTCATTCTACAACAAAAGGATCCCAATCTTGAGCAGTCTTACTCTACAAAAATTTCATTAGAGCATTTAGCAATTAGCATTTAGAAGCATTTATTTTAGAATCATGGCTTTATCATTAGCTACATATTAGTTGCAATAGTTTAATTACATAATTTTCATACAACATAATATCATCAGTATCTTTACACAATCATCTACAACATATCATATAGTTTAATCAATCATGTAGAAAGGTTTATTGCATTTCCAACATCTCGTTCTTCAGTTTTTCATTCTAACAGTCATAGTGCATACACAATTTGAGAGCCATTATGATTTAATAAATCCTTGAAGATAGACAACAATGGGATGACTTTAGAGAGTTTATTTGTTTCAATTTGATTAGATTTGTTAATTGAATTCTCTAATATAATGTTTCATTGATTGTGTTGTATTACTTGCTTTTGTACTCACATGTTTTTACAATTCAACATGATACATAATCATCAATAAACATAACAAAATAATTAGCTCCTCCATATGAGGTTACCTCTCTAGGACCGAACACGTTGGATTGCATAAGCTCCAAGGGTGTTGTCTTTTTTTCATGTTTGGTCTTCGAGAAACTAATCCACCTTTGTTTTCCATATAAACAATGCTCACATAGGTCCAAATCCACATATTTTAAACCTAAAAGATGATCCCTTTTGAGCAAGACTTCGAGCCCCTTCTTGCTCATGTGTCTAAGCCTTCTATGCCATAGTTCTGCTTCATTTTTTGCAAGTGACATCATTGCTCCCACTTTAACTGGACTACATAGTACATATAATGTGCCCAATTTGTTGCCTCTTGCAACCACTAACACTCTTTTAGTCACCTTCGATTTGTTTGACTCAAAGGCAACACTACATCTTTGAGCATCTAGTTGTCCCGCAGAAATCAGATTTCTTTTTAGCTTTGTAACATGTCTTACATTGAGAAATAACCACTTGTTTCCATTCTTCAACTTCAATATTATGTCACCTTTGCCAATAATTATACATGCCTTATTATCACCAAGATATACTTTATTGAATTTACCTTCTTGACAGTTTTGAAAAGCATCCCAACATGAAGTTGCGTGAAAGGATACACCAAAATCCAACACCCACGAATCTGTTGTAGTTTCACCCATTGACAAGACTAGAAAAACTTCATCTTTTTCATACATGGTGTTCACTTTGATTTCCTTCGATTGGTTTTGCATCTTTTTACATGACCAACAATTCTTCTTCATTTGCCCTATTTTCTGCAAAACTAGTAACCTCCATTTCTGCTCCTTGACCTTGATCTTTTTGTTGATTTTAATCTTCTTCTATGATTATTTCTTCCCCTTTCTTGGTGTCTACCTCTGTTACCAAAAATCAAGGCATCATCGAATGTGATTCCTTGAATTTTCCTTTGCATATCTTCGCTAAGTAGAGTTGCAGCAACATCATCAAACTTGAGTTTTACTTTCCTTGATATAGAGGTGTTGTTTGCCATCACAACACCTTCCCAACTGTTTGGAAGAGAACAAAATAGTAAGATGGCTTTGATTTCATCATCCAAATTAATACTTACCAAAACCAATTGACTAATTAAAGTATTAAATTTTTTCAAATGGTTTGACATAATTCCACCTTCCTTCATTTTCAAATTATATAGCTTTTCCATGAAATAAACTTTATTGGAGGCTGAAGCCATCTCGTGTACATGTCTATTAATTTTCCCTACAACTCTTTCATGGTTTTTTTTGTTGTGATGTTGAAGAGGACGTTGTTGGATAAAGAAAGAATAATTGTAGCTCTCGCTTTCTTATCTAATTTTTTCCAATCTTCATTTGACATTGTAGTTGGCTTCTTTGCTTTTCCTTCCAACGCGAGTGAAATATCACCTCTAATCAATAGAATCCATATGCAATTTCCACAATCCAAATTTTTTCCCCTCAAACTTCTCTATCTTCCATTTATCTGCTTCCTCCATTCCCAAAAATTATCACAATTCCTGAATACCAAATACGCCAAGCTCTGATACCAATTGTTGATGAATTTATTGTAAATGAAATGAAAAAGATTGCAAAAAAATAAGTCAACATTGAAAACAACAAACAAACACAAGAACATGAAAAATTATAGTGGTTCACCAATTTGGCTACATCCATTTTAAAGCAGGGGAATTCTCATTAATCTTTCTAATGTGTCAATACAAGTTATAACAACATAATATATCAACAATTATGTAATTAAAAATTACATTATCCAATATGGATAAGTCTTCAAAAAGAAAGGAATGTGAAGAGACAATGTAATTGGAGGGAAAAGACAAAGTGATTGTTGGGCTTCAACACCCAACACATGTATTACATGCTATCTAAATATTTTTTTTCAAAGTGATTTAAAGCCAAAGATAACTCATTCAAATTGTGATAATATCTACTATCCACTTTTTCTCAGTGAAAATTATAAAATTTTCCCTGTCAGTTGTTTTCTAAACTCTTGGGACTGTATCTAAGAAGATTTGTGTCTTTAGTATTAAGGTATTATGAAAGAAAATGTTAAATAGATATTATAAACACAATTAAATTCCTTATTCCTTGATTACAATATATAATTGCAACTCCAAAAAAATTGGTTTCCAATGTAGTATTTACTAACATGCAATTTAACATTAGGCAAAGCATTAACTTACATGTAATCTATTTTTCAAATAATATTTGAAGGACAAAACTAAAATTCACTCTAAAAGTCTTTTAAAATAAAGCTCACTAGAATCAAAATGCATTTCAATATTTAATGGTGGTATATTTAATGAGTAATTCTATTCCCTCATGTTTATATCATATCAAGAGCATGCACCCGATTTCCTTTTTATGTTCAATGAAAGAAAGACATAATCAATTATTTAGTTTCTTAAATAAAACTGCCATCGAGTCCCATTATTTATGTACAATCTATACAAGCTTTTTGGACTAGAAAAATTTGAAAGACGAGGGAGAAATGATGAATACCTTGTTAGTGTCCTGTGTTGGAAGTGTGGCATCATCAATCAATATAGTATTTTTGGAGAATCTATTAGATTTGAGATACTTATAAGAAAAATTGGAGCAACAGACTAGAAAAAGAACTAGTTGTTTTAACCAATCATTTTATATGTATTCTCCTTGTATTGATATTTCAACAATGGTTCCACAAACTTATCGTCAAATTATTTTCCACCAACCCATTTTACCTAAAATCATATTTCAAATCACCAACTCAATGTTCTCAATTAGTATTTAAACTAATATCTGTAGTGTTGCAAAATGTGCTGCTTTACATTTTCACACTATGTTTGGGTCCCTTAATTAATTGGACTTAATTAAGCCTCTAATTTCCCCAATTATGCATTTAAAGCCTAATTAATTTATTTTCCAAAAGGGAAACTTGTATTAAACAATTGCAAGCATTAATTAAATTTCCTTGGAATTGGGTGTCTTGGATTTAGGGCCTAAGATCCATTCACCCACCCTTAAGTTTAGAACACAAATTTTTAATATTTTTTTGGAAAAAAATTTATGATTCAAATTCAATTTGCAATTGTCAGCTTTTGATGTTTAATTTTTGGGAAATTAGAGAATCACCTATAAATATAGTTATTTTATCAATTCAACATTAGGAAAAAGAAAACAATTTTCACATGAGCAAATATTATTGTCAAGAGCATTGAAGAGCAGATTTCTCAATCACCTACAACAACATTCAAGATCCTATCATGATTTCAAAGTTTATGTGTGTTCATGCATGTTTTTGGAGCTAACATTGTGATGTAGGTTTCAAGCATTCAAGTCAAGATTCAAGCTATCAAATCAAGCATGTAATCAAGCCATTTCATGCAAGATCATGACCTTTTAGAGATGCGTTTGACTTCAGTCCTCTAAGAATCTCCATTCAAGGGTTTGGTGAGTTGCAACATAGTATTGTTCATTCATCATTCCTTCCATTTATGTTTCATTTCATTTCAAGGTTAATTTAATTACCAAAATGGGGTTTGACCAAGACAAACCCCCATTCACTAAAAACAAACAATTTTTCCCTATCTTTGTGTTTGCAGATTTGCAAGTGAAGGATTGAAGATTGATCAAAAGTGCAATTTTGCAAAGTTGTCAAAGTTTTCAACATTGTCGTCAAGATATGAAAACTTAGATCCCAAATTTATTTTTGACTTTCCGGTAGTGAAACCTAGAGAAAATAGAAGCTTAGATTAATCTCTAGAGGACCCTCAAAATTGAGCAAAAAAGCACTATAAAGACTCATTCGCCATAGGGTGAATTTTTCCCAAGAGGACACTCAATTGGAGCTTTTGGTGACATGTGTATAAATTCATACCCTTCTCAAATCTACTGAAAGTTTATGGATTCTATTAGATTAAGGTTTTAAATTGTTGATTCAAGTTTTAAATTGCATAATTACATTCATTTGGTATTTTTCATTTATCTCCCAAAAGTGGATTTTACGTTGATTAACCCCATCCTCAATCATAAGGAAAACAACAAGATCTCCATTAAGATTGACTCACCTTGTTGGCTGTTTATTAAGAACCAAGCTAATCTTCAAAGAAGCCTATGGAATTTCCAATTCCAATCCTTAGCAACTTGAAGGGATTGGCCAATGAAAAAGTGAAAGAAACAATGCTTTCCTCTTGCACTTTGGGCTCTGCAAGACCCAGGAGGGTGATCCCACACTATGCCTAAAGATTTATGTAATTCATGACTAGATACATTGCAAATAATAGATGGATTCTCATATAATAGCTCAATAAATGGAATATATCAAGAAGGTGGCTACTCCTTTACAACACTCAACATTTAGAGCATGAGAATGAAAGAACTTAACATAAAATAATAATAATTATAGTTCATTTGAAAGTTTTAAATAAATTTGATCTTCTGTTGAATGACCAAGAAGATTTATCATGAATACAAAACGCAAATCAGTGCCTTAACCTAGGAAACATAGTCAATCTCAACACAAACATAATTTGACAACAAATTAATATGTAGCAACATAAAGCTTTGACAACATTGTATTACAACATTTCAACAATATTGTATCCCAAACCAAAAATTCTTATAAAGATCTTGATACTCAAATTACATGAACCTATAACTTCATCCAAGCAATTTTATTAATTCTTTGAATTAAAAATAAGGACAAAACCATGCATCCATTGGAAATCAATGAAGACCAATAAAATAATCCTTGATCCTTTTATTAGTAGTTCATAAAATGAATACATTAGGAGAGAAATGGCTTTGAATTTGCACCATTTTCTATTCAATTGCTATTATTATTATCAAAATTACATATGCATATCAACTAGACTCAAAAACCTAAGACAAAAATCTAAACTGTTCTCTCTATTCTCATTACAAAAACTCTCTATGATCAATCAACAACCAACCCGTAAATCTGGCCTTGAATTCCTTCTTATAGAAATGAAGGAGCAAACAAGCTTCAGGCCAAAATTTACATATTTCCTATTTTCATTTGACCGTTACAACAAATATTCCATAATGTAGTTAAATTTTCCATTCAAATGGAGGGAAATATCACATGGGACAAAAACCATTTACATTTTTCGATGAAGATCTGGTCTCACCTTCCAAAAGGAACCTTTTATTTGTTGTAGCAATATAACCATGTGCTTTCAAAATTATGTCCACATACACCCAGCTTGAAGGAAGGAAAGCATGAAAATGAAGAAAAAGAGGTAGGAAAAATCACCATCCATGTCTGCATCCTTGTCATCCATTTTAAATTAGGGAGAAAATAATATTTTACATTACTTTATCAAAGGCCTAATCTATACTGGTTCCAGGCCATGTATTATTTTTCTCCCAATCTGTTATTCACCATTATTGTAGACAAAAACCAAAATTGTATTAACCACCCCATATTAGTATCCTAATCCTCCAAGACATCCAAGTACTTGTCCTTCCATTCCTGAAACTCTTCTTCTGAGGGCCAATTAAAATTGATAACATTGTCAACCTTTATTCTATATGTAGCATATTTACTGAAAACTTGGTTGGCTTCCTTATCAAATTCCTCCAAGGAAATTCTTGCTTGGGAAAGCATGTCCATGTTTTTCTTTAGCATCCTCATATCAATTCCTTCACATATTAAGGCCACTTGCTTTGCAACTATATCGTTTGCCCGTTGTTTCTAATATTGTAAAGATTTGATCTCACTATTCTCCTTCAAGATGTTAGGGAGGAGAGCAAAATTCATCTCATCAAAGTTCTTAACCAACTCCCTTATTTTAGCCTCCAAAGGCTCAATCTTTCCTTGAAATTCTTGAATTCCATTCATAGTTTTAAGGGTAGGTTGGGTATTTTCAAGCTTATTAATGTCATGCTTGGATCCCACAACCATTAGCCTCAAATCTTGGAGTCTTGGGATCCATTTCTCCATAAGTGGAATTGCCACTTCTTTGTCTCTATCAAAATTTCTTACAACATCAACCATGGAAGAATAATTAGCATGGATGTTAATTAATCTCTTGTCAATTCCCCTATTTAAGTGCTCTAGTACTGATGTTATAATCTTTAAATTGCTGACAAAAATCATTCTATCATGCTAATTACATCTTTCCTCACATGCCTTCAACTTTTCAAGCAATTCTTCTTTGTTGACTTCCTTTCCTTGCTATTCCTCTAATGTACTAGGTTCTTCAACTGTGATAGGCACATTTCCATGTTGTAAGTCACAATTTCCCATGAAGAACTTGTGGGAGTAGGGGCAATAGGTGCTTGTTCTTGTGGTGAGGTAGGAGAAGCAAAATCTATTTGTGTTGGCCCACTGGATTACATATTTTGCATTTTCTCTTTCAAAAGTGCCATCTCTATTTGTAGCTCCATTATCTTCTATTGGCCTTTACCATACTCAACCAATAAATAATTATACATTTTCTTGAAATTTTCCTTGTTTGTTGTCACCATTCACTAACATAGTGGCAACTTCAATGGCTGAGGTGTCAAATACCCTCTTTATAATCAATCCCCCTCTATAGTTTGTAGATGGCTTTGCAACTTCTTGTTTTTTTATGTTTGAAGCTAGGGCCAAAATAGATAAAGTATCCCACTGCTCACTAAATGTAGATCCTTGCAATGCAATTGTTGCTTCCTCCTTAGAGTTATAAAGAGGTATGTCATACCTCTTCACCATGTCAAAGGCTATTGCAGAGGCTAGGTCCCACTCTAGTAGTAGGAGGATACCACTTTTTCTCACCAACTCTTTGCCCTCTTGTATACTTATCCCTTTGAAAATTTCTTTTGTCTCTTTTGTTACCAGATCTTGTATCACTTTATCAAGCAATTCTGGGAGGAGGCTTCTCTTCTTTGTAATATTATTCACATATTCATCTTTCTTTTCCCTTTGTGTGAATTCCATAAATGCAGTGGACTTAACAAATGATTCATCATCCATGAATTGTTTACATGACTCTTCCTTGACATCATCTTTGTTATTCATTCCAAAAAGGTTTTCCTTGCTTAATCTAAGGCCAAGTTGCTATGGTATCGTCTCCCTAGGGGGGGAAGGAATTCCCTACTGCATCTCTTCTTTAGCGAACAATATCTCATCTTCAGAGTCCTCATCAGAATCCACTAGGCCACTTGATTCAACCTTTTGCTTCTTTTGGGGTGGCTACCTTGGTGGTGATTATTACCTTGGTGGTGAATCGATCTCAATAATTGTAGGACCAGTTAACCTTGGAGGCAATGGTGGTGGCATTTGATGTACCAGTGAAGGGACTCTTGGTTCCTCTTGTTGAGAAGAGGTTGGTACCACTTGTTTCTCCTTCACTCTATCCTTCCTCCTTTTGAAAACAAGTACCTTCTTTGGGGGCTGAGAGGTTGGTCTTTCTTCCATCATAGGGGTTTCCCCCTCACCTTGTTCCTATGATACAATAGCCTTCCCCTTGTCCTAAATTAATCTTTCTCCCTTCAAATGCCCAACCACTATCTCAAAATTCTAAAAAACATATTCAACCCTTTGCATTACATATTTAATATCTTCAAGAGCTGTAAATTGTGGGTCTTTTTCTCTTATTTCCTTCTCAAATTTATTGAAGGAAATCCACTTCATCTTTCTATCATCTTGCAATTGGAAGTCAAAAAAATTCCTTATTACATCTTCTCGAAAAAATAAGTTATGGATGAATTTGGAGCTTCAAATTCTTGTCTTTAACCATGCCATGAATCCATGAGGATCATGGTTTCTTGCTCTCACCCTATTCATCCCCAAAGGTTTGAGTACATCATCAATCTTGTTCCATCCTCCATCTATCATGACAAAGTCAAAGAAACAAGTGTATGCAAGGAAAAAGGTTCCCTTACCCTGATCTTTCAAATGGTTGTTCTCTACATCACCTAACTACCATATCACTTCTAGAAAACCCACTCTTAGTGGCACATCTCTTGGCAGTATGTGAGGTGAAACAACCATGCCATACACTCTCAGAACTATGTAGCTAGGATAAGGGATAATGTATCCCTAATTATGATCAATATTTAGATCAAGCCTCCTATCTTTAGGCCTCAAAAAGTTGTGCAAAGCTGCAAAAATTTTTTGCATGTTCAAAATAAAAACTCTTCTCAGCTTGGAAGCAAATAGATTCTCAAACACGCAGCATAATTGGATTTTTTGTCATCCTTATCAAGGAGTTCAGTCCAACATTGGATAGGTATATCAATGTTACCTTCCTTTTTATCCAATGTCATGTCTTTCCCAAAATATGTAGCTCCTTTGAACAAAAACATATGCATGAAAAGAGAGTACCAATAAAATCTCACCCCATATTCACCTTTCTTGAGTGCAACTAGGCCCTCATGAATCTTATCAACCAAGTATCCTCCATATTCATAGAGTGTGTTGCATGTAGGGTGTTAGATGTTAGCAACCATATACATTTTAGCCATTGGCATACCCATAGTTGGATCATAACCTATGATTTGGCACAATGAATAAAATTTCCTTTGGAAATAGGACACAAAATAATTGATGGGGTATGGCTCCTTATCTGATGGGCCTAAAATAATTCTCCCTTGACCTTTGATAGATGCCAAATAGTGGTACAACATTAAAAATTTTAAGGTATTCCTTACCTTCTCATAATCGAACCTAAGTGCTTTTGTATCTATCTTCATCATATCCTCACTCCACTCAATCAACCTGAAAACCTCAACAATCTCAACACTAGTGACCTTGACCATTTCTATGCCATCAAATTTTCTCACAGTTCTTGAGATGGGGTCATAATTTATTGTTATTTCCCTTAATAAGTCAACATCCACATACAAATTTGGTACTATCAGCTTCCCCATATCCAATCTCTAAGGGTTACCAATAGGGATGCCACAATTTTGATTGCCAAACCAACAACTAAACTGCACCCATCCATTGTGGTAGTGTGGCATCCTTAATAGTGCACTGTTTATCTATAAGACCTTCCAAAATTTGTGTACCTCAGAATAACAATTGACCCTTAGGTTTCTTAGAGGTTGATGGTTTTAGTTGGTTGGTCAAAACCTTAACTAAAGGCCTAACTAGAGATTTCAAACCAGAGGATTGGTCCTTTGATGTAGATGTTTTGACTTTAGGTGCCATGATTATAGGGTTTGTGCAAGCTAGGGTTTCTTTCTCGACAAATTATAAGCCTACAACTAGGGTATGGGTTTGACATAGAGCAATAACAAGACCAAACAAAAATGTCATTCAAAATGAACATCAAACCATAAAATAAATGCAATAATGACCTAAAACCCTACCAATAGAATGACAGAGCAAGCAAATTTTAACAAATTTTAAGCAATTGAGAAGCAAGATATTAATTTCACTTACTGGTTTATAGTCACCTTAAAAACCCTAATTTTGGTTGTCGAACGAGCTTCAAAATTGTAGCAAGAACTTCCTTAGACATGTTGAATGCTTTAACAATCTGTAATTATGCTTTAAAACATGTTTTCATGGCTTTATGATGGATTAATTTAGTAGTTCAACATAATATCCACCATTACTGCTTACTCACACAAACCAAAATGATTCACTTGACCTTAATCTCAACTTTGAATATTAGTTGTCCATCTTGCAATGAGATGGCTTGACGAATAGACTAGATCCAGTCAAATTAGTTTGAAAATCTTACCATAAACAACTATCACCATCGACCAATCAAGATTCACCATGTGGAATTTTCCTCCAAGTCACCCCTGGGCTCCACCATCTCTATAAGCTTTGAAAAAATCCACGTGTCAACCTCCTCGCTTCCCCATTGGGTTTAATTCGTGTGCATCTTTCAGCAGTAGGTAGGTGGGGAATGGTCCAAATTAAATCTAACACCTTTAATCATCGTGTTCTTTACATCTCAAGCATTTTTCCTTAATGCATAACCTTAAGATCTGATGGATGACCCAGATTAAGACATCTTGCTCCACCATTTACCATGTGCTTAAAAGAGCCTTTTAGTAGCATGGGCTTTTGGTGTAATTCTACTCCAAGGTTTGCTTGCACCAACCTGCTAGAAGACTTCTCTCAGTCTTCAACCAAGAACCTGTCAATTTCTAGGCTCTGACTAGACTTAGATCATTAACTAAGCCTTACTTCAACTCTGTTACAAGAGTCTCTCCTTGTGCTTAACCTTGAAGGACTTAACATCATTTAAATTTGCAATCTTCTTCCCAACACCTAGAAGGATCTAAGTTCCAACTTCATTATCAAACTTGTACTACTTGCAGGGGTGTTAGAAACTCTATTTCCTCACATTTCACATTCAATTGAATGCATCTTGGAGGGTCTTTAGTCTTCAAACTACCTGATCTCAAGAAATTGCTTTGGTGAGGCCTAATTCCTAGTAGCCCTTACCAGTCACTTTTCTGCCTTTCTTGCTTAAACTTGACAAACAACCTAGCAAATAAATGGCACTTTCAGATACCCTTTTCAGTCCTTTAAATGTTTCACAGGGTGTCAGACCCCTGTCTCATCCGTACTGTGGTTTCCTACAAACAAGGGTAAAAGAGCTAATTGACCTAATTCCTAGGGTTTTACTACTCTTTGGCCAGTTTCTCACTCAATAAGATTGTTCACGCCCTAATTCTCTTAGCATTCTTAGGTCTGGTCATACCCCACCTGGAAATGTCCTTGTTCCGTATAGTGGTTCCTTCCCCTGCCTATTCTCTTTATCTTTTCTTCCTCAAACCTCTAACCGGACTGTTCTAGCTCACCTAGGGTTTGAGTTTTATAATCTTAGCTCCATTCCCTATGCTTCCTACTGCTACATATATACAAGTTATTGGATCCCCTTCCATATTCAACTAAACTTAGGAAGATCCTGTGGTCAGTGTTTATGGGGGAGCCATTCTAAATCTAAATACTCAAAACAGAGAAAACAACCCTCTATAATCTAATTTATAAATTCAAAACAAAAATCCTACTCTAAGCAACCTAAACACAAAAGGAAAGTGACTCAAAACTATTCTAAGAACTCCAATACAGTGCTAAATCAGTATGTACAGTGCCTTCAAGATCTCTGTTTCTCAAGATACACGAATAAACACAGGAAAAATGCAGATTTCTCTATTCACACCAACCAAAATTTGATTACAATGCATACTAACTGTAGTCTATGAGCCACCACACCTATTTAGATGCCTTTACCATGTTTCAAGGGAAGTTGATTGATCCCATACTCTTGATTTTTAGGGATTCCAATCCAACTAAGTTGCATGCAACCTAACAATGTTGTCATGCAACTTTGCAACATTCTTGCAACTCTACCATCATCCTACATTTTAGGACCTCAATCTCCTTGATCTCGAGCCAACAACTCCCTTAACTATCTCTTGGAATCTTCTAACAATGACCATGTGTTTAGAACACATTAAAAGCTCATCACTCACATTAACCTACTAAACTAATTAAAGCAAAAGATGCTTAACAAAGACTAAGCTATGATGACCTTAGTCCTAGTGACTAATTCATTTATTCCACACACAAACAAGACCTTCTAAGGTCCAAATTAAACACACTAACACCTTGACTTGGCTAAGGTTAGGTACAAGCCAAAATTGATGACAAACAAACTCGAGTTTAGCCTAGGTGCTCCTGCACCAGCTTTAATACCTTTCAACCTTATGCCGAAATATTTCCCACTTTGTAATGTTTCCTTGATTGATTAGATCATTCCACGTGGTGCTTCCTTGATTCCCCATTGAGGGATGGGAGATGAAGGTGGGTCCCTCACAGGAAAGTGAGGAATGACTAAGATGTAAGTACGCCACTTAATAGGAACCGTTGATCTTTTGAAGCTCGACATTCACTACCTTTGAGAGATGATGGGCCTTGTTGACAGATGAGACATGTGGCTCTTGCTCGCCAGCCCGCCCAAATATTTTAATAGAAATTAAAACCCGATGGGAGCATGGGGAATGGTCAAGATCAAATATAATGATTAGATCACCAACTTTAAACACATAAATCTACATGTGCACAAAGTTAGTACTTAAAAAGGGGACTTGACTAGGTTGATGAGTGGAGGGGACATAAAACTCATGTCGATACTTTAGTCCAAAGATAAAATTAAAACCCTTTTAGACTTCAATGTGCAAATACTTCCCAACAACAAAAAAAACAAATAGACTAGGAAAAGAGGCTGGTAAAGAAGATGAGCTCAATGACATAAGTCATAACTAATGTGATGAAGAATGGGTGGCTAAAGGTCAACAACAAATTAGAATGTTGGCAAAGGAATTGACACTTAGAGTTTTTAATAGGGTTTAAGACACACTAAAACCTAGAGCAAAGACAAGACTGAAACCCTAAGCCATGAGACCAGTTCCAAGCTAGGAAAATCAACTAGATTTTGCAAAATTTATTAGTGGAACATAAAAAAATTTAGGGGTTCCACCACACCTAAGGGTTGAAAGTCAATCTTATCTTAGGAGATCTCTCTTTCCTAATGAAAGTAGGGAAATAGGTACATTACCACCATTCAAACCATAGCCCTATATTTCAATATCTAACCATAGCCACTTTGAGGAGAAGAAATTTGTGAAATTTATTATCAAATATGCAAGCAAGAGCATATTGACGATGATATTTTCATTGTGTTTCTCCAGAATGCACTGTAGCTCTTGCATAGTCATTCAGTTTAAATGCTGCTTATCTTTGGACTCGAATAACTTTCAAAGGGACCTACACCAAAATTCCATTTCAATAGGACATCATTGAATGTTGCATGTGGAAAATGTTGTTATACCCACACATTGGAATTATATAAGTTGCATACATTATATTCTAATCACTAAGTCAAAATTATAAAAAAATTCACTTTTGAAAATGATGGATGTTTAAGACAAAGTTTATGGAAAAACTTGTGTATAGAATTTAAAAGGATCAATGAATAGTTATAAGAATTGAGTATTCATACATCCAATACTCCACTAAGCATCATGCTACTATTGTAATGAACTCATTAATAAAAATAATTTCACTAATGTTTAGAGTTTTAGATCTGTTTATGCATAGAAAATTGGACCATGCTTAATATTGACAAGTTCTTGACTCAAATCTCACTTCATCGAATGCCAAAAAAAAATTGAAGACCTAAAAAGAATCCAACTACTCTAGACCAACTATAAATTAGAGTCTTCATTATGGAAAATGCATGATTCCATTTTGATTTCCCTACTTTAAAATATATTTTTCAAATAAAGTCAAAATTAAGCTCCGTGTTTCTTGATGCATTATACGAGATGGATGCGAGTGCAACTTTGGAAGCAAGTAACAAGATGTGGTCAAGGAATTTGGTTTGTTTAAATTATTGATATTATATTTTTCGAAAGAGGGGTATATAAATTTCAACTTCATCTCGATATATAGGTTCCTTCCTAGATAATTAGTACAAGACATGTCTCTATTCAAAACAATATGAATTTATCCTCAATTTATTTTATTACAACTAGATTTAACTAATTTCACATGCAAAAATGCATGTTTTGCTCATAAATTTAGATAAAATGCAAGATAAATTAGAGGAAAATAGAGATACTTCTTAAAAAGTAATTATATCCATACGCCAAAATTTTAGGTTTGGTCCTTGAGATATGATATTTGCAAGATATAAAAAAACTTGTCATTTACTGTCTAAAAAGTGTATAAAGCTACCCTATGTGTTGTGAATCTACACTCCTAGGAATAGTAAGAAGGAAACATACTTTAACTGAGAAATAGTGGTCCAAAAAATTCTTGATTAAGAAGTATTTAAGGGTTTTTATATACATGTCCAAGCTTAAAATATTAGATAAGTTATCAATAAGTAGTAAAAAGTTATTCTAGTTTCCATTTTGACATACAATTGAAAAGAAGAGGATTTACAATATACAAGATGACTTAGGTGTAGACTTTTCAAGATTATTATTTACCATTTTAAAATAATTTCTACAATAAAAATTATTCAAACCCTACAAATACCCCCTAAATGTAATATTCCTGCGGGCACAAAAAATTTGTTTATGTAATGTCAAATTTGAATGCTCATTAGGACCACATAGTCTTGCATCATGTAAGTTAGTTCATACAAATAAGTAAGAACTTAGAATCTTTTAACATTTATGATGACCTACCAGTGTTGCACCATTGAAATATACTCATCATAATAAAGTGGAAGCCCCTTACTGTCCTAGAAAACAGCTTTGCTTGAAGTCAAGGAGTATGCTAGAAGTAACATAACAATATTCCATTGTGAGTTCTTAAGATGACCATAACATGAATTTGATTGGGCTTAACTGACACACTCTAAGCATTGATTACTTAGGTGACCAGACCCACTCTTAACCTCACCTCTCTTGTTTGTATCATTTTCAACCCACTTTTAACCTCACCTTTATCGTTTGTAGCATTTCCATTTACGAATTTTCCATTGCAACCATTTCAGGGATTTCGCCATTCACATGGCAGTTCCCATATCCATTCTCATTTCCACCATTTTGAAGGAATGCAGAGCTATGAGAAGAGATGGATCCCTTGTTGAGCACTATTATGATCATCCCCAATGAAATGCAGAAATTCCTCAATAACCTCATGCACACTTATATTCTAGACACCAACTTAGCTTAAATCTTCACAAAGAAGAGGCACGATCATGGTAAATAATTGTTGACCCCAAATTTGGGCTGCATACTTCCAAAACAATGCCAAATTTGGACCCGATGTTAGAATCATTGTTGATAGAGGTGTATGATTCCAAAACCCAAATTTAAAGAATGTCAAGGTAAACAATGGCTAACACCAAATTTGATTCAGATGCTGACATTTGTTATTTTTTATCAGAAAAGAGATACCTAGGAAGTGTTGAAAGCAAAAAAAACTTGCAAGTTGTAGTGATATGCACAAAGTGGATATGTTGAAAAGGATTTAGAAACTTTCAAGAAAATACAATTGGTAGGTGTAAAACCAAAATCCACAACCTTTGCTAGCATCCTCCCCACATGTGCCAAAAGGGAGCCATAGAAAAGTTGCTAACATCCTCTTTGCATGTGCCAAAAGGGAGCTATAGAAAAGTGTATGGACATCCATCAAAGAATAAAGGATAAAGAATTTTTGTTAGATGTTGTAATTGCAATTGTCATAGTATACATGTATGCAAAATGTGAAAGAAAAGACAATGCACTTGAACTATTTGACAACATGCCTCTAAGAAATGTGGTTACATGGATTGTAATGATTGCATGATATGCATAAAATGAATTTATTGAAAAGGCTTTAGAAACTTTCAATCAAATGTAATTGCAAGAGTAAAGCCAAATTCCACCACCTTTGCCAACGTCCTTCTCGTCTGTGCCAAAATGGGAGCTTTGGAATAGGGCATGGACATCCATTAAAGCATAATGGAAAGAGTTTTTTTTGTCAGATATTATACTTGGAAATACTCTGATAGACATGTGTCGAAAATGTGGAAGAATAGACAATACACATGAACTTTTGATAGAATAGATCAAAAGGAAATCATCTTATAGAACTTCATGATTGTAGGATATGCACAAAATGGATTTATTAAAACAGGCTATTGTGTTACATCTCCACCATATGCTACATTTATATTTTTCAATATATTGATGAGACTATTAGACATCATTTATGATTGCTTGATTATCTAGTATCTACATGTGTGTGATTGCTAAATTTGATGGTTAATCTTGATACATTAAAATGAAATGGAAATAATTATCACGTTTTTTATTACAATTTTTTTTTTTGGTTTTTGAGGAATAACATATTAATGTGTGATTGAGTGCAACTGAATGCAGAAAATGAGTGGGAAATTGTCAAAGATGAGAACATGGTTGAGGTAAGGGTTTCATAGCCGCTTGATAAATAACTAGTATGATGGGATCTTGAGGTATTCACACACTCATTTAGTCACATTCTCTAGCATTGTAGGATTGCACTCTATTAATATTGATTGCAGAATTGTGTATGTAATGAGTACGTTTATTATGATTTGAAAGCTAAATTAGTGGGAAAATAATTTATTTCTTATAATTTTTATTATGTTTGTAAATGAAAAATTAAAAGAATGTAATCAAGTATTGTTTTAAATTTGAAATTAGATTGGCTTTAATTCGGTAATAAATTATATTTATATAAATTAATAATAAAGGTATTATTATTAATATATAAATATGTAAAAGTATATATAAGATTATTATTAATGAAAAATAATAATTATTGCTTGAAATATAATTATATATATATATATTATAATATACAAAATTAAAAAAAAAATGTTTTATTTCATTATAATAATATAATCATTATTTGCCTCAAATACATTTATATATGTTTAATAATAATTTTTAAATTATTATTCATATATAAATAAATAAATAAAGTGTACTTTCAAAATAATTAAATAATAATTATTGCTTGAATTGTATATATATATATAAATATAATAATAAGTTAATATTATTGAATAAATAAAATTATTTAAATAACTAAATGAATTACATGTTTCTTTATTTAAATTAATTTAAAAAGCTTTAAAAGTAAAAGTTAGAATAATATAAAATAATAAATAACTATAGTTCATTGTATGCATTTATGAGAAAGGTGAAAGTTAAAATTAAAAGAAATTAATTATAAAACTTCAAAAGAATAGCAATGCTAAAATTAACAAGTGACGCAAGCGTCGAGTTCCTGCCAGAGATTGTAATGCATTTAGATTAAAAGGAGAAAGTAGATAAAAATGTAGTTACTATATGCAAAGGAGATTAAAAAGAAATTCAAGCCAATAGCTTTTAAGCAAGCAACAAAGAAAGATGTTTTGCCAAAGAAGTAAACTAAATATAGTTGCTAGAAATTTATTTTTAGTCATCCCACTTATCAAGATCATAACTTCTATCACATAGCTCAAATTTTAAAGTTTAGAAATGCATAGAAAAGCTTAAATCACAAGCTAATTAGAGTGGCTCAAAGAAATGTCAGATCAACCCATCAAAGCACCAAAACAAAGCTTGAAGGTTAAATTCCACTTTGGAGCTATTATATAGCTTTACACTAAATCAATCCATTTGTACCAATCAGACAACACAAATTGGAATCTCAACAAACCCAATAACATAGAGTGAAAATTAATAAATTAATGTAAATGGCATGTCTATAGTATCAAAAACTCTAAATATTATTCACAGCTAATGGAAAAAGAATAAGTTATTAAATTGATATATGAGAATTCATTGTTTAATAATTATTATTAGAAAACTACCCTTGTATAATTTGTTTTTTCTCAAATATGCCATGCCTAAGGACTATTATAGCCATTGCCACCATGAATAGTACTCATTTAATTTTTATTATTAAAAAGTTCACCTTATGTTAAAACTTTCGGCTTAGATGCTATAACCAAAGGGTATTTCTTTACACTTTCCTTATATGTCAGTGTACTTACCACACAGAGTTAGATTTAGTATTTTATTCAATTCCATATTCTAATATGTCTCTTAGGATTTGAACCAAAACATGGATAATGAACACTTAAGCTCATCCTATGTGTCTAATGAGAGGCTAAACATAGCATATGCAACAGATTTATTATTGGGTTTTTATGATATTTTACTTTTTAATATTTTGCAAAATATTTTATGAAAGAAAGAAATATTTATTTCCTCTATTTATACATAATTAATACTTAGGAAATGTAGAATCAGACAAACAATTAAAAATAGTTTGGCTGAAAGTTGTTTTTCCCAACATGAGATAACTTTTTGGGGAACCAATCCAAAGCTTCAAACAAAAATAATTTTTTTTGATATCATTTAGAAATAGGTCCCAAATCGTATTGAAAAGACTCTGTATGTGGTACTTTTTAAAAACTAATGTCCTATAGTTGAAACATTTTTATTTTTTACAAGTTACTGTTCGTAAAAACTAGCCATCTATAGAGATGCATAGCTTCTCACTATGTTTGAGAATGATGGATGATACAATGTTTATTAGTGGTAATGCTAATCCAAGTTGCAAGTCACTGCTGGGTATGAACAGGACAATATCAACTGAATAGCTTGCCTAAATTTATAAAATCATCAGCAAGACATTACCATGTGGGTGAAGCTTATGTCATGCCTTCCGTCTTTGCCCAATAAGGTAGACTTCCAAAGACTACAGGAATATTTAAATTCAGCATTGCCTTTCGTAACATCTCTTTCATCCTTATCTCGTTGGCACCTGCAGGAGATGCTTGCAAATTTCTTACTAGAGAGGTTATCACATGCTAATCACACTGAGTGATGTGTTCTAGTATGTGTAGCATTACTAACACCTTTATTTTCCTTGTATGATAATAGTTTTGTTCTATTTTATTTTTTGTTGTTTTTTTGGTTATGCAAGGCTATAGCTTAATAATTGAACCGTACCTTCCAAATGCAACTACACTAATTTTTTTGTCTATTTGATTTCTCAAGTTCAGAATTTTAGGCTAGGTTATTCTGTGTTTATATTGGGGAAACATTATTTGTCTTCAGAATGCATATAATGCTTTTCAATTTGATTTTTAAAGGATTTCCTTATAAGTATTTTAGAGATGTTTCTTACCTTCATCTCATGTGGTGGATTGATTAAGGCTTGTTGATGTGGATCATTGTAAGGAAATAACCAATTGTGTGAGTTTCCTTGCACTTTGTTGGGCTTGGCAAGGACCCAAAGTTCTAATTTTGAGTTAGCCTTGGTGACTCTACAGCTAATATTCCAAACTCAATTGAGTTTGATAGCCAGGACTTGCAGTGAGGCATGAATGTTAAATTCTCCAAGTCTTCAAAATAATAGAAAATCAATTCAAACTTCTAAAAGACTATTCAAAACACAAAAACACACATATATGTACATATGCATGTGTATATATATTTAAACACTCAATATATGCATACATATATATATATGTTCTCCTACTTTGGTCAATTATTAGAAACCTTTTCTAAAGTGAAATATTCTAATGTAATTCACTTTAAAATACATATATACACACGTCTATCTATATATGTATGCTTTATATATATAATTTATGTTGCATTATATTTAGGACTTATAGTGATAGTGCTTAAGGCCTATAAGTTAACCAATTATTTAATTGTGGTTTAATGTCTATATTTAGGGTGTGTATTTATCCTATCATAGATCACTGGTTTAGTGATTCTTTGTAAAGAGGTTAGCTTTATCATGATAGAAACTTGGAAATATAATATCTATCAAAAATCTAAATCTTGATCCTCGCTGGCAATAACATAAAATTTGGAATACACAAGCTAAAACAATAGGAATCAGGAAATCTGGAGAAAATGCATTGGAAACAACAGAAATATTGTAGTAGGCTTCTGAAGGAAATGACAGGAAAAGGTAAATTGACAGAACAATAATCACGAATTGCAGAGTACAGTTCAGAAACAGGGAAACAATTTTGAAATGGCAAAAAAATTGGAGTAGGTTTCTTAAAGAAAAGGCAGAAAACAAGGAATTGACAAGAAACATATAGGTAGGGTACAATTTTTTGGAAAGGAAACAATGCTTCAGAAACCTAGAAAAGGATTTTTGGCCTAACATAAACTGTTTCTAAATGTACAGATTTATTGACTGACTTTTGTGCTCAAATTAACATTCTGCGATACTTTTATATAGTTATATAAATTCGATATTTATGATGCCAAATTATCCATGAATTATAGAACAATGGCCATTTACTTATGTCTAGACATTTGAGTTTCTCGTTGTGGATGGAAAAGATGCTCAAGAGAATGTGCTTGAGAGGCCACTCTGAACTGTAATATCATAGAATGTACTCATTATCACACAAGTATTCAGGGAAGGCATGATAATCTACAAGTTGATACTTGACCTTCTTCCACAGCTTCTTGGCCCACCCTGGGGAAACAACATCTTCATCATCATAACCCACATCCGTATTTGTCCTTAAATCATTTGGAATTCTAAAATCCATTTCATCCCCGCTTTATTGATTATTGCTAGAATCGAATTGCTCCTGGGTTCCCATTAGTGAAATTGCTGCAAAAAATTTAAAAGAACCAAATTTGAAATCAATGAAATTTTTTGCAGTGGTTAAGACATTCCCAAAATCTGCTTAGATAATAAGAGAAGAAACCAATATGAAACTGTGTCAAGCTTTGTAAATAGAAAAGCAGAGAGAAAAGAACAAACTTCAGTACTTAATCAATTTTTAGAATCTATGATTAGGTTTTTGAAACAAAGGACTGGAATTCTTGAAAATGCCGAAGCTTGGATTTGCCAGAATATCTTAATTAAATGCTTGGTATTTGAAACAAAGGACTGAACATCTGAACTTTCTTAATTAAATGCCTAGTATTTATTTGTTGAATGTCTAATGTAATTCTTATATATAGTGCGCACCAAGTACCTCATAATTCTTGCAAATCTGAGTATGCAAACATTAGTTGCTGCTATTTCCTCTAAATGTTACCAAAATTAAGCGTAAAAGAATATAATTTAGCAGGAACCCCTAAAATTTTCACAAAATTTAGTATCAATCTTAGATAGCATATCCATTTCTTCCCTTTCTGATATTACTTGCAATATTAGCCTAAATCTAGCTTATTATGATAGTGATAAGCAATATTACAACAGGGGCTGAAACAAAAGAAAGCTATTTCTCCCCAAACATATATTTATTTCTTAAAAACTTCACATTTATTTGTAAAATGCCTCATATTTTCCATAAGACATCTCTTATCTTTTAGTTTGATGTCTAACTTCTATTTGTCAGATGTCTAACAATTTAGCCATGGATTCCATCCATAAAAAGCACCTAAATTTTGGCATACTCCAATCCAATTTTGTAAGCACCCTAGAATTTTTCCAAACCTGAATGAAAATATTAAGACAACAAAAGCATATACTTTCTAGCATACATCTGCTCACTTTCTTAGAGAATTTTAACTTTAAAACCTGCTACTTTTTGTTATACAAACGATGCTAATTATTAAATGCGTGATATATATCCAACACAACAAACCCCTAAATTTCAGCTTCATGTAATAGAATTTAACAATCATCCTAAAATTTTTCTCCTATATAGTATTTATAATTACACATGCATTTGCAACCATAATTTAGTGTATACATGACGAGAATCACACCAAACTTAAAAAAATTATTTTAGTCTTACAGGAATTCATTTAAAAATTGAATACCCCTAATAAGAATTCAGTTCAAAATTGTATACCAGTAAAAACAATTAACTTCAAAATTGAATACCTATACACAAGTCGTTTAAAACTGAATATCTAAACAAACAATTTTCCAATAGGTCCTCCAAGCTAATATTTCCTAATTTACTACCCACTTATTCATCTAAATTGCTGAGAAAGTATGGAAGATTACATTCGAATTGCTGAAAAATAAAGAAAATTCCCTCCGATTTGTTGGGGAAAAGGGAAGAATTGTTTTGCAGGACACTTCGAACCATCTACATCCTCTGAATGGATACCCCCAACGTGAAGCTTCCTCAACAGATTTCTCATTCTTGTTTTGGAAAAAGGAGGAGGGAGCTCGCCACTACTAGCCCAAAGCAAGTTCCTTTCCTTTCAAACATAGAAAAAACCTTGTAATTACAGATCTAGATAGTCTCACTATACTGTACCAAGCTGCAATGAACAACATTCATGTTTCACCAAAGGCATGAACTACTGTAGTTCGAATTTGACGGCTCCCAACTATACCCAATTCAACTAAGAGTTACTAATTGTATAATTTCATAACTAAGGACTACCAAGATGCTGCTACCTGATTTAGATCAATTCCTTGCTCTGTTTCCTGAACCTCTCCATCATCTCCACTAAACATAGTGCCAAATCCAGAATTCTTTAGCTCAATCCCAATTAAAAATTAAAATTAGATAGCATTAAAAATTATATATTCTATGTCCCAACCCTTAAGGAACCGAGCCGCGTCAACCCAAATGATCCCCAACTATGCCATAATAGCTTCCAATTTAAGCTCTAATGAAATGGGCACTTACACAGCCAAAATACCACTCCAACTAAAATTCTAAGCATTACAAAAGCATGCTAAGAAGCCACCTAAATCAGATAGACCAACAATAGTCCTCAGATTGAACAACACCCACCTATTAAGAAAGAAGAATCAATTTCACTCTAGATTGGGATAGATTACTCGTTTACATGTGATAGGTTTTAGAACCATGATTTAAGGATTTTCTTAAAGAGGTTCTACATGTGATGTAACATAACCTCAAAAAACATGCCTAAAAATAGTAGTAGAAAAGGGGAAAAACTTAAACTAGTTTGTAGTACAGGGCTCTGGATTACCTCATTATTGGACTAGTGATTATTGTTCAATCCTTTAGCCCAATCAAATCCTCACATTTTCTTCTTTGTGTTGTCCTTCTTCAGATAATGCTTTGAAACAACATCTCAGAGCCACCATGGCTACAAGTTGTCAAAGCACTAATAATAAACCTCAAATATAGCATTTCGTGATAGGGTTTATTGGACCAATAAACCCCTTGGATTTTGCATTGCTAGCCAACGAGATTACCAAGACTCCAAACTTCACTATATTCCAACAAGAACGGATTGTGAGCACCTCGGTGATGATTAAATGGGGAGAAACATAGTGGGTGTATGGAGATTAATGAAAATTATACCTGTGAGTTGCTGATACGCGGAGCCCGAGAATGTACACCGCCTTTGCGCGGAGAGTGGGCAGATTAGGTTCGTTGCCCTCAAATTTCCATATGTAATAGTCTTCATGCAGCCATGGATTAGCCCCACGATTTCTCTCAGGCAACATTTCGGCTACCTATACACAAAGATTGAGAAATGAAAAAAAAACAAAATGTTTAAAATAAAGCTATTGAATTAGTTGTTTCTATTAGGCTCTAGGAAATTAAAAGAGCCAGAAATAACAATAATGAAGAAGCAGAGACACGACACACATATGGCATTAGCAATGCAGAAACAAAAATCGTTGCAGAGGTAGAATAGTTATGCATCTCTGCAGGTTTGTTGTTCATTGCCGTGTCTCTGTGTGTTGTTGCCGCAGTGAAGGTTTTTGCACGTTTCCAACAACTTTCAACAGCTTCTCTTATTAATTATAATGTTGAGGAAAAATTATTATGATCTTAATTTTTCAAGTTTTTTAAAAATGAAAAATGAATTATAGAGCTACTCAGACCAATAAAAAAATAGATAAATAATAATTTTTAAATATAAAAAATATGTTTTAAAATACAAATTATAGTAATAGAATGAAATATATTTAAATTATGTGATGTGATTGGTCAGTACAGATAAAAAAATTAAAAATCAAAGGATTGCAGGAACTAATAAATAAATAAAAATTAAGTATTATGTGATTATGAAATATTTGCATATAGATTACAAAAATAAAGTAATGCAAATGAAAAATAAAAAACAACATACACAAAGTAATAGCGATGCATAGCAAGTGGCTTAAATCTATATTAAATGACCAAAGTACTCTGGCCATGCGTGGTCACCAAGCCATTCCAGCGCCTTCACCTCCAGCCATATGCCATTTAATGCATTTAATTTGCATTAATGGATTACGTACCTCTACCCGCCAGTTTTATAAACTATGCCTTTTCTTAAATTAATTTAATCAATCTATCCGTTCGCATTTTCCTAATTTTTTTAATGCATTTAATTTTCATTCATGGATTACGTACCTCTAGCCGCCAGTTTTATAAACTATGCATTTGCTTAAATTTATTTAATCAATTTATGCATTTGCATTTTCCTGAATTTTTAAAATGAAAATGATTTATAAAGCTACTTGGATGAATAGAAAAATAGATAAATGCTAATTTTCCAATATAAAAAATAGCTCTCCAAATTCAAACTATACAAAAAAATAAGTAATATGTTAAATGCCAAAATGTGATTGGCCGATGCTGCCCGAGAAAAACATTCTGGGTGAATGCAATAGTTTTCCTGCTTGGCGGCAGGAACTAAAAATAAAGTTAGACTATAGTAAAAACTTTTCAATAAAAAGTTTTTTAAATATAGCCCTACGGAGCTCATGCAATTAGGGTAGTTCAAAATTAAAATAAATCCAACTTTAAAGAGAGCTAAAAATATACTAGAACTTTACTCAATCTCAACACTAAAAAAAAGAGGCAGCTAACTTTGTTTGAGTAAAAAGAAAATCATAAATAGAGAAATTTTGGAAGTGAAAAGACAATATTTTTTTGGAGAAAATATGAAAAAGAAACATATGCAATTTGGGAAAGAAATCAAAGAAAAGAAACTTTTGGGGGAAAAATTAGTTTGGAAGGAGCGAAGGAAGTTCATTATTCTTTATTTTTTTGGAGTGGCCACTAGACATTGAAGTCAAGCGCTTCAATCAACACTACAGCTACGTTTTCAACTTGTGCAAAAGAAGAATAATTTATCAAACTCAGGTTCTTGGTTTTTTTTTAAGAATTTTTTTTTTTTTTTTGTAACTACCAACATTTCTTTTAAAGGGTATCAACATATAAAATATAAAACAGGTTGTTGTGAATTTATAAACCTACTGTTATGGAATGTAAAATCTTCTGTTGTGAAATTTGAAGATCTACTATTATGGAATTTAAAATCCCATTGTTGTGAAAGTTATGGCTATGTCTTAAATACATGTGTAAATAAATATGTGTAATGTTGATAATAGACCCATTTGCATAATATGGGAGTAAAGAGATATATATACGACTGGAATAAAATAATCGATCTAGGGAATCATGCATGACTGTGTCTATGTAAAAGGTTGTGTAACAATGAACTTGAAAGTCCTAGTTGCTATTAAAAATAAACTTTATTTGCATTGTGAACACCTTGTTTTCCTCTTATTTTGCTACATAAAGAAAATATATAGAGATTTATTTCTTTTATTTTTTTGTTATTAAATCTACTATGGTGAATCTACTTTTCTACTTGATATAATCAAGGTTGTATATATATGAAATTGTGAATGACTCAAATTAATTACTTGAAATAAAGAAGCATTGATGATAAATATGTAAGTTAACTAAACTACTTGCATGTAAAAGAATTGAATTGCATTATCTTACAATTACTATGCATGTAAAGTTAGAAAGAATGAAAGAGGTAAAATTGAACATTTGCATGAAAGGAAAAGAGCATTTGTTTAATTTACAATTATCATGCATGTTATTGTCTTCTATATGTGTATTGGGTTTACCTTTCAGGATAGGGTGTCAAATGTGGGTTAATAGATAAGGTCGATCCTCTTTTCAGGATCTACTTAATACTTTTAGTGCTTTGGCCAAAGCCATGTGTTCATTGAAATAGATGAAATTTACCTAGAAAAATTATTATATTTCTCTGCCATATCCTATTTGTGGGACATTGCATGTTCACATTAGAACTGCATGTATATACATAAGGCTTGCATTGGGATTCTGTCCTGTGTAGATGTTAATATGTTAATCAAATTGAAACAAATAACACAAATGATAGAACTTTAAACTGAAGAAATTGAAATGAAATTAAAATATAAACAGGAATTCTTCAGAAGCATTCCATCTTTCTCTATCTCCAGAGATTTGTTCGAAGATGCTGCTCTCAGATTGTGTAAGCTTGGCTTCTCCAAATGGCAGTCTACAGAATGAGGAAAATCTCTATCCTATATGCTGGTGAAGATGAGAATGCTGACGGATATGGACAGGGGCTGTGAATTATGCATAGGGGCTGTAAATGGAGTATGCTATGAAATAAAATGGATATGCCATGATATGATTCTATGCTATACTATGATGCTTGAATACTGTGAATGCTAAAAGGCTTATGCAAATTGGCTATAGTTATTCTATTGAAAGCTTTTGTATGATTTGAAAGACCTGGCAGTCTTATTTATAGCTTTTTGCTGGCACAATCCTGGCTAGCAAGAATCAACGGCTATGAGATTGTCTAGTAAGTTTGAATGGTGAGAGATGGAGAGGTTGAGAAGAAGATGGAAGAGGTTGAGAGGTTGGAGAGAAGAATGGATGCTTGTCTTCAACCCACGAGAACAAGCTTGCACAGGAACAGAGGAATTTAATTTTTCTGTTTCGACAGTTTGCTTCATGGCTGTTGAAGATAATCCCCAAATTAATTAAATAAATAAATTTATTTAATTTCATTTATTGAGTTTGATTTTTGATTTTAGGATTATAGAAGATTTAAATTAAATATTTTGGAATATTTAATTGTGATGTGACTTTAGAAGAATTTAATTAAATATTTTGAGATATTTAATTGTGAATAGATATTAGAAGAATTTAATTAGAAGAAAGGAATATTTAATCTTTATTTGAATAAAATATTCAAACCAAGATTATTGATAATTAATCGTAACGTTTATTTAATTAATTAATAAATGAATAAGAAAAATGATTAAATAAACTTATTTATTTAATCGAAATGAAAGAATGAACAAATATAAATAAATTATTTAAATTTATTTATACGCAGATGAAATTCAAAGATTTAATTAAATAAAAAATATTTAATTAATTACCAGACAATGTGATGTGACCATTTTTAGGTGTATACATTTTGCCCCTCTTTGAAGTGATGTGTTTTACGCATTGTTTCAAAGAATTTTTTAAAATTTTCCGCAAATGTTAATTGTCGAATGTTGATAAGTATATGCCCCCTCGAACGATGAATTGATAATATTTTGAATTTTTGTGAATTTTTTGAATTTTTGAATTTTTTGTGAAATTTTCAATTTTTATGATTTTGAAGATGTCGATTCATTGTTCAAAAATAATGATATGAAGAAATTGACCCAGAAAGATTTGAAATGAAAATTAATGATCAAAATTGTGCCTGCTATGTTAAAATTTGATAAAATGCCCCAATTTTACCATTATATAGGTTAAAAATGTCATTTTCCATGTCATTTTTCATTTTAACCTAGTAAAATTTGCAAATTTTAAGCTCTAGAGTGAGAAAAAGGCACTTCCCATTCATCAGCACTATTTCAAGTGCATCCAACGACATCAGTGACCAGCGCACTATGGACCCCCGGTATGTACCCTGTGAAACTCCTGCTTTTTGAAAATTTTCCGTTTGTTGCACATTTTTTTGATGTTTTGAGTGATAAATGACGTGTTTTAGCCCCTTAATGTTTTTCGTAGCGCCTATGATAATTTCCGTAGTGCATATAATTCCGTAGCGCATTTGATAAATTTTGCAGTGCTGTTGATTATTTTTGTAGCGCATTTGGTAGAATAGTGCCCGTAATAAAAAAGCATAGCACTCATGATGCTTTCTATAGCGCCTTTGATTCTGTAGCGCTGATGATGAATGCTATAGCGCTCATGACCATTTTCATAGCGCCTATGATTGGATGTTGTTTGTAATAAATAAATCTGTTCCCAAAGTTGTTGGAAAACAAATAATAGCTGATAAATTTGCTTTTAAAGTTGTTAAAAACAAACAAGACTGATAAGTTTGCTTCTAAAGTTGTTAAAAACAAACGTGATTTTGATTATCTGCTTTCATGAAAATGAAAAACAAATAGTTTGATGTTCAGATTTGATTTATAAGTCATGATGATTTGATATTGATTTTGCTTTGATGTTGTGTCAACAGGAGAGATTGGGCATTTTGTAGTCACAGGAGGCATTCCTGAGTACATGGGGTTTGATTCCACATCTGTTATAGTCAGATCGAGATGTGATTGATGCTTGTGGATTGAGTTCATTGCTTGAAATGCCTGAGGTTTGCCTCAATAGGGCTTTATTGACAGCACTCGCAAAGCGGTGGCATAGTGACACCAACACATTTCATTTACCAACCAGAGAGATTACAGTGACCCCTGAGGACGTATATCACATCTTGAGGATCCCAGTGATGGGAGAGATAGTGGTATTTGATAGCCGAGAGGCTAGAGGCACTAATGCTTTGAGACGGATTTTTAGAAATGATTAGATTGCTGGATATTTCATCACATGGGCCGAGATGACAGATACATATCCACCTTTACCATCTATACTTACAGGATTTATTGGAGGTGTTTTGTGCCCTGGCCATAGGTCGAAGGGGTTCACAGTCGAGTGGGGTCAGGTTCTGGAGAGTATAGTGATGTGGGGTACACGATATGCATGGGGGACATACATGCTTGCTCACTTATATGATGAGTTACATCATATTGTATATGGTAGAGGCTGGAGTTTTGCTGTCGGTTGCTCATTATTACAGATATGGGCATGGGAGAACTTTGCTGTTTTGCGACCATTGACTCGAGGACAGCGACCAGCTGGTTGATCGTACAGATGGAGATATGCATATATTATTGCTCAGCCAAGATTGGGCAAACTGGAGCATTGGCAGTGTCTCTTAGATGATCTGGATACAGTATGCTGGCGGCCATATTTAGATTGTGAGGCATGGCCAGAGGATGCGAGGGAGATGCCCTATGTGTGTATGTCTAGATACCTGATTGGGCATACTCCATGGATTATTGAGAGATTTCTTGCTGGACGAGTATGTCGACAGTTTGGTCAGATTCAGGGTATGCCAATGGGTTCCGCCATTTATGCACGGCGACAGCCAGAGCTTGCAGTATGGGGTCCACAGATTTCGTATGAGGCAATAGTGGCAAAGTTCACCAGTTTAGGAGTGGTGATGTGGGATTATCAAGTTGATGTCCTTGATGCAGGGATGACGCCAGAGTATAGCCAGTATGTATTAGAGCATCCAGCACCACTTATGTTCAATCCTGATGAGCCTATAGCACCTGTTGCTGCATAGAGATGATGACAGAGAGATTCAACTTTAGAGGGTGATGATTCAGAAGGAGATGATGATTCAGAGGGAGATGATGATGAGGAGGGTGGAGGTAGGGGTGGTGATAGAGGTGGCAGGAGAGGTGGTAGGAGAGGTGGTAGAGGTGGCAGAGGTGGACCACAGATGAGACATATGGATCCATCACCTTTAGTAGATCCAGTGGTGTCAGGTCAGATATCCTCTCTATAGAGTACAATGCAGAGCTTACAGAGTCAGCTAGCACAGGCACAGACCTTGATCACACAACTGCAGGGACAATTGACTTCAGTTACTGCTAAGAGGGATATCGCCAGACAGCAGGGTGAGTAGGCCATTGATTTAGCGAATAGTCTACAGAGAGTAGCAGGTAGCACCTTGACTGGTGACATGATGAGAGAGGTGACCAGAGCCACCCAAGAGGCTGAGTTTTACAGGACTAGATATCATGATGCGGTTCCACCTGAGCAGAGGGAGAGTTATACTCAGTCACGGTCTACCCATAGTCAATCTCATACTACCAGTAGGTGTGTGACACAACCATTACCTCCAGGAGGGCCATCAGGAATAGGTGGAGCAGGTCCATCAGGTGTAGGTGGTACAGGTCCATCAGGTGCAGGTGGTACAGGTCCATCAAGTGTAGGTGGTAAAGGTCCCAGACCAGCACCATCAGAGGATAACATTGCCTAGTGCATTGTAGATGATATTTTTGTGATACTCTGTTGAGACATTTATATACACCCTGAGATGATCTCATTTTTTATGATGTTATATCATGTATAGTTGACATCCTTGTATATTTTGACATTCATTTTTGAGATATATGAAATGCAGCGATAATTTGTGATGAGATAAATGCATCTATTTTCTATGTGCATGATGTGTGATGGTTTCTCAATCTTATGCTTATGATGTATATGTATGCATGATTTATGAAATGAATGAAATCTATTGATAAATGATTGTATGAATATGATATACAATACAATTTATACATGTTTATGAATGTTTATGATGTATGCTTTATTTTTTATGATTTTATGATGCAAATATGTATGAAATGATATTTTTTGTGAATGTCAAAATATACTCAGTCATGTATGCAAAAAGATATGAACCATTTGATACTTTGCTAGATTTTTGGGAAATCTATGAATGCAAAATGCAGATTCTAACATGAATGCAATCTATACTAACTGTGCAGGATATCCATACAATATTGCCATTTGGAGAGCTTATTTGTGATTCTTGTATCATCATAAAGCATTAAAATTTTGAAAGTTAATACAAGCATCAAAGGGTATGTTAGCACCAGTGATGACCTGAGTATTGCTTTCATGATTTTTAATATAGCAAGTTAATACAAGCATCTAGGTATAATTGAACTGAGATGACCTGAGTATTGCTTGCATAAACAGACAAGAGTTAACCTGTTTCCCATGCAAATTCTGAAATGTCATCCATGATATGTAGTAGAGCATGTCTCGTGACCAATTTGCATAGTACTAATGATTTCCTCACAAACAACAGACAAAGAAAAATCATACTCCTTCCTTGCTTTTCTAGTTCAGTACATCATCGAATTGCTCCAGAGATATGATAGAAAAATCAAACAACCATTCAAATCTTGCTTAAAGTATTTCAAACATTAGTTAGATTAAGATCATCCAAATTGGTTATCATCATTGATTTTCTTGTTTCAATAGTTGTTTGGATCATGTTGTTTTGATGTCAATTGTCATTGAATAAGCATGTTGTGGTTGATTTGATACGACAATGTTTGTTGTGTTTTGGCAAACTATTTTGTGTTTGTTTGTGATGTTCGAAAAGCTCGTTGCCCCTCTCTTGTTTCAGTCTATGTTTCTGCCCCTAGTGTAAACACAACCTAAAGAGTATGGATATGTACAAATTTCATCAAGCCATGATGAAACATAAGGATCCCTGTCATATGATATGGATATATACAGATGATAGATATAAATGGATGATGCCGAAATTGAATGTAAGACATAAGCTAATAGATGGAGGAGCCTATTTTGATCATGAGTAGAGCCTATTTGCCAGGTTTTCACCACTTGTTTTTATTACACTTTTTCAAAAATTTTCTAATTTTTTTGGATTTTTCAGGACTTTTTATGATTTTTTAAATTTTTTTCAGGACTTTTTATGATTTTTATTTTTTAAGGACTTTTATGATTTTTTTATTTTTTTAGGAATTTTTATGATTTTTATGATTTTTCAGGACTTTTTATGATTTTTTTGATTTTTCAGGACTTTTTTTGATTTAAACATAGAATTTCTTCAAATGAATGCTATTGATCGGCTCTTCAAATAGGTCCCCTTCTGATGTGGATAACTGATATGCACCAGAACCGTATGCTGCAATGATGAAAAATGGACCAAGCCAGTTAGGTTCAAATTTCCCTTTCTTCTCTCTGTCTTGCTGATTACATGGATTTTCTCTCAAGACTAAGTCACCTACTTGAAATGTCCGTGGTTTAACTCTCTGATTATAACTATGAGACATAACTTGTTGATAACCCTTCAAATAGTTAGCCGCATGTTGATGTCTTTCATCTAACAGTTCCAACTCTTGCAAGCGAGATACTCTGTAGTCTTCATCACTTATCAATCCCTTGAGTGAGACCCTAAGCGAAGGTATTTCAACCTCTAGTGGTAAGATTGCTTCTGCTCCATAGACCAAGGCATATGGTGTAGCTCCTGTTGGTGTGCGAATGCTAGTTCTATATGCCCACAAAGCTGGATTTAATTGAACATGCCAATCACGACCGACGTCATTTATTATCTTCTTCAAGATCTTCAAGATTGTTTTGTTGGAAGCTTCTGCTTGACCATTACCTTGTGGATAGTAAGGTGTAGAGAACCTGTGTTGGATGTGAAATATTTCACAAAGTTCATCAACATTTTGATTCTTGAAAGGCCTTCCATTATCAGTAATGATAGAATTAGGAATTCCATATCTACAAATGATGCAATTCGAAATAAATGAAGATATTTGTTTACCAGTCACTGTTGTCAAAGGAATAGCTTTAATCCATTTTGTAAAATACTCCGTAGCTGTGATGATGAATTTATGACCATTTGACGATGAAGGATGAATTTTACCAACAAGATCTAGTCCCCACTGAGAAAAAGGCCATGTCAGAGTGAAAGGTTGCAGTTCCTGTGTAGGTGCATGAATAAGATTCCCATGAATCTGGAATTTAGAACACTTCTTGACAAAAGTAAAAGAATCTTTCTCCATGGTAGGCCAATAGTATCCCATTCTGACAAGTTTCTTGGCTAAGGACAAACCACTCGAATGAGTTCCACAAATACCACCATGAACCTCTTGTAAGGCTTTTTCAGATTCGTCACGTTCAAGACATATAAGGAGTGTACCATCAAGACCACGTCTATAAAGGATATCGGCAATTAAGATATAACCGGATGATTGGCGTATGAAGTTCCTTTTTTGGTTTCGGGATAAATCTAGAGGTAAGATATTATCTTTCAAATAGGTATAAGTCTTGCCATATAAAGGTGAATTAGAACCAGCTAAATGATATATGACTTGGGTCTCAAGATTATCATAGGCAGGAGAAAACAATTGTTCCACCAAGAATTCATACTTAGTTTGATCTTCTGGTATTTGTAATAAAGAATCAATTGTAGCCATTGCGTATGCAGCTTTATTATCAATCCTTGAGATTTGTGAAAACTTGATTGACACAAAATACTTTTTATAATCATCCACCATGTTCTTGTAAGGTAGCAACTTATCATCTTTAGTTTGATAATCATCATTAATTTGATTAATGACAAGTTGTGAATCACCATAAACCTGGAGCTCTGTAATCTACCATTCTAATGTATTTTCAATCCTATGAGCAATGCCTCATATTCAGCTATGTTATTTGTGCAAGGAAACATCAACCAATATGATCGTGAAATGGTATGTCCTTCAGGTGTAACAAAGAGAATCCCTACCCCTGAGCCATATTGTGTATAAGATCCATCAAAATACAATGTCCATGATTTCTAAATTGTTGTTGTGAAGACACCTGCATCAGGAAACTCAATGTGTATTGGATTTTCTTCTTGTAAAGGTGCTTCAACCAACTGATCTGCAATGACCTGTCCTTTAATAGCTTTTCGATCTACATAGTGAATATCAAACTCACTTAAGATCATTACCCATTTTGCAAGTTTCCCTGTTAAAGTAGCTCTGCTTAGAAGGTATTTTAGTGGATCAATATTGGTTATTAGCTTAACTGTATGAGCCAACATATAGTGTCACAACTTTTGAGAAGCAAATACCACTGCAAGGCAAGCTTTTTCAATGAAACTATACTTTAATTCATGACTTGTTAAGGTTCTGCTGATATAGTATATGGCCCTTTCTTTACCTGTAGAATCTTCTTGTGCTAGTAATGCTCCCAAGGATACTTCTGTTGCTGAAATATAGAGTATGAGTGGCTCTCCTGGAATAGGTGGAATTAAAACTGGTGGGTGCATAAGATATTGCTTGATCTGATTGAATGCTGCTTCACATTTATCATCCCATTTGAATGGGACATTCTTATGTAATAAATGTGTAAATGGCAAGCTTTTGTCTGCCAGTTGAGCTATAAACCTTCTGATGGATTGTAGTAATCCTTGCAATGATCGAAGTTGACTGATATTTCATGGTGGCGGCATGTCCATTATAGCTTGTAATTTTTCTGGATCAACCTCTATGCCCTTTTATGAAACAATGTATCCTAGGAGTTTTCCAGATGTAACGCCGAAGACACATTTCTTTGGATTGAGTCAAACATTGAACTTCTCCATTCTGGTAAAGATTTTTGACAGGATTTCTAGATGTTCTTCTCGTGTGTAAGATTTGGTAAGTAAATCATCAACATAATCTTCCATGAATGTGTGCATCATGTCATGAAAAATGGTTGTCATTGCTCTTTGATAAGTGGCTCCAGTGTTCTTTAACCCAAATGGCATTACATTCCAGCAACAGGTACCCCAAGGGCATGTGAATGCTGTTTTATCTTGATCCTCTGGTGCAATCTTTATTTGGTTGTATCCTAAAAATCCATCCATTAATGAATACATTGCATGGCCAACAGTTAAATCAACAATCATATCTATGTTGAGCAAAGGAAAGTCATCTTTGGGACAAGCTTTGTTTAAATCTCTGAAATCTGTACAAACTCTGATCCTTCCATCTGGCTTTGAAACAGGTACAATATTGGAAATCCCTTCGGAATAATCAATAGCCCGAATGAATCCAACATCCAAAAGCTTCTTTGATTCTTCTTTGACCAATAATGCAACATGTGGATGCATTTTTTTGAGTTTTTGTTTCACGGGTTTTGCCCCTGCTTTGATAGATAAATGATGCATTATCAGATTAGGATCTAACCTTGGCATATCAACATATGACCAAGCAAAGTTAAATTGATTCTCCTTCAAGAATTCCATGAATTTTAGGACTTCTTCAACTGTTAATGATGCTGCAAGTTGCAAGATTTTGGCTGCTCCACTGTACTTATGTTGATTGATTCTATTGGTTTGATCAAAATAGAAGATCTTTTGTGATAATACTTAGGAAGAGTGTCAAGTTTCTCATCATTCAGTGCCTCAGAAAGGTTTTCACTGTCGGATTCGCTCTTTATTTTTCTCTTGTTTTGATCTATCACTGCCATTTTTCGGTTTTCACCAATAGATCCATCTTTTATTTCATTTATTTTGCAGCTAAGAGACTTGACACCCTCCTTATCAAAATCATGAGTATGAAATTCTTGGATGAAACAATTGTTTTCTTCATTAGAGGAGCAAAGGAAATTTATAATGTCCTCATCATCATGGAATGTAGGGATATGAATAGGTACGTCAATGTCCCAATCAATAAGTTTTGGATAAACTAAAGGCATGGGATCATTAGGTTGGGTAAGGTCTTGAATTGTCAAAGTCATGATGCGGCTATCATCTTCATGATAGACAAGGTCTATGATGGTATTCTCCTGTTGATTATCAATCTCGTTAGAATCTGATTCATCCTCACTTGAGTCATGATCGTTTTGTAAAACATAATCAAGTGGAGGTCTTGAACCTTCTCCTTGAATGAGAATAGGTGCATATTTGTGTATGGTATCAACTTTTTTGTCTCTCCAAAATTCATCATTATAAATGGTGTCCCATTCATATTCATTAGAATCAGTATCTGAACTATTCTACAATTGAAAAATTGATTCATGAGGTTTATCTGTCATTGATTCTCCTTCATGAGTTGATTGTGCTTGCTGTGAAGTAGATTCTTCTTTATCTTTACCATATCCAAGTCCTATTTTATCACTAGGATGTATTGAAATAGGTTGAATTGGTTCCACAATTCCTTCTCTTCTCTTTCCTATAGGACCATTTCCTTCATAGCCCATCTTCTGCATGATAGCGTACCCCTTACCATATTGTTCTGTAGGTAACTTAATGTGCAAGAGAGATTCATCTTCATCTTTGTATAGCCAATTGAGGATATCCCTATCTTCAGCTTCTTCTTTAGTGGTTTTGGCTCTAATGAATTTTTCGTCAAACTTTGTGATTGGCACAGAAGCTTGGGATATAGGGGCTGTTGCAATCTTTTGATTTGATAAGTTTGGCTGACCATGTGACCTTGGAGAACGTGTTAAAGTAGAAAGAGACAGTGAATATTCACCTACCCCTTTGTCTTTAAACTTTAGCTTAGTATCAAGATTCTTTGTCAATTCTTGCAATTGGACTTGTAGATTGGAAGAAGAAACAATAAGAGCTTCCCTATTGTGTGGCACAAAGGCATCTTGAGTTGCTTGAAGATTTGAACAAGTTTGGGTACTATTGTAATCAGCTTGTATAGTTATTTCCTGTCCATCATATGGAAACTTGATGCATTAATGATACGTTGATGGTACTGCTTGCATATCGTGAATCCATGAACGACCCAAAAGTATATTATAGGAAAGATCCCAATCTAGAACCTGACAAAATGTGTTCTTCACAACAGGTCCCACTCTGATAGGTAGCATTATTAGTCCCTTAGAAGCTCTTTCTTCATCATCATATGCCTTGATAGTTATTTTCCTTCGTGGATCAATTTCATTTTTTGATATTCCCAAGGCATTGATTAGCTTTAAAGTACAAATATTTAAACTGGCTCCTCCATCTATTAAGACATGTCTAATTCGGTGTCTATGAATCATGACTTCAAGATAGAGCGATGAATTATGTGGATGTGTCATGGAGGCATCATCTTTGTCAGAAAATGAAAGACAAGTGGGGGAAGACAAATGTCCCACCATTGCTTGAAATTTGTTTACATCCAAATCAGTATCAACAATAGTGTTTACAAGAGCTTCTTCTAAAATATTCTTATGTATGGGGGATATTTTAAGAAGTTCAAGGATGGAGATTTGAGCTGATGTTTTTCTCAATTGATCAACTAGATTATATTGACTTGGAGGGGAAATGGTTGTTTTAGATGAACCTCCTTTTAGAACAACCTTTGCTTGTCCTCTCGTAGTCACATTAACCTGTTGATATTCTTGTTTTCCCTTGATTTTGATAACATTAACCCTTTGATCATCAACATAGATGTGACGGATTATATTGTCTTCAACATTAACCCATTGATATTCTTGCATCTGATGTTTCCCCTTTTTGATAATTCGGTAAAGGATCTTTAAATGCTTGATGATCGTCATTGGTATGGTGTCCTTCGATTGTAATAGTGCCATTGTCAATTAGATCTTGTACTAGATTTTTCAAAGCTTGACAATTATTCATTCTATGACCTTTACATTGATGATAATTGCAATAATACAAGTCATTCCATGATGGTGGTTTGACTCGAGGCTCATAATCTCTTTGTGGTGGTAAGGTGATGACCTTATTATCAAGAATTTCCTTGAGAGAAGACTCAAGAGATTGACCCAAAGTGGTAAAATTCCATCGATTCGAAAAGAATGAAGGTCTGGACGGATTTGATGTTTTGGTATTGCCAAGATTGTTATTGAAATTACCATGATTTTGATTGGTATTTTGATTGGTCATACTTTCTTGCTTGGAGGTTTGTCCTTGTTGATTGCTGTTTCCTTGTTGATTGGTATTTGCTTGTTGATTGTTTCATGGAGCACTTGATAGATTAAAGATAGATGGTCTTGTTTGTAGATTATTTGCATCTACTATACCATCATTGACAACACTTTTGTTTCTGTTCCAAAACCTTGTTTTATCGTTGTTGTTTTGGTTGGATGTACTTGGATTATCAAGTTTTATCACTCCTCGTTTAACCAAGGCCCCTTCAATTGTGATTGCATTTTCAATCAATTTTTCAAAGTTATGAGGACAATGAAGATTAAGCACATAGCTTAATTCTGGATGTAGGCTATTAATGAAGATATCCATCTTTTCCTTTTCAGGAATAGAACGGGAATATCATGCGAATAACCTTCTCCACCTTTGCAAGAATGTAGTGAAGGGTTCTCCTACTTTTTGTTTCACTTTACAAAGATCAAGCATTGTTATCGGGTGTTGAATGTTGTAGGCGTATTGTGATATAAACTGATTTATTAACTCCTCAAAGGTTTTGATGGGTGGAGTGATCTTTGAAAGCCACTCCATGGATTGTACACCTAGACTTTGTGGAAATAATCACATTAAGTAGGTATTGTCATAGGCAAATTCTAGACTCATATTTTGGAAATCCCTCACATGGTCAATGGGATCAGTTTTTCCATTGTACCTATCATATTTAGGAATCTCACAATGTTTTGGAAATGGGATCATTTGAAGACTCCTATCAAATGGATAAGGAGATATGTCATCCAAAACGTACTTCTTTGTTATACTCCCTTGCATCTCCTTTATTTGCCCTTGTAATTCTTTTATCTGTTGAGTAAGGGCACTAAAGTCATTAGGAGGAGTTTCGGTACTCTGTTTAATCCCTTCTATGTCAAAATTGTGAGGTAACTTAGCTCCTTGATTAGCTAATGAAAGAAAATATCTTTCTTTGTTTCGTTCTAAAATCCTTTCCATAAGAGTATGGAATTGGGGATCTTGTTCTGCTTCTTGAAGCTTTTCTTCTGTTAATTCATCAACATTAAATGTTTCCTCTTCTTTTTCATTACGATCACCCATTTTGCTTGTAGTGGTTTCTCCCTCGTCTTTTTCCATTTGTTTTTGAGATCTCGTGAAGATAGGCATAGGTTTTGTTCCAAATTCTACTCACTTTTGATCAAAAGAATGAAATAGTGCAATTATGTGATAGATATGAAAGTCAGGATAGAATAAAAATTCTTTGACTTACAAAAGTTTCTAATCTTTAACTTGTGTTGTTCCCTAATTGAAAGGATGAAAATCCTGTTAGTGGGAATTTAAGCAAAAGATCAAGAAAAGGATGATTTTGCACTTTATGAAGTTTTGATCATAGTTTTGTAAAAGGATGGATTTTGTGATAAATGCCTAATGTGATCCGAGTTCTCTATTGCAAAATTTGATTTGGACGAGTAGAATATTCAATTGTAGGTTGAGGAATATAACAAAAACGAATATGTTGACTATGATTATGCCTTTGAGAAAGGGCTCTTCTTTGAAAGTAAGCTTGTGAATACAAAGGTTCTATAGCATAATCATCAGAAAGACCTCTAACACAATCATGATACCTATGAAGAAAGGTTCTATATTTGAGTAAAACTTTTCGGCTTTGATACAAGAATCATCTCTTCTTCAATAATTTCTTGTGGTTAAGGGGTTTCTTTGGATTTTTAATCCTTTTGAAAATGGATTTCTTTACAAAAATTGTGGATTTCCAATCTCTTAACATGAGAGTAATCAATGTGATAGTGAGTGTTGGATGATCTTATCTGAATTAGTGTATTGAAAACACATCAAACAAGTTGTAGAATAGTTGTCTTAAATCCTATGCTAAACATCAAGTGTATGACCAAAATGTTTTTCAAAAAATATTTTAACAAGTTTTACACATGATAAGCACTTCAAACTAACTCACTCTTAGTTCTCAAGTAGGTCATCATAATAATCAACAACCCACATCTTTGAACTGTGTCGACTCACACAGCCGTGTCATCCCCGAAAGGGTGCTCGTGTTTTTGTCTTTTTCAGGTGCACACTCAGAGTGACAGAAGTGGATACCAGATCCCTTGAGCAAACAATCCTTGGCAGTTATATGGTGAGTATCTTGGGGGTAGATTCTTCCCTCCCCTGCATTGTGATTATTATGATGTTCGGAAACTGACAAGTTAGATACTACACTAGGTTCGTAGTTAGGGTTTCCGTTCGGTGCTGCAAATGATAGACTCCCTCGAGAGACCTCCCTACCTTTAGAACAAAGGCTTTGGGGATGGTTATCAATGCACACTATCGCCGAATGGGATTTTCATCAACCATCCGCATTTGATTAAAGTGGGTTGGAAAACTTGGCTTTAATTGTTCCCACTTAGGTCGTTCCCGTAGGGTGAGTACTTTTTTCCACTACTGTAGGCCTTCTAAAAGGTGTTAATAAAAGATAAAATTGCATAAAATAAAATAGGTGAGTTTGGCATTTTGATCACACAGTTAAGGGGAAAGCATAGGCCTATCACCAAAAACAAAGCAAACAAGGATTTATTTTAAGGCCAAAATAAAGATTTTGTTATGCTAAGTGAAGATGTTGCTTCACACAAACATAAAATTCATTTTAGTCCCAAAATAAAATATGAAGTGTCTACCCTAGGATTGCTTCATTTTAAGTTATGTGTCTACCCTAGGATTGCTTCATTTTAAGTTATGTGTCTACCCTAGGATTGGTTCATTCCAATTTAAAATTATTAACTGTTTGCAGTTGTGTCGGATTCAGTTAAACTATATTAAACTTACAAATTACAATTTGCAAGTTTTTGAAACATGCGCTATAACAGTCTTCATGGGCGCTGCAAGATTTATCATATGCGCTGTAGGACTTGTTGAGGGTACTGGAGGATGGCTTATGGGCACTGCAGGATAGATTAAAAGCGCTGTAGGATAATTCAAATGCACTGTAGGATATATCAGGAGCACTGCAGGAGGGATCATGAATGCTGTAGGATGACTCAAATGCATTGCAGAATTCTTCACAGGCATTGAACTGGGTATAAACTTTCTGAAACGTGTTTCTTGCGCTAATCCACTATTTTTTGGCTGTAACCTGTCAAAGAAACCTGCAAAAAGATGTTAAAAATGGGGGCAAGAGCCCCACAGTGGGCACCAAAAATGTGTAGATGTTAATATGTTAATCAAATTGAAACAAATAACACAAATGATAGAACTTTAAACTAAAGAAATTGAAATGAAATTAAAATATAAACATGAATTCTTCAGAAGTGTTCCATCTTTCTCTATCTCCAGAGATTTGTTCGAAGCTGCTGCTCTCAGATTGTGTAAGCTTGGCTTCTCCAAATGGCAGTCTGCAGAATGAGGAAAATCTCTATCCTATATGCTGGTGAAGATGAGAATGCTGACGGATATGGACAGGGGCTGTGAATTATGCATAGGGGCTGTAAATGGAGTATGCTATGAAATAAAATAGATATGCCATGATATGATTCTATGCTATACTATGATGCTTGAATACTGTGAATGCTAAAAGGCTTATGCAAATTGGCTATAGTTATTCTATTGAAAGCTTCTGTATGATTTGAAAGACCCGGCAGTCTTATTTATAGCTTTTTGCTGGCACAATCCTGGCTGGCAAGAATCAATGGCTATGAGATTGTCTGGTAAGTTTGAATGGTGAGAGATGGAGAGGTTGAGAAGAAGATGGAAGAGGTTGAGAGGTTGGAGAGAAGAATGGATGCTTGTCTTCAACCCACGGGAACAAGCTTGCACAGGAACAAAGGAATTTAATTTTTCTGTTTCGACAGTTTGCTTCATGGCCGTTGAAGATAATCCCCAAATTAATTAAATAAATAAATTTATTTAATTTCATTTATTGAGTTTGATTTTTGATTTTAGGATTATAGAAGATTTAAATTAAATATTTTGGAATATTTAATTGTGATGTGACTTTAGAAGAATTTAATTAAATATTTTGAGATATTTAATTGTGAATAGATATTAGAAGAATTTAATTAGAAGAAAGGAATATTTAATCTTTATTTGAATAAAATATTCAAACCAAGATTATTGATAATTAATCGTAACGTTTATTTATTTAATTAATAAATGAATAAGAAAAATGATTAAATAAACTTATTTATTTAATCGAAATGAAAGAATGAACAAATATAAATAAATTATTTAAATTTATTTATACGCAGATGGAATTCAGAGATTTAATTAAATAAAAAATATTTAATTAATTACCAGACAATGTGATGTGACCATTTTTAGGTGTATACATGTCCTACTTTTTGTTTCTAGGTTATTAGGTACTCTGTGTAGGGTTGGGTATTCTTCATGTTAGGAAGAATTCTGGGGAAGTGTAAGCTTCATAGTTGGGTTGAAAAAGTGCCTGCTCGCCCTGTTCTCATCTCTTGAATTACAGATAACTATGAGGGTTGGTGGCAGTCAAAGACTGCTATTTATGTCCTCACATTGTTTTTCTATCATTATTTGCAATACTACTTCTAATTTTTATATTTAGTTCATTCCATGGCTTGAGAGTCTAAATTGTAATGTTGTATATCAAATATTATGTGCATTTACCTACATTATGCACTACATACATGAGGTTATGTTATGTAATTTATTTACTTAAATGATGTTGTATCTTTTTTATGCCCTACTTATGAGATATTGAGTTATTGATCATTTTGTGAGATTTAATTGGGACACGATCCTTACAGTTGGTATCAGAGCTCTAGGTTTAACACTAGAGCCTTTTTGTCTATGATGCTAAGTTATAACTATACATTTTAAGGACTTTATTAGTAATCATGGTGCAAACAAGGACTAACAATCATAGTGGGCCAAGTGTAGTGTAGAAAATTGTACTCCTTTCTAAGTGAAAGTACAATTTCACACTTAGTTTGGACCCATTTTAGTGACCTTACATTTATGCATTTTTAAAACTCATTAATGGGCCACTAATACCCTTTATTATGCATCCTAAGGCCTATTTTAATAATTTTCCGATAATATAACCCGCATTGAATAAATGCTATTAATTAACTTAATGCTCCAACATAACTTAAGTCTCGAGGTTTTAGTTCAGGACCCATTCGCTCATGGGTGAATGGGTCCCCTTTAAGTTCATTTAAAATCAAATTTAAATATGTTTTTGGTGGCATTTCAAGGTCTTAAATTCAAATTCTAAGTGTTAGTCTTTAGGATTTAATAAGCAGGAAATTAAAAAGGAAGCCTATAAAGCTAAGTCTTTTAATCATTTTTCACTAGAATAAAGAGAGATTCACATGAGATCACAAGGATTTACACTACAGAACAAGGAGAAATCAATCAAGCATTCAAAGTCAAAGTATTGGAGCACCATTCTATTTATTTTTGCAGGTCTTCAAGCTCATTTTGTCAACAAGATTAAGCATTTCCAAATATTGATGATAGATGCCTATGGAGAATCATGATGAATTCTAGGTTTTGGGAGATGCACCAAGCCATTCAACCAAGCTTGATGACTTATTTCCTAAGTGATTCCATCTTCTATTATCATTCTAATTTTTTCCTAAAGCAAGGTATATTCAAATCTTTGATCTATTAGGATGATTTGAAATCTCCCAAAGTAGGTCTTCACCATTATTCATTGTTTCATTTGGGGATCCTATTCTAACACATTTGAATAGGGTTTCTTTTCATTTGAGCTCTTGTAATCTTAGATACACTTAAGATTAGGGCTTATACACAATTTCATGTTTCAAATCTATACTTTTTTTTATCAAGGTTTAATTACCAAACTTGGGGTTTGACCGAGGCAAACCCCCATCTGCCACCATTTAAAATAATTTTTGTTTTATAGATTTGTCATAGGTACAAATTCGAGAGTGAAGTTTCAAAAGTGTAGGAAGAAAGTGTAGATACTAGACCTAGATCTTAGTTTCTGATTTTCCAGAAAAGGAGACTTGGACCCATTCACCAATGGGCAGATGAGTCTTTGATAGGCTTGCAAAAATAACATTTTGTGTTAGGTGCACAATGTTTTCCCTTCCCATATTTTCCAAAAGTTTTTTTGTTTCTCTCAATTTTATTCTTTTAATCTACAAGATCCAAGTGTTAGCTTGCATTTTTTTTGCATTTTTGTTGATTTTCTATTTTTAGTTTTTCTCCCAAAAGTGTTGTTTGAACTTGACCCCATCCTCAAGCATAAGGAAATCTGAAGATTCTCACATTGAGTTGATTCACCTAAGGGTTATTAATTTATTCTTTGTGGGGATATCATTTCCTAATGAAAGAAGGAAGATAGGGTCTATTCTCATCCTCTTGGCTTACCTTTCCATTTTGAGAAACCCTATTTTTCTTCATTTCATTTTGGTGAACTTGACATTGTCCAACAAAATTATGAAAATTGGAGTTTATTTCAACCCTAGATATGAGTTTTGAACTAAGTTTGCATTAGTTGCATTACATTTAGGGTTATTTAAACTTGCATTAGTGAACATTGCATTTAAGGGTTAAATTTGCATGTTTACATCACCTAAATTCACAAAAATAAAAATAAAATTGCAATAGATCTACATTTATTTTGCATTTAACTTTCATCAAGATCATTATTCAATCATTTAATTTCAAGTTGAGGTTCAAATTGCATTCTAAAAATAGTCACCTAGTTCATCATTTGACCTTATTTTCACTTGCATTTAAACACCCTAATCTAGAAAGACCTATTACAAAAACCCCTGTTTGTAATCAGAAACAAAAATCACATAAACTAAGCTCAGATCTTGAAAAATCAATTTTAAAAAACCCTGAGCAAGGACCCATTCACCCATGCGTGAATGAGTCCTTGCATAGGTATTTTAGATAAAATTTTGGGTGACTTTTAGCTCTATTTTACCTTTTTATTTCCATTCTTAGATATGAGCATTGGTTTCCTGAAATGGTTTGTTTATGAATTCAAGTTATTGCTTCTTTAGTTAGATCTTGGAATATTTTGGAAAACATTTATTGCATATTTCATTTGAGGATAGCATTATATTTCTACACTTTTCCTTTATGTTAAACATCATTTCATGGCTTAGATAGATTAGTTTATACTTTGCAGTAATTAGAAATCATAAACAAAAATAAAAAAGCATCAAACAAAATAAATAAAAACTAAATGATGAACCTTGGAGAAAGCATAGCCATTTGATCATGTACAATCTCTTTTTCCAAGTTAACATATCCCTCAATCCCTTTAGTAGTGATGAATTTGACATGTTAGATGAAGCCCTTCAGGATTTTATCTCACAAGCATCATCCGCTAAGGCTTGTCATAATAAACCAAAACAAAGAGATGCTAATGTAATCACACCCAAAATTATCCTTTATCCACTCTCACATCAACCTCAAGTTCAAAACAAACATGTGCTTATCCTAGAACCACCTAAAGGAAACCATTAAGTCCATGAGATATATTAAACTTTAGAAGGAAACTTGATCATAATAATGTTTCACAACAACCGAGTTACAATATTTTTGCTCACACATACAATACAAGGAACAATAGGCAACAAAAAACCACTCCCATTTCATTACCATTACCTCAACCTATCTTACCTAGTGCTCCTCATTTTCCTTTAAATAGTGGAAAGGAGTATTATCTCAAGTTGAACAACTTAAAAATACTCCTACTAAGATATCCTTATGGGATCTTATTCAATCCTCACTTAATTATCGTAGTATGCTTCAAATAGCTTTGAAACAAGTTGTGGTTCCTCCTAGTACAAATCCAAATGATGTAGTAGCCCTTATTCAAGGAATGAATTCAGTTAATATAGATACTTTTTTTCACCAAAGTGAGTTACCCTCCTTGGAAGTATAAAAACAACATGAAGCTTTTATGATAGTAGCTCTCATTAATAGGATTGGGATAAAGAGAACCCTTGTTGACAATGGCTCAGTCCTTAGTGTGTGTATCGTAAACCTCTTGGATAAGCTTGGAATGGATAAGACCAAGATTGAACCTAATTCTTTGTCCATTTGTGGGTTTGATAGTGTAGGATTCAAACAACTGCTTGGTATGATCACATTACCTATTACAGTTGGAAAGGCCACATTGAAAACTCCTGTCCATGTTATGCCTCAAGATCTTTCATATAATATTCTTTTAGGAAGACCATGGATTCATGAAATGCATGTGGTGCCTTTGAATCTTCATTGTCTAATGAAATATGTCTATAAAAACCAAGTGTACACAATCAAGGTTGACCCTAAACTAGAAAGTTGTCTACACACTGAGAAAGATAAAGAAAGTCCTTTGAAACCATTGATACCAACTTCAAAAGTGGAAATTTTGCAAGAAGAAGAAAAAGAAAAAAACATTGAAGAAATCATGAAGTTATTGGAAGATGATTGAGGTTCTTTAGATTTTACACCAAAATTCATGGGAGAATACAAGATTATAACAAAAGAACCTAAAAAGGAAAAAGAACCAATGGTAATGTCGACACAAAACTTGGAAGAACTCTCACAAGCATCTACTTCATCCACTTTAGAAGAAGAAACAAGCTATACAATTTTTTTTGATGAAGTTGATTATGAGCAACCACCAAATCAAAAAGAAATGCAAAGAATTTATGGAAGAGGTTATGAGATCTCGAAACAACTTGGTTATAGTGGAGAAGGATGTGGTGTGAAAGAACAAGGAATCCATGTTCCTATAGAGCCTAACACACAAGAAACACAAAATGGTCTTGGATATTGTTCTTCTAAGATAAAAAAGAGAAAAAAAAAGGCCTTCACTCATCATCAATACCATCATGTGTAGTTCTTCTAAGATAAATCTCACTTTAAAGCATCTGAAATTGATTGATACAATAAGTGATGCATCATTGGAATACTTTGAAGATGACAAAGCTTTGAAAGAAATGTTAGGAGTTTATGATAAGTCACCAACTCCCCCTAAAAAATAAGTAGTCACTTGTGCTATGGTTAGTGCTAAACAAACAAATGAAGAAAAGGAAATAAATAATGTTGAAAAAGATGGAGAAGAACACACCTCTAATGTTTCAAGACAAAGTGCACTACCTATGGGAGATACAATCAACATACCGATGGAAACATATAATGGGGATAGAATAATTCAAATAGAAAAGTGCCTTGATGAGGATGAATAAGAATACCATGCAACATTATTACATGAATTTCATGAAATATTTACTTAGACTTAGTTGGACATGTCGGGTATTGATGCTAAGATAGTGACACACAACATAGTACTTGAACCAGATGTTAAAATAGTAAGATAGAAGATACACAAGATGAATCCTAAGATAGATTTTTTGGTTAAAGTTGAGATTGAAAGACTCCTCAAAGCTAGCTTTATTCATCCTATTGATTATTCCCCCTAGATCTCAAACATTGTTGTTTCAAAACCTGATAATCATATTAGGATGCGTACAAATTTTCGAGACCTTAACAAAGAATCTTTAAAGATGACTTTCCTCTTCCAAATATTGACATGATAGGAGATTCAACTGTGGGCCATGCTTTGTTGTCATTCATGGATGTTTTTTTTGGATATAATTAAATCTTTATCAACCCTCAAGATCAATACAAGATAGAATTTACTATAGCTTGGAGAATATTGTGTTGGGTGGTTATGCCTTTTGGATTAAAGAATGCAGGTGCAACATATCAAAGAGCTATGACATTGATATTTCATGATTACATACATAAGATATTAGAAGATTATGTAGATGATATTCTAGTTAAATATTTAACTCGTCAAGATAATGTGAAAATACTTTAGAAAATATTTGAAAGAATGTGTAAGTATAACATGAGACTGAATCCAAAAAATGTCTTTGGTGTGGATAGTGGAAAGTTACTTAAATAGGTTTTATAGTATCTCATAGAGGCATCGAGGTGGACATGATGAAAAATGATGCTATCATTAACGTGCCACCTCCTATAAACATTTCTCAGTTGTGTACTTTACAAGGAAGAATTCAAGCTATCCATCATTTTGTGGCATCCTTGGCAGATCGGACCCTCCCCTTTACACAAATTCTTAAGGACTTGCAATTTAACTAGAATGAGGATTGTAAACAAGCCTTTGAAAGTTTGAAAGACTACCTCCCTACTCCTCTTGTTTTACAACCCACTATACAAGAAAAACCATTTACCCTTTATGAAACAACATTAACCCATGCTTTAGTAGCATTGTTGGCTCAACAAGATGATAATGGTAAAGAACATCCTATTTATTACATTAGCCAAACTCTAATTGACTATGAAACTTGATATACGATGATAGAAAAATAATGTTTGGCTCTTGTATTTTCTACTAGTAAAATGAAACATTACTTGTTAAATGTAGAAATTCATATGATGACAAAGTTTGATCCTTTAAAACATCTCTTTGCTAAAATTGATTCATCAGGACGTTTAGCTAAATGGGTTATGTTGTTAACTGAGTTTGATCTTAAATTTGTCTCTCAAAAGGAAATCAAAGGAAAATCCTTAATCAACCATTTAGTTGATGCTCCTTCTCCATTAGCATTACCTAATATGGACTCATTCTTGAACAAAAGTATGTTGACAATTGAAAAGGAAACATGAGAATTGTACTTCGATGGATTAAGTGTAGATCTAGCTCTGGAACAGGGGTTATAATAATCTTTCCTTTTGGAAATCCTATTCCTTTACCCTACTGATTAAACTTCCTATGCATAAATAACACCAAAAATTATGAAGCTTTAATTGCTGGATTACTTGCATCTTTAGCTCTTGGTGTTCAATGCATTAAGATATTTGGTGATTCTCAATTAATCATTAAGAAAATCAGTGGTTCATATAAAAAAAAACATGACAAGTTATCTAAGTATAAAGCTCTTACAATGAATTTATTGGAACACTTTGAATCATATACCATTGACAACATACCATGAAAGGATAACCAACATGCAGATGTAATGGAAAGTGTTGCTTCCATTGTATCTCTTGAAGATCCTTCTATCGACTTTACATTTATAGTCCATACGATCACAAAACCATCAATAGACAATAAGATCAAAGAAGTGTTATTACCTGATATTGAAAAAATCTACACACAACAATATTCAACTACTTAAAAGAAGGTACCTTTCATGATCCTACAACTAAAAACACTAGAGCTCATCTTAAAAAAATCACATCTAAATACATAACCTTTGTGGATATGTTATATAGACGATCATTGATGGTCTTTTACTTAGATGCCTTAAACAATAAAAAATTCCTATAGCCCTTGAAGAAGCTCATGTGGGTGCTTTTGGGGGGCATTTTGGAGGAAGATCGTCAATTCAAAAATTGATCCGTATAGGATATTACTGGAGACATATGGAACAAGATTGCTTTGATCACATTAAGAAATGTGATAAAGGTCAAGAGCACAACAATTTGATTCATGCTCCTACTTTTGAGCTTTGTGCCCAAGTTACTATTTGGCCATTCTTAGTTTGGGGTTGGATCTTATTGGAAAAATATCACCATCCTCTTTCATTCGACATACATTTATAATCACCACAATATAAATTATTTTACAAAATGGGTAGAAGCTAATCCTCTTCGTTCCACAACAACTGACTTAATATGTCATTTCATATTAGAAAACATTATTGCTCACTTTGGTCTTCCTTTTACATTAGTTTTAGACAATGGAACTCCATTTAAGAATAATGGCATGAATTTTTTTAGAAATCTTTCATATTCAACATTGTTTTTCAACACCATATTATCCACAATCAAATGGTCCTGAGTAGAATCAATTAATAAAACTATTGAGAAAATCCTAAGGAAAATGGTAAGTAAACAAAATAAAGGTTGGCACACTCAATTAACTTATGCATTGTGGGCCTATCATACAAGTATTAGAACAACTATAGGAAACACTCCCTATAACCTCGTTTATGGTGATGAGGCAATAATTCCCTTAGATTTAGAAATTCCTTCATTGAGAATTTCTCTTAGGGGGCTTATTGATGACACTACCTATAAAGAGCAATGATTGCATTAATTTTGAATGCTTGTTGAATGACATATCAATGCTCTTGAGCATCTCCAAGCTTATTCTAAATGAATGCAACATAGTTATAATGATCATGTCATTCCTCATGCCTTTAATATAGGTGAATTTGTGTTATATGAGAATCAACGTAATGTCAATTTCACCTCGAATAAAAAAGGAAATTCCAGCCCTAATTGGTTAGGACCTTACATAATTGATGAAAGTTATGAGTCTAGAACATATACATTAACGAAACTAGATGGTACAACTCTTAAAGAACTTATCAATTTTGCGCATTTGCAATGGTACTATACCTAACATCTTCTTTGAATAGTATGTATATTAATGCAATGCTGTTAGATTAAGTAGATAGTGTTCTATTTTATCTTGCATTGCTTCATTCTTTGACAAACAATCTTTGTGTGTCTTAGGTTATAGAGTAATTGTTCAATAAGTTTGGATTATTACTTTAGTTTGCATACTATTCAAATGCATCTTGTGTGTTATGTTAAGTTAAATATTTATATACATTTAATGTCTTGAAATTAGATCATAGATGTGTTTATTTAACATAACATACTCAATCACAATATAGAATCTAATGTATTTACTAAAAAAAGTTGTTTTAATTAGATCACATACAAATTAGATCATGGAGAAATTTATTAAATATTCTTACTAAGTCTATTGAATAGATCACATTGATATATAATTCACCATAAACTTATAAAAAACCAAACATGAATGCTCATATATATTACATAAAAATTTTAAGTACATGCCATCAATAATACAATGCTAATATGGCCTATGGTTGCTAGACCCCTTGGGGCCTGGTGGTGGGATCCATTGAGAAATAGTAGAATGTGATAGTGATCTACTCATGGATCTTACAACTACCTATAGGACCTACACCTCTTCAACTTCTCTAGCCTCATGTATGACTGAATCGATGTGCTCCTGCTCTATGTAGTCTCTATCTACCTACAACCTGGTCATCTCTCGCTCCAGCCTCAAGACCTATGATTGTAGGACAACCTCCATCTTGTTGTATGCTAGAACTCAAGATTCTTGGAGCTCATCATATGTATCCTGTAGTTTTGAAAGCTATCCTACAACTTGCTTCTCCCTGGACTCAGCTAGGTCAGTGTGTCTAGTCGCACTCTCGTATATGTTGCCCTCAATCTCACAACAGGCTTAAAGAGATCTGCATGTTACCTCATAGTAGGTGGGGGAAAGTACTATAAAGGTATATCCTCATGTGGGGGAAAGGGAGGCACCATCTCCGTGGTCACACGTTGATAGAGATCACACCACTCTTGTGTGGACCCTACAAGATGAAAATCATAAAAGATAGTACTACACATCATGATATATAAACCATATATATAAAAAATAAAAGAATAATGAAAGCATAAATACCACATCATCACATGGGTCTCTAGCTTTCCAGTCAAGGTATAGCCATGTAACAATGAATCCCTCTTGTTTAGGAAGCATGGATGGTCTGATACTTGCCTCCCCACACTCATGAGTCATGATGCCTGTTGCAGTCACTGACTATGCTCTAGTGACTCGAGCAAGAGGTGAATCCATCCTCTCAAGGGAAGTTGGGGCCTCATCTACCTCATCAGGCTCACCACTCATCAACTAGACATCCTCCTCCTCATCAAGAAATATATTTGGTACTATGCAGGTGAAACAACAAAAAATAGGTTTGAATTAAATTATGATTAAAATATGTGGGGTGAGACCTATTTTCCTTATTTCATTAGAAAATGAGATCCCCACAAAGAATTGACTAACAACCATTAGGTGAATCAAACCAATGTAATAATCTTCAAATTTCCTTATGCTTTAAGCATGGGGGTCAAGGTCAAACAACACTTTTGGGAGAAAAACTAAAAATAGAAAATCCACCAAATTATGCCAATTCAAACTCGAAACAAAAATATGAAACTCAATACTAGCAAAAACAAAAAATATTGATTGCAGATCTGAGAAGGGTAGAGAGGTGTTTATCAGTCACCAAAAGTTAGTTTCTATAGGCAAACTGGGACTCATTCGCCCATGGGAAAATGGGTCTTTTATTAGGGTTTTTCAGTAACTTTTGGGAGCCTCTGGTATTGATTTGTAGCTTCTGATTTATCTAGGTTTCAGTGTCAAAAATTTAGAAATCTGATATGTAGATTAGATTATGTGATTTTACAACAATTTTAAAAACTTTTGCAACTTTGACAACTTTTTCAATCTTTCACTTCAAGAGGTCTTCAATCCTTCTTCAACCTAAATCTGCAACAAACACACAAGAGGGAAAAAAATGTTTGTTTTTGGTGAATGGAGGTTTGCCTCGGTCAAAACCCATTTTGGTAATCAAACCTTGAATTGAAATAAAACATGAAAGAGGGAATAAAGAATGAAAAATGCTATGTTACCACTCAAAAAACCCTTGGATGAACCTTTGAATGTAGATCTTAATGCTATGTTACCACTCAAAAAACCCTTGGATGAACCTTTGAATGTAGATCTTAGAAGGTCTACAACTTGCATGAAATGGCTTCAATGGATGTGGAACTTGATACTTTAATCTTGACTTGAATGCTTGAACTTGATCTTGAAACCTACACCACAATGTTAGCTCCAAAAACATGCATGATGCAAGAGGACTTTGACATGATGAATGGATCTTGATTATTGAAATAAATATTTGATATATATGCTCTTGAATGCCCTTGATCATAACATTTTTCTATAGTTTTTCTCTCATAAAAAATGCTAGCTTCTTAGGATTTGAATGATAAAATGTTAGCTCTTAAAAATGTAGGAAAAATACCTCAAGAGGTTGCCAATCTCTTGACATGTTTTAGGGTAACAGACAAGGCCAAATGATTAGAACCTTCTTCTCTTCAGGTGCTGCCAGACCTAGGCGGGTATACCCATGTGAATGAGGTAGACTTAAAGTTGTGTGACTTGATTGACTTGATGGATCTATTATGATGGAACAAAGTGTAATAGATCAAAGCTTGCTAACTACTCCTATTGAAATGTGAGATGTGAATGTTTGAATAATATTTTATAAAATTCTAAAATGGAATTGGTGTGACCAGTGCCTACTTTTGTTGGGCTAATGGAGTCAAGAGATAAATGATATGTGTTTCCCCTTTTTCGCATAACTCTAGTTGCTAGGCACTTTAAGAATGAGGTTCTATGTGTTGCATAAAACTTCACTAAATTTATGACTTGCATAAATTATGTTGGAATATTTTCTTACCAGGTTCTTCTTCAATTATCCAAAAGAAATCTTTAAATTACTATGATTCATCCAAAAGAATTTAAATCTGACTTGCAAAAACCAATTGATTAATTCACACAAAATGGGAATACATTTCGATAAATCAAAAATATACTTGATATACTGATTTAAATGATTAAAACACCTCAAGTTGGAGACAACCATATAAAAAATGTAAACAATTGCATCACAACAACTGAACACCAAGAAAGGATTTCACCAAATTTATGTATTCTTCTCCATTATATAATTTGAAAATATTTTACAATATACAACATGATGTGTTATTTCGGCAACAGTTCACCCCATCCAATCTACCTAATCTACTCTTATTTCTACTAAATCTAATCTTTCTTTTGATTTTATTTGACATATATACATTATTTTAGGGTTACAACTTTTCACGACATTTGTTTGGTGCAACTCTTTAGTTATCATCAGCAAATAAAATATTTAATTAATTTCCTTCCAACAATTAAATATTTTAACTTTTAAATCTCATTTCCAAATCATTTTGCAATACTTTTATTAACCTTAACTCCTTCACTGGAAAATCTCCCGTTTATATCTTGCTTGATTAAAATGTTTCATCAATTTTAATAAATTATTCCTTCAGGTAAAATAATTACCCATCTTTTTAATCCCATTGATAAAAATATCCCACCTCTTTGCGTAAATATTTTATAATGTTTTACCCCTTCTAAATTTTGTGGATAAATAGTTATCCTCTTTATAATCCTTTGGGTAAAATATTCATTGTATTCATCCCTGGAGAAATTTTTTATCCCCTAAAATGGTATTATCTCCAAAATATTTACCTCACATGATAATAACATTTCATCTCTCTTTCTTTGACACCACACTCATTAGAATGATCTCATTATTTTGTAACTTCTCTCGTGAAAATATTTCACTTCAAAAATACTTCATGACCATCACTATGATTAAAATGAATCTTCAATTTATTTTTCCTTTCCTTTTATGCAATGCTAATATTTATCACATTTGAGGATCCATCAGTATTCCTATGTATGGAGCATCGAGGTGACCTATCGCATCGAGAAAAAGACTTTCCATTTTTGTGCCAATATTGATTTTCTCGCTGATGGAATTCTCAATGTTGTCGGGCCATCGAAGTAACGTATATTCTATCTCACCGATATGTAGTTCATCGGAGTGACCAAGAATATCAGAGAGAACTAAAAAAAACTTGCTCTGATCATGCATATCTCACCGATACATTTAGTGATCCTATTCTAGCTCCAGGGATGGCGTGATTCCTTGCAACAACATTCATCAATAGTCTAGGTGGAGGTCCCTTGCTTCTTGTTTCATTCAGATCAATGCTTGAATGCAAGCATGTTTTTATATTTTATCAATTCCAATGACAACACCAATGAATGCATGCAGCCCAATATGAAGCTCCCTCCACAACCATCCTTAAAATTTGTAGATTTCTAAATGTTTCAGCGTTACCTTAAATCCCTATTCCTGTCTTAGATTTCTAAATTTCTATATCACCATCTTCTTGATTTCGGCTATTTGGAATGTCTCATTTATTGAATGCATTCTTCAATTGGATCAAATCAAATCTCTGATTAATAATATCAGACTTAATTCCGTCTTCATATCCATTCTATTTGCAATATATTTTTCTTTTCATATTAACTATCTATGTTTTCATGGGAACATGGTAACAAATGTGGCCTTGCTGAAGGAGAATTTTGCAGATGATGATGTGCACTTCCAAGACATGTTTTAGTTATGAAGCCTTAAAAAAATGCATGTATTTAACACCACCTTCCTATTGTATCCTTTTTAGGAATATGCAAGAGTGTATAAATTTGTCTTTTCAATTCTGTATATAACTTTATAGTGCATCAATTTTATCATCTGCTCCAGTTTAGTGCTTGAAGTAGGCATCTGAGTAACTAATCTGTGGTGCTAGATGATAATGGTATTTTAGGAGAGCCTTATGCAATCAAATTCCATAACACTCTATTCTTTTTTGTGATATTTTGAAATGCATTGAAGTAAGTATTCCTCAGATTTTGTCTTTCTGATTTTTCACATTATGAAAAAACAGATTAAGTAGCCTCCAAAATGGCTTTTGAAAACTGATCAAATGATCTCCAAAAATTATGAAATTGCACCAGCATGTTGAGCTATGGTAGGGAAGTGTGCTGCAAGAACTTGGGATTGAAAGCCACACTCGAAGTTGCTTGTTCTTTTCGCAACTGTTTAGAAAAAAACTTGCCAATTTGCAGAAAAATATCAAATAAAATTTTGGGGAGCTTCCCTCATTGTGATTTGTTTATTTGGGTCACATGAATATGTAGGAAAATGGGTTTTTCACAAATCCTCTTCCTCTGAAAAATATTAAAAATCAAACTTGACCACTCTGTAGCTGTTCTGGAAAAGCAGTCATAAAATTGCGTAAAACTCATTTGGATTTGATTTTGAAAAAATATCAAATGGTGTCCAAATGTCCTAAAAATTGGCATGGATGCACCTTGAGATAGGAAGATTCAAGAGCACCAATTGGTATATCATAATATCTTTTTAGATGCTTAATATTTTTCTTCAAAGTAGGCCACTTTAACAGATTTCATTGTGCTGACAACATATTTTCTCAAAAAACCCTTCAACTTGGCCCTCTGAAACTTTGTTAAAACTAATCGGATGGAGCTAAAAATTTGCAGAGATACTCCCATATGATAAATGAACATGTTTTCAAAGTGATTTTGCTTGAATTTGAATAGATCCAAAATTATGATTTTTCAAAATGTGCTCCTGAGACTGATTTTACACTTAGGTTTTTGAGTGTTAAAATCCTCTCTTTTAATATGGGGACCTAAAATTTACATGAAATTTTAAGTGCCAACAAAATGCCCTTGATCATAATATTTTGCTATAGTTTTTCTCTCATAAAAAATGCTAGCTTCTTACGATTTGAAATGATAAAATAGCCTTGTATTTATAAGTATGTATCCTTAATTTTCCAAAATTCAAATATCACAAGCTGACATTGAAATTAGGTTTCCCCTTCAGAAAATATAATTTATTAGGTTTGTAAATGAATAAAAGAGCTTATTAAGGCATAATTGAGCTCAATTTAATTAAGAGGGCCCAAACAAGTATGAAAATGTAAAGGTATACATTTTTTAACAATAAATTAAGGCATTATTAAGTCCATTTTAATTAGGATGACCCAAACATGTGTCAAAATATAAAGGGATACATTTTTCTACACTACATGTAGCCCCCACTTTAGTAGGAGGATGACCTTTTCACTCAAACTCACACTAAAGCAGACAATCAAGAGAGGTATAATTATACAATCGTTGGAAAGATAAGATGACAAAGGTCAATGAGGAGGATCAAGCCCCCAAGATCTAAGATCTCAAAGAAAAACCAACAAAGACACAAGGAGACACATGCCTATGTTAAACAAATATATGCAAAAATGACAAGATACTCAATCATACAATGCCAAAAACTCAAAGAAAAGACAAAAAAAGAAAAAATAAAATGGGGTGGATCAAGCCTCGACTATTTGTCCAATTTGATATGGATCAAGCCTTAGCTATTTGTCCAAAAAATTTCTACAAGTGGAACTCGTTGTCCACTATGCAAACAAACATGCATGCTCACACGAGCTAGTGAAATCTGTTGTCCACTAGGTGAGCCCCCAAAAGTGGCAAATGAGAGAATCTTATTTGGCTCCCATAACCATACCAAAGTTATACCTCTAATAACTTTAATAAGGAACCACACAATATGAATATCAAGCTTCATAAGGCTTAGCAAGCTGCGTTATGCTAAACACTTATGAACATACAAGACTCCACTTGTAAGTAAGGTGTGTTATGCTTGGTGGCCATGAAAATTGATTGTAACTTTGAGCTTCACAAGGTTATCAAGCTATGTTATGCTAAACACTTATGAACACAAATGAAAAATAGGATAAGACATGTTCAAAGGGGTTTTCCTTAGTTCATGTAAGGTCTCCTCTTAGGGAACATTGTTCCTAATGTCTCCAAGAGAGGACAAGTCTAAGATAAAAGATTCACAACTTATGGAATGCAATGCGCAGAATCACCACTAAGAGGAAAGTTGTATGCCAAGAAATGTCACACTCTTGGAGGAAATCAAACCCAATGACACCACCAAGAAGACACATCACGTGAGGTAAGAATACCACACTATGAAACATAAGATATAGTCAAAAATTTCAAAATGATAATCCAAATGTAGTCTCTCACTTTAAAGAAATTTCTAAACACCATGTTGTGAGCAATTATTTTAAAGTAGAAAAATGATAAATGCGAACAATAAGGAAGACATGATAGTTTATTTGGAAAGCCCTATGTCAAGAATATGTTTCCAAATGAATCCACTTCATGAAAAGGAGAGGGGTTGTCCCAAAAATGAAATCCCAAAATAAAACATAAGGAATCCACAGATTCAGGGTCAGTGCATGTCTTTGCTACAATGATATTATAGAGCTCAAAAATCATCATCATTCCCCAAATAGCTCATAGAAAGAGAATAATGAAACATAGAGAGTGAAAACAAATAAAATATTTTGGCTCAACATGGAAAAGACCTAAATGTCTCAACACCTTGTGTCATCCCCAAAAGGAAAACACAAGAAAAAAGAAAATGTAAAAGGTTTATGACATATAGAAGAATATAGGTACAAATAGAGGAATGAACATGAAGACACATCAAATAGAACACTATGAGGGATCACATTACACACATGAAATCACACAAATAACATGAAAAATAAAATAAAGACAAGACTAGTAAGCACATACGAGCCAACCTATAGCAAGTCATCCACATCTCAATCTTGTTCATCATATACAAAAGGTGGAAAACTAGCCAAAGGGACAACTTCAAGTGACAAACTAGGAAAATCACCAAGTTTAGCACGTGGTGAATCACTCTTTTTAGGAGGATCATCATTTAAGCTCATGGAAGAGGAAAATAATAAATTTAAATCTTTATGCACTTCCTCATCAATTTTAGCAGTTTCATTATCATCATCCAAGTTAATCACAATAGAAGGCCTAATGATAATATCCATGGAAGGTACTTGTTATTTTTGTTGTGATGTAGGTGAAGAATCATCATGCATTGCTTTAGGTAAGTTTGGATTTTGATTTTCTATATTGTTATTTTCTTCTTTTTCTTGTAACAAACGAACAATAGCATGACATCTACGCCTATTCTCTCTAGCATTTTGGTTGAATCTTTTCATTTTTTTTTCAAGTTGTAATTGTGTAGGAGCAAGTTTATAAATCATAGGTTTCTTTTCTTCCCTTAAGGGAGGAACAAAAGGAACAATGGGAGGTTGTTCAACCACTTTCTCTATAGCTTTATAAACTTGTTTAATTTTAGGAGACACAACAAGACTTATTTGGTTATCTCGTGGTCTCTTATAGGAAATGGATGGAGGATTTTCTATGTTTTGGTATTGGTTACTTAGAAGAGATTTTGGTTCAACCATGATTTCATGAAGGATAGGAGCCTCCAACATGGGTTGAGGCATATTACTAAGGAATAATTATGTTATGCACTTTGATTTAAAATTTTCATAAGATTTGAAAAAGAAGTTCTCACAAGGACTAATAGGTGCTATAGAAACCTAGAAATTACCACTAGGATTGTCAATTTATTAAAACCCCTTCTTCATCTTTGATAATTGAATAATCTTAATTATTTAATTATTACCTAATGTCATTAATTCTTCCATTAATTAAATAATCTAAATTATTTAATTAATTCACTTTTAGCTTTTGTGACACAAATAAATTAAATTCTATTTAATTAAATAACATATTTTCCTCCAACTTTTTGAATTAAATTTCTATTTAATCAAAAAGTGAACTCACTTTTTTCTCTTGCAATGAGATAATGTTTTCATTATTTCAAAATGAAATTTCCCTCTTCGAACTACTTGATTTTATCAAAAAATCATTAAGTTTCCTCTTTCTCCTTCACTTCTGATCTTATCCCGATCCGTCTCGATTAATTTCAGCCATTGATCAAAATAAAAATCTTCTAATCTCAACCATCCATTTTCCATTCATCTCTCTATAAATACCATTGTCATTTATCATTTTTACTATTGAGAGTTTGCATACTATCATGCTAGTGAGATTAAAACTTTGATATTTTGCTTTGTCTTTGTTATAGGCTAGTTAAGTGCATAAAGAATTATAATTATGAGGGCATTAATTTATTAGTAAAAAATGGAGAAGTGAAATGAAGGTGAATCAATGGTAGTGTGAAGACTTTTGGTAATATTGTTCCATATTTTTACATCTTTATGCTTATTTTTGCTTCATTGTTTATTGGTATTTGATTTATATGCTTTATTGCCTAACCTTGGTTATTTTAACCCTGATACAGGTGCCATAGGTTTGGGTGAAAAGAAATCCAATGAGAAATTCCCATGGGAAGACATAAGATTAAAGCCACTATGGTGCATAGTAAAGCTCTCATTGCCAAATGGAAACTTTAAGCATTTATGCACTACTGATGGGATGAATTTAATGGAGTGAAGCCATGGGTAGCCTAACTTCACACAAAATTGGTTTGATGATGGGATTATGGAAAATGAGACACAATGTTTTTAGTCCAACTTTTAAAGGAAGAGTTATCGAACCTATCATTGGGCAAGTAAAACCATTATGCATTTTGATCCATGCTTTTGATTTTTCATAAGTATCTTGATAAAGCTTATGCACAAACAAGAATTATTTAGTGATCACATTCTCCACACAAACAAGATCAATTAATATCCCATTAGTAGGCATATCATTGATTCTTCTAGCTATGTAAGGAGGACCATTAGGTGCATGTTTGATTATGTTATGCGAGAAAGCAATGTCAAGGGGAATTTCTGTTAGGCCCTTACAAGGTTGAACTTCAATGAAGTTGACTGAAGGGTTTATAGGATACTTTTTCATGTGGTGATTAATGATGTAAGAAAGGTTGCACAAAATTTCTATTCCTTGTTCATTATTAAGCATCTTTCTCATGTTATTTATGATGGAACAATAGTACCAACAATATGTTCAAAACTTAGAAAGTTTACAATTTCTCTAAATCTTCATCCATTCTTCTTAGGTTCTCTTGAGGGACATTAGCAACCATTATGTCAACATCAGTCACATTGGTTGTGGGTAGGGAGGTCATGGGAAATGAAGTGTCAATGGTATGATCCATGGTGGGTTGACTAGTGTCAACAATATGATTGAAAGAGTTAGAAAACCCAAGATCCATGGCGAGTGATGTATTGGGGGGATTACATGAGTCTTGAACTATGTCTCATGATAGTATTGGCAATAGGACACCAAGTTGTGAAGCTCATACAAGTTTCACAAACCCAAGGTGCACCCAAAATGGATAATGGGTAAAATGCAATCAAACACCCTAGAATGTAAAGTGCAATGCAAGTATGTAAAATCAAGTTTCAGATTTTTTTTTTTTAATAAAATTCTAATTATGCTATGTAAAAACTTGAAAATGATGTCTTTTTGAAATGCAAATTTGAATTCAAACAATGCACTGAATTTGACAAATTAACCTTAATATGAATAATTTCAGATAACAAAAATTCTATAAACTAAATCAACAAATTGAATGTAGAAATATAGAATGTAGAAATAGTGTTTTTGATGCTTAGAAATTCATAAAAATCCCTAATCAGGGTCTCACTCACCCATGGGAAAATGGGTCTCACTTCATGGTTTTTAAAAATTATTTTATAGGTTTTTGAGGTGATTTTTATGCTTTTTAGATTCTGGTTTCAAACAAGTGGTTACACTTTTAGATTTCTAGAAAATCAAATCTAAATGCAAGTGAAAAATAATGCTAAATGACAAGCAAAAATACCTAATTTAAGATGCAATTTTGATTCAATTTTCTGATGTAAATGACTGAACATGCAATGTTATGTAAACACTATGCAAAATGACTAAGACTTTTGAATTTTCTAGATTTTAAAGAATGCAAAAGTGCAAACCTGAAACCATAAATAAGATGCAAAATAATGCAAGTAAACAACCCTAAATGAAATGAAAAAAAATGAAATGCAATGCAAAGTGATGCAAATCCTAGATCTAGGGTTTGAATGCACTTGAAATAAAAAGTAAAATGTTCAAAACTTGGGTTCGCCAAAATGAAACATTGAAAAATAGGTAAGGATTAAAATGTGGGAAAATGTGTGGGGTGAGATCTATTTTCCTTTATTTCATTAGGAAATGAGATCCCCACAAAGAATTGACTAACAACCCTTAGGTGAATCAATTGAATGTGAGAATCTTCATATTTCCTTATGCTTTAAGGATAGGGTCAAGGTCAAAAAACACTTTTGGGAGAAAAAATAAAAATAGAAAATCAACCAAATTATTCCAATTCAAACTTGAAATAGCAATATGAAACTCAATATTAGTAGAAACAAAAAAATGATTGTAGATCTGAGAAGGGTAGAGAGGTGTTTACCAATCACCAAAAGTTAGTTTCTAAAGGAAAACTAGGACTCATTCGCCCATGGGCAAATGGTCCTTTTGTCAAGGTTTTTTAGCAACTTTCAAGAACCTCTAATACTAATATGTAGCTTCTAAATTTTTCCAGGTTTTAGTGCCAGAAAGGAAATACAATCTATAGGTTAGATTCTATGATTTGACAAAAAATTTGACAACTTTTGCAACTTTTCCAATCTTGTACTTCAAGTGGTCTTCAATCCTTCTTCAACCTAAATATGCAACAAACACAAAAGAGGAATTTTTTTTTGTTTTTGGTTAATGATGGTTTGCCTTGGTCAAACCCCATTTTGGTAATCAAACCTTGAATTGAAATAAAACATGAAAGAGGGAATGAAGAATGAACAATGCTATGTTACCAGTCAATAAATCCTTGGATGAACCTTTGAATGTAGATCTTAGAAGGTCTAAAACTTGCACAAAATGGATTCAATGGACATGGATCTTGATACTTGAATCTTGAATTGAATGCTTGAACTTGATCTTGAAACCTACACCACAATGTTAGCTCCAAAAACATGCATGATGCAAGAAGACTTTGACATGATGAATGGATCTTGATCGCTGCAATAAATCTCTGATATATATCTTGAATACCCTTGATCATAATATTTTTCTATAAGTTTTCTCTCATAAAAATTCTATCTTCTTAGGATTTTAAATGATAAAATAACCTTGTATTTATAGGTATATATCCTTAATTTCCCAAAATTCAAATATCACAAGCCAACATTGAAATCAAGTTTCCCCTTTAGAAAATGTAATTTATTAGGCTTGTAAATGAATAGAAGGGATTATTAAGGCATAAATGAACTCAATTTAATTAAGAGGGCCCAAAAAAGTGTGGAAATACAAAGGGATACATTTTTCAACAATAAATTAAGGCATTAGTAACTCCATTTTAATTAGGAGGGCCCAAACAAGTGTGAAAATGTGAAGGGATATATTTTTCTACACTACAATAGGTGTGGTGTAGGAAGATGAAAGGTGCACATATCCACATCCCACCTCTCTATTAGGGCCATACGCATCGCATCATGATACCTCATGGGTGGCATGAGGTATACCCAAAATAATCCTATTTCCTGTAAGATACTGTAGTGTAGAAAAATATATCCTGTTACATTTTCACACTTGTTGGGCCCGCCTTATTTAAATTTATGCTTCTTTATGCATTAAATAGTCCTATTATGGTCCCATTTTGTATCCACAAGCCCAATCCTTTATTAATTAAATAATTTTTAATTATTTAATTAACTCATTTTTTCTCTTTATTCTTCCCTTAATTAATTAATTAAATAAATTTATTTAATTAAGTCACTAAATAAGCCCCTATTCCTCTATAATTAAATAAATTCTTATTTATTTAATTATTTCCTTTTCCTTCTATAATTATATAATTATTTTAATTATTTAATTATTCATTACCCTTTCTATAATTAAATAAATCTTATTTATTTAATTATTTCCCACTTTCCCTCCAATATTAAATAATTATTTTTAATTATTTAATATTTTGTCCTTTTCTTCCACTTTTGAATTAAATATTATTTTAATTCAAAAGTTATCTTTTCCCTCTTCTTCTATAATTAAATAATTATTTCAATTATTCTATTTTTGTGATACATAAGAGAGTTTTATATTAATGGAATTAAAACAATAAACAACTGTCTGCCATGTAGGAAAGAGGGAAACCATAGACCCTTGAACACCAAACCTCAAAAATAGTCCAAAATTCCACACTAAACCAATCACTACAAACATTGCTAAATTAAACTAACTGTAACCACTATAGAATTTAACTACCACAAGCCACTATAATGACAACAAACCTACCAGAGTGAACCAAAGCTAGAATACCCAAAAAATTTAACTACATACCAAAAAACTAACCACCCAACTTATAAAAATTTGTTCAAGACTGCAAAGTCTTCAAATTCCTCCTTCTAGTCTTCCTTATCCACCACCATCAACCTAAAATTTTTCTTAAGAAAAATAATGACCATTTTCACCGCTACCAGCACCAAAGTACTCCTTGCTCTTTGATGACTTGATCTAAGGACCATTTTCACCGCTACCAGCACCAATGGGTCATACTTCACCATAATCCACTTCAAAAGCTAGTCGATGATCTCCATAAAAGAAGCCTACCTTGTTGAAGAATGCAAGGAAATCGGTGTGTCTACTCCAAACTAAGCCAGACCCACCACATAGGGTGATCCCACAATAATGGGTTACAATTTTTGGCCAAACTTGACATTAAAATCAGGATTTTTCACCAGACATTCACTTTCTTACACCTATAGTAGCTAAACCATTAAGGTTTTGAAGATGAATCAAACTAGTTATTTGTTATATATTTTGTGTAGATTCTAATTATATTTAAAAAAAAAATTAAAAAAAATTGTGAATCATTTTATGTAATTTTTAATAACTTATTTTTTCTACTAATCAACATTTTTAAAAAGTGATGTTCACTTCGGTGCACGTAAATTTTTTTATAGATAGGATACAATTTTGATTTTTAAAATGAAAATTTTTCACACCAATATCTAGGGGATGGATATTTTTTCATAATTTTTTGTTAAATATATATTTTTTAATTAATTTTCCAAGTCAGCGTAATTATAATTTGGACAGAGGTGTACTTCGACATGCATAACTTTTTTTGTATTCATTTAAATTAACTTATTATTTTTTTGTTGACATAAGGACATCAATACCTAGGGCACATGTATTTTTTAGAAATTTTTTTTCTCTATTTTTCTATTTTTTTGTATGTGTGAAATAAAGAACTTGATGTTCATTGAAAATCCTACATTCACAAGAAATAAAAAATAAATATAATAATCAAATTAAACATATTTAAAATTATACTTTTTAGGAATCTTATAATAAGGGCTATAGGATTACAAAGCATAAATTTTAAATGAATTCATTTGATCACCCAAAAGGTAAATCAAAAGTGGTTTTTTATCAGCATTTTGATAGGTGTGGAGGAGACTCGATTATAGGTATGGTTTAAATCTAACAAAGTTCTATCCAAGGGGGTTTGATCTAAGTGGGTTTAATCAATCCCTATTTAATTAAAATAATTTAAATGGAACCTTTAAAGTCATAAATCATTGTATTTTCTAAAAATATGTGATTTCAGGCAAAAATCAAGATGTCCCAAAAAGTGTAGCCCATTATTGTGGCAGCACCCCATAAACTTCTATAATGAACTTTGAATTTTTTTCCATCCTTGCCTCACACCAGAGACACATGGTAGAGGGGATGGGAAGAAGCTCGCTATCACCTCACATCCAAATGAAACACATAATGCATAATGCACTAGGCTTACCATTAATAATCCTCGACTACGAAGACACCGCCAACCACCTCAAATTATACCACCTTCCCTTAAGAAAGATGTCTTCTCCATGACACAAGCTCAAAATTCTTTAAAAAATTCATCATTTAACAAGGAGGCCAGCTATAATCTGACACCCCCATATCGCTAGCTTAATGAAAGAGCAAGAAAATACCAGCCCACGTGCGAAACTACCACCTCAACATATAGGACCCCCATCCTATCACCAACATGGAAATCATGCCACCTCCCTCCTCCACCCTGGAGGGATGCCCGCCCATCCACCCACTATTTCAATTATTTAATTATTCATTAGCCTTTTCTCTCTATAATTAAATAAATGCTAAATGTAGACACCTAAAAATGTCCATGTCTTGCAACACCTAGACATCTTGTAGTATGCTTTGCCTTAGGTACCCATGTCATCACCAAATTAGTTAAATAAATTTTATTTATTTGACTAATTTCATTTATTCCCTATTTATCATGTATCTATTCTTCTACAATTAACTAAATAAATATTTATTTAATTATTCATGACCATTTATCCTCTCTAATTAAATAATTATTTTAATTGTTTAATTATTCATTTATCTATTCTCCTATAATTAAATAAATCTTTATTTATTTAATTATCTTTTTCACTTTTGTCTATAATTAAATAGTGATTTTACATTATTTAATTATCTTTCCACATCATCCCTATCCTTTATTAGATAATGCTTTATCATTTCATTATCCTTCCCATCTTTTTAGGATTTATTTCCTTTAAAACAATAAATCAAAATCTTTCTATCTTTTAAAAATATCATCTCATCTCATTGTATTTCCTCTTTTGTCAAAAATCAAATCCTTATCGAATCTTATTAAATCTTATATTCATCCACATCAAGGCCCTATAAATATGACCTCTCACAATCTATTTGGGAGGGTTGATTGTTAAGTATCCTCACTCTGTCAAAATCATTCTTCAATCTTCCATCTATCTCTATCATTCTCCATTTGTCATTTTTATCAGGTTGTTATGCTGCTAAATTGAGAAACCAACATTCCTCCATTATCAATCCTTCAAAATCTCTCATTCTCATGTAGGTGGAGAAGAGCAATGGAGATAAATCAAGTTTATCATGGATTTGGGTTTGCATTTGTTTGTTATTATGATTTTCATGCTTGCTTGTACTCTATTGTGCTAGTTAGGATTTGATATATTTCTATTTAGTTTTATATATGATTTTCTCCTAATTACATTGGTGAACCTAACATGAATCCTTTGAGCTAGCTTTCTTTTTGAAGGTTTTATTTACATTTGTTGTAGATTTGCCATTTTTTGGACAAAACCCTAGGTTTTACAAATTTATTCATATCTTCTACACAACTGTGAATTTTTCTATAATATTTTTACAAAATCTTATGCATCATAGCAAGAGGCTACAATAAAAACATTGAGGGTTTATCATCCTTTTTGTAGGAGTTATTGTGATTTTATGTTTTTTCATAAAATTTATTTTCTGGATGCAAATCAATGAATTTGTCATAAATTTTTACATTTTTGGAAATATATTGAAATTATAATGGGGGTCTATGTTTCACAAATTTAATTTGGAGGTCAAGTACAATGCAAAAAAAATCTGATCTTCATTTTTTGTATGATTTTCACAAATCCGCGTTTCTAAGTGCAAAATAGGGATTTTTTTTTTAGTTCTTTACATTTATAGAAAGCTCTCAAAAAATTAGTAGGGATCTCTTCTTTGATTTTTTATTTTTTAGATCAATAAAATCTTCAAATAATGAAATCTAATTCAGCTATGTTAAAAACGTGTATCTAAAATTGCAATTTTTTGATGAGCTTATTTTTTTTATGGCTACATTATAATATCATTTTTTGATCTTGTAGGTGATCATAAGGAGATATAGTAGCAGCAATATCAGTCATAAATAGCAGATTGGAAAGAAAAAACTTCCAAGTGCACTCATTTAATCTTTCATCTCTTAATCCTTGTTTGTAACACATTTGGATTTGGGCTCTTAAAACGAATCTTGTCTTCAATCACACTTCAAAAATCAAGTCTAAAATTAACCATTATCTTCCATCACATTTTGATTTTGGGATCTAAAAAGACAAGTGCTTCCATTGTGTGCATACACACATTTCATTTCTAAGGTCAATTAACAATTGCGAGTGCGAATCAAGTGTGTGTGTGTGATCACAAACACCTCACTTGGTTTGCTTTTGTCAAACCCTTCATAGGAGGCCTTCTAGGGGATTTCATCACCCTTGGGGATGACTTCAATTGCAGTGTGAATCAAAGACATGCTTGTTTGGGAGTTAAAATCTTGTCACTCTTGGCTAAGCCTGAAAGAACTTTATACCTTTGAGAAGTGAAGGTGAAGGGTGGGTTACCCCTTTCTCCAGTTGTGTGGCAAGATTTTTCTTTCAAATAATCCCTAGTCAACCTCATGCATCCTAGCTTGATACCTAATTGGCCATACCTACTTGAATAATTCTAGGACTTGTTGATGTGTCTTCTTCAAGTGTGTGCTTAATCATCACATTCATAGTTTCAAATTCAAACTTGCTTATGTGTCTTGCGTGTGTGATTCATGTGTGTAAATGTGTAATCATTTGTTTGCAAATTTCCATATCAAGCTATAAACACCAACACATAAACATATCATTCTAACCATCCATAACCTTCCCAAAACTTCATCCAAATCATCCAATCTTTTCATTCCACATCATATCCTAATCATCATCATTTCTTTAATCCAATCAACATCATTTTACATCATGCCAACATTGGAAGACCTAGCATCCCAACTTCAAAATCTCCTTCAAACACTTCACCAAATACCCCAACCCCTAGACCACCAAACCATACAAATCCTTCAAACCCTCTTCCAAAATTTTCAACAAATTAAATCACCTCAAATCCAACACCTCCTAGCTAAATCCAATCATTTCATTGCCACTTGTCAAATTCAACAACCACAATATCATCCCCTATCCATTCATTATCAACCAATGCCACCTCAATCTTATGTGACATCCCCTTCTACCTCATACCAAACTAATCTATCCACTTCTTTGCATGTCAATGCCACATCAACACATCCGCCCTTATCACTGCAAGAAAAAAGGATCCCAAGTCCACCTTGGTAGCAAATTCAAGAGCCTTTCAATTCTCATGTTCTATTTGACAAGGGGAACACCAATCTAGCTCATGCACCTTATAACTCTATCATACCGCCATCCAATCAAATGCCTATCCCTAAGCCACTATGTCCTAGTCCTAATTCATTGGCATCTCCACCTTCCAACCCATCAAACTCTTCATTACCCCCACCATCATCTAATCCTCCATCAAATCTACACCCTAAATTGAAAAATTTCAAAAGTAAACCTATGGTATTACCCAAATCCACTCATCCACCTACAAAGGATGTTACCCAAGGGCTACTAGCAAGGAATCAAACATTTCCATGTCATCCAACTCATATGTTTGAACCTACCAAAGAGTCTTCAAACATCATATCCATTCTTACAACACCATCATGTAGTCTCCCCCTTGATCCTATTCAAGAGGCTCCCCCATTGAGCCCAAGTCAACCCCCATCATGTCTCCATGTTTTTAACCATCTAGAATATGTTGAGCCCATAAAAGAGTCACCCCCTTCCACTTCCATTCATGCAAGCCAAGAGTTATGTCAAGAGCATTATACTAAGCATGAGGAAGCATTAACCTCTCATTTTAACCAAGATCTGGGCCCATCTAATGATTCCATTCGTAACACACCTAATACTATTCATGATCAATCTTCCATATTTGATCAAGACCCCTTTTATGATCAAGAAGACCATGATGATCTGCCTACCCAACTTTATACATTCCATAGTCAAGAGCCTATCACTTCACATATCCATGAGAACGAAACCTCCATTGCTCCTATCCACCCCCTACCTAGCCCTATCCATGATCCATCAACATCCTCTTCCCATGATGAGACAAGTGGCTCCTAGGAACACATATAAGATCAAACAAATACCTTGGATCTAAGTGAACACACTGATAATCAAGATCCTAATGTTCCTCCATCACCCACTATCAACCATATTGCAAGTCCTCCATCATATCCTATTGGTCTTTCCACCCTCATTCATGAATGTTCCTCCTTAGAACAAAAAAAACCATTATCTTCCCTTGCTTCATTTTCTCCATCCAATAAGGAGCTCATGTCTAGTATTCCACCTACACCTAGTCCTATTGTCCATTGCATACTCCAAAACATGAACCACCAAGGTAAAGGTCTAAACCTTCATGAACAAGGTATTTTGGAGCCCATCCATGTCAAAGTCCATCCATGCTCTTCTAGCCTTGGAAATACACCCCAAGGACACAAATCTCAAGATTTTGGTACTCCCTCCATGCATCCTAAGTCCACCTCCTTCCATCATAAATCCTATCATACACCTAAGACATATGTTGTCATCCCACCTCCATCATCCTACAAATGTCAAAAGCATGTGACCGTACACCTACCACCATCAACTTTGCCACCATTGCTTCCAACTCCTAATATCCTTCCATATAATCTACCTCCATTACTCCCCACACCTAATATCGCCATTATACAATCCCCTTATCCATCCATCCATAAATCTTCTAAAAATCCTAATCATGACCAATCATTGCACACATTGTCTAAACATAAAGCTTCCACTTATTCCACCAAACCCAAGGAATCCCAAAATAAAAATTTGGATGCCTCTACACATAAAGTCAAAAATTCTAAAGGTTCTAATTCCTTAGCATATAATTGCAAAATGTCAAAGCCAAGTACATCTAAAAAGCTATATAAGTCCATACCTCCAAAACAAAAGTCTAAAAACAAAATGGTTTGGGTACCTAAGCAAAAAGAAATCAATTCAAACAAGCCATCCACATCACAAAAATACCAATCATACACTTCCACCCCACATTCTCATTCCATTCAAAAGTCTCAAATTCTTAAAACCCACAAGCAAAATAAAATTCATAAAAATACTAAGTCTATGTGGGTACCAAAAGCACTACATCCACCACCTCCTAAGCAAACATCTTCATTGCTTCCTACACCCCATCCACTTCAAAAGCTTCAATGTTTATCATATCATGTGCAACCATTGGTCATGGTTCCCTTCCATTTCACAACAATTCCACATACCTCCATCTCCCCACCCTTCACTCATTATCCTACATATCTCCCGCACCATCTTCCTATGGTCCATGCTTTTGGCTAAGCCTCCCCATTCATCTTTTGCATAAGTACATATATTTCCTATATATTTCCTCCATAATCCACATCATAATCCATCATCTACCTACTCCATCTCCCTTTCATGTCATCCCTTACCAACATCTAGGAGCATAATGACATTTGATATGGTCCATGCAATGACATCCATCTCTAGTGGGACTACCACCTTTCATAGAACTAGACATTTGAGTCCCTCCCATCCATATTCCCCTTATCCTATCCAAAAAGTCAAAAAGTCAAAAAAAAATGAAAAAGAAAAAAAAAGAGTAAAGAGAAATCCCTTCGTCAAACGGTGAAAACCTGGTAAATAGGCACCTTGAATAAGTACCATGATGAAAATTGGCAAACAGGCATCATGTGTAGGTTGATCTTCTATGTCACTTACACTTGGGGGCACAATGTCTTATCTATCCAACCTATCATTCATGTCATATCATTTCCATCCTACCTACCATCTTAGCCATCATACATACCTATCATATTGAGTCCACTTATCCACCCTTCTCCTTTTGATCTTGATGAAGATATAGGGGAAAAAGGTTGAAACATGTTTTGGGTATCTCTTGACATACCTCATCCTATCTAAAAAAATCATATCATTATCCTATTGTCATACATTTTGTCTAGAAAAATCCTAAGTCTTGTATCTAGAATGGGGCATGTTATTCCTATGTGACATAGTCTTTGGAGATCACATCCTTGCTCTCTTATGATGCATACATCCATACCATCCATCCATCTATCATGAGCCTTTTATCCCTTGTCCCATCACCCACCCTTGCACCTAGACTTGGTTTTCCCCTTGTCATTGGTATCTAGCACAAAGGCTACTCAAATTTTCATCCTTCGACACCTCAAAATATTTCAAAAATCCAAAAAACAAAAAAAGTCAAAATATCCCCAAAAATACAAAAAAAAATGGAAAAAGGTCCTAGAAAACAACAAAAAAACAAAATATCCATAAAAGAATCCAAGCAATAAAATCAAACCAAATAACTTCTTCCAATCAATTCTTCTATTCAATTCATCACATCCTGTCATCCAAACAAATCATCATATCATTCAAAACCCTTCTTGAAATCAAATCAATCATCTTCAATCATTCCAAGCAACAATCCAAATCCAAGTCAATCCTTAATCCATACCAATCAATTCAATCAATCTTGTCAAATTATCCAATCACATCCTTTGGTATTGATCTTAATCTTGTCATAAACCAAATCAATCATTCAATCAGTCAATCATTCATCCTTGTGTTGATCTAGGGATATATTATTCCCTCCAATGACAACACTATCATCATCATCAATAAAAGTTAATTATTCAATTATTAATCATCCTTGTATAGATCTAGAGATATGTCACTCCCTGCAATGACAACACTATCGTCATCAATCAATCAATTAATCATCAGTTTTAGCTTGACTGGGGCAATACCTTGTTTTTTTTTCTATCATTTGTGCATGCTTGCTGGCTTGCTTGTGTGTGTTATCATTTTTATCTTGCATTTGAATCAAGTCCAAATTATTCCATCTAATATTCATATCTTGTATCTAGACAAGGCTGTATTACATTGGGGCATGAGACACATCGTCACCTTGGTCCTTATATTGGTGCATAATGTCTACTGCTATATCAAACATCATGGTTGCTCACCGTCATTATGGCATAGTGCATCCTTTCATCTCCTTCATCCACATTCTATCTTGCATCATTCATCTTATCCCTCCTTTATCATTTCATTTCATTTTGAGAGCCTACCCATGTTTTTCCAACCCGCCTATCCTTTTGAGGGGGCATCATCATAGCCTTACATCATGATCCCATAATGATCCTATCTTTCTATCATTATCCATTTTCCTCTATCCATACCTTAGCTTCTTTGAAATGATGTTACTCGACACAAATCTCATCATCTTGAACATCATCTCAAAGAGGGGAAAAATGTAGACACCTAAAAATGTCCATGTCTTGCAACACCTAGACATCTTGTAGTATGCTTTTCCTTAGGTACCCATGTCATCACCTAATTAGTTAAATAAATTTTATTTATTTGACTGATTTCATTTATTCCCTATTTATCATGTATCTATTCTTATATAATTAAATAAATATTTATTTATTTAATTATTCATGACCATTTATCCTCTCTAATTAAATAATTGTTTTAGTTGTTTAATTAGTCATTTATCCATTCTCCTATAATTAAATAAATATTTATTTATTTAATTATCTTTTTCACTTTTGTCTATAATTAAATAAAGATTTTACATTATTTAATTATCTTTCCACATCGTCCCTATCCTTTATTAGATAATGCTTTATCATTATTTAATAGTTTTATCATTTCATTATCCTTCCCATCTTTTTAGGATTTATTTCCTTTAAAACAATAAATCAAAATATTTCTATCTTTTAAAAATCTTATCTCATCTCATTGTATTTCCTCTTTTGTCAAAAATCAAATCCTTATCGAATCTTATTAAATCTTATCTTTGTCCACATCAAGGCCCTATAAATATGACCTCTCACAATCTATTTGGGAGGGTTGATTCTTAAGTATCCTCATTCTGTCAAAATCATTCTTCAATCTTCCATCTATCTCTATCATTCTCCATTTGTCATTTTCATCAGGTCATTATGCTGCTGAATTGAGCAACCAACATTCCTCCATTATCAATCCTTCAAAATCTCTCATTCTCATGTAGGTGGAGAAGAGTAATGGATATAAATTGAGTTTAGCATGGATTTGGGTTTGCATTTGTTTGTTATTGTTATTTTCATGCTTTCTCGTACTCTATTGTGCTACTTAGGATTTGATATATTTCTATTTTAGTTTTATATATGATTTTCTCCTAATTACACTATATTTATTTAATTATTTATCCTTCCTTTATCTCCCCAATTAAATAATTATTTTAATTATTTAATTATCCTTTTCCTCTCCATTAAATAATCATTTTCAATTATTTAATGTTTAACACTCCACCTTTCCTTTATAATTAAATAATTATTTTTAATTATTTAATTATCTAATTATTTGTTCTGACCTTTCTTTTTAAATAAATAAAATCAATATTTTATTTATTTCTCCTATGTTGGCTACTAAAATTAAATACTTTTTAGCTCCTTTATCCATGTCTTTCTTCTCTCAATTAACCTCCACCTTTGATTAAATTATTTTCTAATTTAATCTTGGCCCTTGATTGTGATCATTATTCTAGCCACTCACTTAACTATCTATAAAAGGAGACCTTTCATCCTCATTTGAGAACACACAACAAGAAAAGGATCACACACCAAGAAGGTAATCTTACACATTAAGCACTCTAGATCAAGAGAGCATCTTCAAGAGCATTATCAAGGCATTCAAGGGAAGATTATCAAAGTCTTATTGCAACAATCAAGGATCCATTATCATGTTGAAGGAATGCATGTTGATAGAGGAATCATGTTGATGTAGCATTCAAGATCACTTCAAGTATTTCAAGATATCATCTTCATGATCAAGAATCACATCCATCAAGATTTCTACATGCTGATTTCATTCCAAGGTTTCAATATTGGTATGGTAAGTTGTGACATTGTTATGTTCACTTGTCATTCCTTCAATTACATGTTCTAGTTCATTATCAAGTTTGGTTACTAAAACTGGGTTTGACCAAGGAAAACCCCTATCCCCTAGCAGTCAACACTTTCTTCTCTATGATGTGTGATTTGCAAGTTTTAGGTTGAAGATTTATGAAGAGCAAGATTTGAAAAATTAGCTTTGGTGACTGTCACACATCATTCTTACCTCTTAAAAATCTAGTTTTTGATTATATATATGGTTAGAATTTATATATGCACCCCATATTGCTCCTGTTTGAATGGAAAATAGAGAATTAGTGATCTCCATTTAGAAGATTCCAATTTTATATGTTTCATTTTGGTGAACTTGACATTTTGGACATTAATTTTTTTGATTTGTAATTCATTAAGGCCCTAGATCTAGGATGACATTCATTTTCACATTGCATTTGCATTAGTGAAATTGAATCTAGGGTTCCTAAATATTTCATTAATGAAAGTGAATATAGGTTGCATTTTTGCATCCTTGCATCATCTTAAAAAAGACAACAAATTACACAACAAACTTTGATGAAATTGAATATCAACAACCATCAAATCCTAAAGAAATGAAAAAGCTTTATGGAAGAGTTTAGGAACTTATGAAACAACTTGGTTATAATGGAAAAGAATGTGGTGCTAAAAAATAAGGTATCCATGTCCATTTAGAGCCTAACACACAAGACACAACTCATGGTCTTGGTTATTGTACTTTCATAGAAATCAACCCATCAAACAAGCCTTCACTCAATATCAACACTATTACAAAAGATTCCTCTAAGCCAACTTTAACATTAGTGCATCCTAAATTGATAGAAACTATTGGTCTTGATTGTTATCCTTTGAAAGAAATAGATAAGTCCTCACTTAACATTAATTTCATCACACAAAACACTTATGATTTGAACTTGATAGATTTTACACACTCCTATAAAGGAAAGTACAAAATATCACAATCTAAAGAGTCTTGTGTAGGTATGACAACTAGTACTAAGCAAGAGATATCTTTGCTACAAAATAATGAAACATCCTCTACTTTTGATCAAGACACTATCTTGTTGAGACTCCTCCAAGATCATTTGATATCCCTTCCTCCAAGAACAAGAAATAAATTAAATACTACAAGAGTTCATTTTGTGCATATCATAGAGTTCATGGTCATTCTACTAATGAATGTAAGGCTTTGACAAATAAAATTCAATATCTTAAGGACTATGGTGCTCTCCCTTGGGTTGAAGCATCTAGTTCCTCTTTTCATTTTGGCTCATCCTTGTCATACACTAAGTGAGGGAAAGCGGTTAGGTAGCCTTTTCCTCATATGCCACTTGTCATTGTCTCTTTTGGTTAATTGATCACCTTTCATGTACATAAAAGAGCAAGCTTGGGATGTGGACGACATGCCTTAAGCTGGCTTGCATGTGACATACTTATTCATGATGTAGCTTATCAGAAACATATGACTTGGAATAGGCTTTCCAAATAATCTATCATGTCCTCTTTATTTTTAGCATCTATCTTTTGCTAATTTAAAGTAATTGCTCACAACATGGTGTTTAGAAATTTCTTTAAAGTGGAGGCATACATTGGCATTATTTTGGCACGATTTCATTTGCATTTTTCCATGTTCCTTGATGTGGTTTTCTTACTTCATGAGATGTGTTTTTCTCTTTGTGGTAACATTGGGAGTAATGTCCTTCAAGATCTTGATCTATCTTAGCATATTGCGTCCCTCTTAGTGGTGATGTGACACATTGCATTCCCTAGGTTGTAAATCTTTTATCCTTTGATTGGTCCTCTCTTGGAGACATTAGGAACAATGTCCCCTAAGATTAAGACCTTACATGAACTAAGTGAAACCCCTTCAAATATTCCTTTTTCCTATTGCATTGCATTTGGTACCTTATCAAATTCATTGGAGGTATGGCTTTGGTATGGTCTCTTGGGGGCTCACCTAGTGGAAAACTAGCTTCACTAGCCCTTACGAGCATGCATTTTGTTTGTATAGTGTAGGGAATAAGTCACTTGCAAGCATTCATGGACAAAAAACCTAGACCTGGTCCACAGCACATTAGACAATTTGTCGAAGCTTGATCTGCCACCTTTTTGGATACTCACCCCACAAACAATCTAAATATATGTGGCTCCACAGTGAGTGCATTTTGTGTTTGCTTTTATTTTTGTTGGGATACTCGCTCCGTGGATGACCTAAAGGTTTGTGGCCCCAAAGTGAGCATGCTTTAATGATGGCTAAGGCTTGATCTGACCTAGGATAAAAAAATGAGATCATTGTTGAGACTTGTCTTTGATGTTGTATTGTGAATCTTTGTTATTGCTGGATCCATAAAAGTCTTGAATGTCTACTTTAGTGTGAGTTTGAAGCAAGTTCATCCTCTCACTAAAGTGGAGGCTAAATGTAGTGTAGAAAAATGTATCCCGTTACATTTTCACATTTGTTTGGGCCCACCTTATTTAAATTTATGCTTCTTTATGCCTTAAATGGTTCTATTTTGGTCCTATTTTGCATCCACAAGCCCAATCCTTTATTAATTAAATAATTTTTAATTATTTAATTAATTCATTTTTCTTTTTATTCTTCCCTTGATTAATTAAATAAATTTCATTTATTTAATTATGTCACTAAATAAGCCCCTTTTTCCTCTATAATTAAATAAAAAGAATTTATTTAATTATTTTCTTTTCCTTCTATAATTAAATAATTATTTAATTAGTTATTACCCTTTTCTTCTATAATTAAATAAATCTTATTTATTTAATAATTTCCCACTTTCCCTCCAATATTAAATAATTATTTTTAATTATTTAATATTTTGTGCTTTTCTCTCACTTTTAAATTAAATATTATTTTAATTCAAAAGTTAGCTTTTCCCTCTTCTTCTATAGTTAAATAATTATTTCAATTATTTAATTATTCATTAGCCTTTTCTCTCTATAATTAAATAAATGTTATATTTATTTAATTATTGATCCTACCTTTATCTTCCCAATTAAATAATTATTTTAATTATTCAATTATCCTTTATGTCTCTATTAAATAATTATTTTCAATTATTTAATTATCTAATTATTTGTTCTCACCTTTCTTTTAAAAAAAATAAAATCAATATTTTATTTATTTATCCTATGTTGGCTACTAAAATTAAATTCCTTTTCTAAGATCCTTGATCCATCTATTTCTTCTCTCAATTAACCTCCATCCTTGATTAAATTATTTTCTAATTTAATCATGGCCCTTGATCATGATCCTTATTCTATCCACTCACTTAACTCTCCTCTATAAAAGGAGACTTTTCATCCTCATTTGAGAACACACAACAAGAAGAGGATCACACACCAAGAAGGCGATCCTACACATTAAGCACTCTAGATCAAGAGAACATATTCAAGAGCATTATTGAGGCATTCAAGGGAAAATTATCAAAGTCTTATTGCAACAATCAAGGATCCATTACCATGTTGATAGAGGAATTATGTTGATGTAGCATTCAAGATCACTTCACGTATTTCAAGATATCATCTTCATGATCAAGAATCACATCCATGGAGATTTCTACTTGTCGATTTCATTCTAAGGTTTCAATATTGGTATGGTAAGTTGTGACATTGTTATGTTTACTTGTCATTCCTTCAATTACATGTTTCAATTCATTATCAAGTTTGGTTACTAAAACTGGGTTTGACCAAGGAAAACCCCTATCCCCTAACAATCAACATTTTCTTCTCTATGATGTGTGGTTTGTAGGTTTTAGGTTGAAGATTTATGAAGAGCAAGATTTGAAAAAGCAACTTTGGTGACTGGTACACATCATTCTTACCTCTCAAAAATATACTTTTTGATTATATGTATGGTTAGAATTTAGATATGCACCCCATATTTCTCATATTTGAATGAAAAATAGAGAATTAGTGATCTCCATTTAGAAGATTCCAATTTTCTATGTTTTAGATAATAATCTCCTCCTCTGACAGTTGGGAAAGCTACTCTCAGAGGTAACAAAACTATTTTCCTCCTAAACACTGGTGGGCTTAGGGAGGGGCATAAAGAATAAAAAGAAAAATAAATCATCACTAAAGTTCCTAAATATATGCATTAAATAATTAAAATTACACTAAATCTTCTCTAGGACACTTTGCGACCAACTTGGACATATGGGCCATTTTTGGATGGGGGTCCTAGACACTTTAGCCATTTTTGGACACTTTGCAACTAAGTTGGAAACTTTACAACCAAAAGGGATTCTTTGCGAGAAAGGAAGATGATTTTGTTGGCATATGGCTTGAGGAGATTGTGTATGACTTATAATGTTGTAATTGATGGCAACCTAAGTCATCTATAAGGTCTATAGATCTGGATTTTCCCATTCCGGCAGAAAGAATGAAGAATAATGCTTTACCATAATAGCAGTTAAGGAATAGGGTATTTGGTTAGTCTATTGATATGCATACTTCACCAGATGATCATTTTATGTTGTGGATCTTGGAGAAAGTGTTTTGGAATTCTTATCATCATGTTCTCTAACTTTGGTGATGTTGCATTATTCTGTGCTCGAGTTATGAGATCTGACAAAGTTTTTTTTTTGTTTATCTATTCTTTAAGGTTGACTTGGTGCATGTATCATGTTGTATGTAGATGAATGAGGTATAATTATTTTGGTGACTCCACATTCGAAGATCATGTTTGGGTCCCAACTAATTCTTATCCAAATTTTGGGAAGTGTGCATCAAATATTATGTGAGTTTGAGCTGACCATTGAAGAATATTTCTTTATTTAGTTCAAGCTGACATATGGATGAAATTTCAAAGTAGTGGGTATATATATTATCATTTTGAAATGTGAATGAAGAAGGTGTGAGTGTGTTGTATTGTAGTAGTTGTTGTTGGTGTTGTGTGTGTAAGATAGAGAATGTCAGAAAGACTTGTGATTGATCTCAGACAGTCAGTTAGAGGTATTTTGGAACAAAGTAGAGAAGAGCAGAGTAGAGAAGAGAAGAGAAGAGTAGAGAAGAGCAGAGAAGAAGAAGAGCAGAAAGTGTGAATCTGATAGGAGGTCAGAATATGTTCAAGAGCTTAAATGGAACTGTAACCAAGCTTTGAAGAAGATGTCTTCTCAGTTCACCTTTTTGTTGTAATCCAAACACTTTGTAAGGCAATGAGCCTTCTTTTCTTTTGAGCAGTGAGCTCTAGGAAGTGTGCCTGAATGCAAGTGCGTTCCCACTTCTATTATACTTTTAACAAGGTATAAATTGTGGATTAACCTCCACCATGGTTTTTCCCTTAACAAGGTTTCCACGCAAAAATATTGGTGCTATGGTGTTATGTGTACTTTTCTTTATGGTTGCATGTTTATTTTTTCTTATGTGATATGAATGGTTTAGATCTGATTTAAAATTTAAGTTTATGCTAAACACTGATTGATCCCCCCTGTCAATGTTCCTTGAGTCCAACAACTTTGCGACTTTTTAAACAAGGTCCTAGAAAATTATTTAAATGCATAAAAAATATTATAAATACATGAATGTGAAGACAAAGCATAGTAGAATCTACTCATCGTATGCCAAACTTGCCCCATGCCACCTCATCACGTAGAATATCAAGTATTGGCTTGTACACTTGTCCACTAGGCATTTTAAATCACTCTACACCAAAGTTACCAAGGTAAATTGCAAAAAAAGTAAATGTCAAATTATAGTTAAAAGTGTCATTTTCATTCATATTGTTGGTTATATTTTTAGGAACAAAACTCATTCTTACCATTTACCTATGAACTTGCTAGAATTCAATTATTAGTAAGGGTAAGTATTGGCCAACACATGTGAGGTTTGATATGTAACTATTTCTCCCCTGCACTTTGGGCTCTGTGAAACTTAGGAGGGTGATCCCCAACAATATGTTTATAAACACTAGTGTGTCTTGGAATCAAACACAAAGTAAACAAATGATTCTCCTTGAATGGTTTAAAAGACCCAGTACCCTAAGGGTTTGGGTAACCTTCATGGCAATGCCTTAAACAAGAGAAAATGTAATTCATTCAATTCCACACACACCCACAACAAGATTGATAAGTGAATTGATTTTAACTCTGTGATCAATTGTCAAATCCATCATCACAATTGCAATATAATTACCCTACTTGAACTAGTGCCATATCCTTGGAATGAAGTCCATCCTAATACCCACATGATTTGACAATAATCTTAATATATGATAAATATCCAAAACCTTGAAACCACTACATTATAGTATCCCCACTTAATATTTTAACCATTTAATTCTTACTAGCATCCTCATACATGGGTTATTTCAAACCTACTATTATATTCAAGCATTTACATCCATTCATTGAATTAATGTGCAAGAATAGAGCAATACGTCTATTGGAAACCAACATAGACAAATAAGATAACCATTGATTATATTATTCATAGTTTTTATAGCCTATACATAGGAGAGAAAACTATAGAGACTTTATACTATTCTATTATATATATTATCATTATTATTATCAAAGAACCATGTACATATCAATTGAATTCATCCCTAAAACATATTACCAGAAAGTTTAGAATTATTTTCTATCTCTGTGTATGACCCCTTCAAAGAAAAACTACCCACTGACCTCTTGTGTAATCAGCCTTGAAATCCCTTTTATAAGACAAGGAAGCAACAAGCATCAGGTTGAATTACACCTACATTTCATGTTCATTTCAAAACAAATTTCACCTAACTATGAAATATTCCCTAGGAACTTATACGCAATCATTTGTAGGACAGGGGAAAAACAAAAACAAGAAACCCAAAAGCCATTAGTTAGAGAAGACCCACTAGCTTTCGAAAAGGTGTCACTGTCACAACATCAAAAACTTGTATGTCCCCACAGAACTAGGAAGAGTCACCATCAACACCAAAAGTACATACCATCCAAAAGAAAACAAATCAACACAAAGGACCAAAACCAAGCATTAGCTCAATAAGAAATGAGGTGCTACTCTGCTTTGTTAGTAGTAGAGTAAGTATGCCCACTTGGTGTCCTTATTGAAATGGGAGAAGCCTCCACCACCTCATCATTCAAGTCCATCAACTCAGTCATGGCCATAAGATATTGGTGGTAGCTTGAATCAATCTTATTCTCACTATCTGAGGGATCATCTAAGACTTCAATGGGAGAATGATGCTTGCATAGATAAGCTCAGTGGTACTTGTTCTTCCTCATGGCTGCCTCCCTCTCAAGCCTATCATACTTCTTGCCTTTACCTTTAACCAATTCCTTAGAAACAATTCCACTCCTCAAATGATAGGCATACTTGACAATATTTTGTGCAGACTTCTTGCCAACTTTTGTTTTCTTCCTCAAAGCCACATGAGCCTTACACATATCTTGTTCACTCTTGGGAGTGTCATTTTTAGAATCAAGGGGATTTAGCCTCTTGGACCTTCATACTGGGCTGAAAAACACACTTAATTTATCCATTTTCAGCATATTGACTACATAAGACAAAGACACTTTCAACAATGTATGAACTCTATCAACTCAAGAACAACTATCTCAAACTCTGTAATTGCTAAGAACAACTTCACACGTTCCTACTTAGATTTATCAACTTTTGAAGACATCAAATGATAAGAATAACAAGCAAGAAATCTTCATTAAATAGAACAATTAAAGAGTGTTTGCATTAATTTTCCAAGAAAGCTTGTGTGAGAGAGCTTGCAATCAACTATGATTTTGAACCTTAGCCATTGATCACACATTGAGATGAATCAACGAATAATCAATCAAAATGATTAATTATGAAAAAATTTAAATGCACGCACTTAATGCTTCTCCTAATAAAAAAATTCAAGTGGATAGATACCCA
>VDFB02271358.1:950754719-950887935 GCA_007258455.2 Sequoia sempervirens
ACACATGAAAAATTCATGGATGGTTCAATATGGGAATCAAGCAGAAAGAAGGGTAGACTCGTGTCTTTCTTACAGGGAGTTAGAACTTCCTAGTTTTCAGACACAAGTCAATCTTTATGTGGCTCCCTTAGGAACCTATGACATAATTTTAGGAATCAATTGGTTGAAAAAACACAAGTCTATAGTCAATTGTAAGGATAAGATGGTAAGTTGTTTAGATGACATTACAATCATGTTGATATTCATGGTTTTTAGAAACCTTTGGAGCTTAGGAAAATTTTAGCTATGCAATTGAAGAAGGCCCAAAGGAAGGGATGTTCCATGTATGTCATTCACATTTGTGATATGGATATTATGAAACCAGTACTTAATGACTATCCCATCCTTAGAGAATTTCAAGATGTGTTTCCAAAAGAATTAATAGAATTTCCACCAAAGAGTGAATTTGATCTCTCTTTTGATTTGCTACCTAGAATTTAACCTCAATCTAAGGCTCCCTGTAGAGTGACCACAAATGAGCTATATGAATTGAATACCCAACTATAAGAATTATCTAAGTAAGAGTTTTCTAGACCTAGTGTGTCACCTTGGGGTGCACTAGTAATTTTTGTAAAGAAAGATGGAACCTTGTGCCTTTGTGTTGACTACAAGATGCTAAAAAATTCAACTATCAAGAAAAAGTACCCACTTCCAAGAATTGATGAACTCTTTGACCAAATGAAAGGAGCTACGATCTTCTCCAAAATAGATCTAAGATCTGGTTATCATCACTTGAGGATCAAGGAGGAGGATGTTTCTAAAACAACTTTTAGGACTCGTTATGGTCACTACGAACTCACAGTAGTACCATTCGGGTTGACTAATACTCCTGTAGCTTTCATGAACCTAATGAATAGTGTTTTTAGGGATTTCTTAGATGATTTTGTGCTAATATTCTTGGATGACATCTTGATTTACTCTAAGAACATTGAAGAGCATGACAAGCATTTGAGGATAGTGTTACAACACTTAAGGGAGAGAATTTTTTTGGGCAAGCTATCCAAGTGTACCTTCTATTAGGCAAAGTACATTAGCTAGGCCATTTAATTTCATATGAAGGGATTTATGTAGATCAAGAGAAGATAAAGGAAATTGTGGAATAACCCATTGCACGGAATGTGACTAAAGTTTGAAGCTTCATAGGACTTGTAGGATACTACCGAAAGTTTGTAGAAGGATTTTCCAAAATTTTGACACCAATCACTACACTCCAAAAAAAAGAGAAATGATTTGAGTGGATTGAAAAGTGTGTGAGATATTTCCAACTATTGAAGGATAAGCTCAATACAACCCTAATTTTGACTATACTTGATTCAAATGGACAATTCACAGTAATAATAGATGCACCAGGAGAAGGTGTAAGAGGAGTGCTAATACAAAATGGGAAAGTGGTGGCTTATGATTCAAGGAAATTAAAACAATATGAGTTGAATTATACACCACATGATTTAGAGTTATTGGCTAATTTCATGCTTTACAGATGTGGAGGTATTACCTTTTGGGTAAGTTATTTGAGTTGAAGACAGATCATTTGGAGCTCAAGTACATTTTTACACAACCTAATCTCAATGTTTGACAAAGGAGATGGTTGGAGTTTCTTAGCGAGTATGAATTTGGCATTGAGTATATAAAGGGGAAGGAAATAGAGTAGCTGATGCACTTAATAGAAGAGGGCATATAGTAGCCATAACTACATTAAGGTACAATTTGAAACAAGTAACTTGAAATCTATAAGGAGATGGACACTATTCTAGAGTGAAGCAAGCCTTAGAGGAGAATCCCATAGACCTTCATTTTGATGGATATATGCTTGAATTAGATGGAATCTTTATATACCAAGGAAGAATGTACATTCCAAATTTAGGGGACTTAAGGAAATTGATCCTAGAGGAAATCCACAACACAACTTATTTAGGGCACTCTAGAGTAACCAAGATGGTAGCAGAATTGATGTCTCTATATTTTTTGTCAATAATCAAGAAGGAAGTAATAAAATTTGTGGCTCAATTCTTAGAGTGTCAGCAGGTCAAAGCCGAGCATGTGCATCCAGTAGGGCTTTTGTACCCACATGACATACTTGAGTATAAGTGGAAAGCAATTAGCATGGACTTCATTCAAGGGTTTCTTATGTCCAAAAACAAGCATGATATCATTCTTTTAGTTGTGGATAAGTTGACCAAAGTAACACACTTCATTGCACAAAATCTTAAGGATGGATCATTGACTTTGGCTAAGAGGTTTGTCCAAGAATTTTTTCATTTACATGGAGTACTAGAGATGATCATATTAGAGTGGGATACTCACATGACTTTTATATTTTGGACCACACTAAATGAAACATTAGGGATGAAGTTGAATTTTAGTTTACCTTACCATCCTCAAATAGATGGGAAAATAGAGGGAGTGAACCAATTAGTTGAACACCTCCTGAGGATGTACTATATGGATCAATAGTACAAATGGGAAGAGCATCTTCCATTGGTGGAGTTTGTATATAAGAGCTCCTACCATGCATCATTGGGGATGACACCATCTGAAGCTCTTTATGGGTGAAAGTGTCACACACCTATCAATTGGGTTAAGGTGGAAGATAGGATTGTCATTGGTCTAGATATACTTCTAAGGAGATTGATGATCGAATGAGATTGATAAAGGAAAGATTGAAAGAAGAAAAAAAATGGTAGAATAGTTATCCAGATAAGAATAGGACTTTCAGATAGTTTTTAGTAGGGGACAAAGTATTTTTCCTGGGTTCAACCTCATAAGAGCTCCATATCATTTGGAAAATCATCAAAACTTTCTTTGAGATTTATGGGTCCATTTGAAGTGTTGGAAGTGATCAACCTAGTTGCTTATAGACTTGCTCTACCACCTACTCTCACCTAAATCCATAATGTATTTCGTGTGTCTATGTTCAAATCTAATCATCTTGATGCTACCCATATACTTGATTGGCATGCTTTACAAGTATAGGATCTAGGGGTGGTGCTGGTGGAGCCAACCCAAATTCTGGGATGACACAACATTAAGTTGCATACTAAGGAGATTGTGTTGTACAAGGTCCATTGGGACCAATACTATGAGGATAGTGCCACATGAGAGAATGCTAAGGCTATTGATTGTTCTTTTCCTAATTTGATTACTTAGTTTGAGATGCTTTTATTTATTTCAGTGTGATGCTCTACGATCATAGTGTCATACTTTGATTGCTTTAGTGAGATACATTATTGTTTCAATGGGTGCAATAAGACATTTGGACGACGTATCTTCCTAGTGGGGAAGGATGTCACATCTCGACCCTATGCTACATTTATATTTTTTAATATATTGATGAGACTATTGGACATCACTTATGATTGCTTGATTATCTAGTATCTACATGTGCATCATTGCTAAATTTGATGGTTAATCTTGATACATTGAAATGAAATGCAAATAATTATCATGTTTTTTATTATATTTTTTTTTTTTTGGTTTTTGAGGACTAACATATTAATGTGTGATCAAGTGCAACTGAGCATAGTAAATGAGCGGGAAATTGTTGAAGATGAGAAAATGGTTGAGGTAGGGGTTTCCTAGCAACTTGATAAATAACTAGTATGATGGGATCTCGACGCGTTCACAAACTTACATAGTCACATTCTCTAGCATTGTAGGATTGAATTGTGTTAATATTGATTATGAAATTGTGCGCGTAATGAGTATTTTATTATGATTTGAAAGCTAAATTAGTGGGAAAATAATTTATTGTTCTGTGATTTTTATTATGTTTATAAATGAAAAATTAAAAGAATGTAATCAAGTATTGTTTTAAATTTGAAATTAAATTGGTTTTAATTTGGTAATAAATTATATTTATATAAATTAATTTAATAAAGGTATTATTAATAATATATATAAATATGTAAAAGTATATATAAGATTATTATTAATGAAAAATAATAATTATTACCTGAAATATCATTATATATAATAATAATTTAACATTAATATTATATATATAAAATAAATAAATAAATGAAATATTTTATTTTATTATAATAATATAATAATTATTTGCCTCAAATACATTTATGTATATTCAATAATAGTTTTTAAATTATTATTCATATAAATAAATAAATAAAGTACATTCTTTCAAAATAATTAAATAATAATTATTGTTTATGTATACACCTAAAAGTGTTATGGATAAATCTAATTAATTAAATACATTTATTTGATTAATTAGCCTTTATTTCATCTACTATTAAATAAATATAAATATTTATTTATATAGTTCATTATTCTAATTCTTCTATTTTCATCACATTCTTCTAATTCTTTCCTCTCAATTAAATAAACAACTTCAATAGTTTTTTTATTTAATTATCTAATTATTGCTTCTTAATTAAATAAACTAAATTATATAGTTATGTTTAATTATCATATCACTCTCTTTTATTAAATAAACAATTTCAAATATTTGTTTTATTTAATAATTGATATTCCTCCAAAATTAAATAATAAACAATTTCACATTGTTAATTTATTTAACAATCCAATTGAGCACGTCTACAACTTATTCTCAACCAAAAATTGAAACTTTCAATTTTGATTTAATTGTGCTTTATCCTTTCAACAAAATTGGAACATTCTTGAGAGACTTGACTCTCTTCTTCCACATTTTCTTCCTTGTCTCTTGGAAGAATTCTTTATCCTTTGTCCATTATCTTTTCCAACAAATTCATTCCTCACTATTGATTTATCTAGATTCGATCTCAACCCTTGATTGCTGCCACATGACAATTGCCTTTTTGAAATCTATAAATACAACCTTTTGCTACAGGAAAAAGATCCCACTTTTATGCAAACTTACTATGTGGGAATTAACATTCAAAGCATTTGAGCAATTAAGCAATTTAGAAGCATTTTAAGAATCATATTAGATTACAATCATGGCATTTATAGTTGCATAATCATTTCATTTAACTTTCAATATCATAGCTTTCACATCATGTCATTATTAATCATAGCTTTCAACCAATCATTGCATCATATTTTATCATAATATTCTCATTCACCAGGTTGTCACTTTGATAGTCATAGTGCAAACAAATTTGAGAGCCACATTGATTTATCAAATCCTTGGAGTTAGAGAGCGATGGAACGAATTTAGAGATTTTATTATGCTTTCAATTAGATTGATTTTCATTTGAGTTCTCTAATAGTGTTGCATTGAGAAGTGCTTTTGTTTTATTTACTTATACTTTTACATCACTTACATTTTGGCACCCACCATGGGGCAAAAACCCCAAATTCTAACATTTTCTAGAAAAAGTGCACTCACAGGCTTTTGACTTGATTTGTTTTAGCACAATCGCTAAATTTTATAGTGCATCCGATAGATACTTCAATGTATCCGCAACCTATTATAGTGCATTGACAGAACATCATAGTGCATCTGAACACTATTATAACGCATTGATGGAACAACATAGTGCATTCAATTTTTGTTATAACACATTAAAATTTTTTCTTAGCGCATTAGAAGTTTGTTTTAGTGCATATAATAGTTCTCTTAGCGCATTCAAGTTTTAGTGCATATGATTAACAGTTTAGCACATTTGAATGGTTTTGCAGAAAACTCCAAAATTTGATACTAATCTTGCTTTATGTGCTGCAAGTTCAACCTATGCTTGTCAAAGACAAATTGTTGAAAAAATTTATGTTGGTCAAAGAAAAAAAATTATTATATTACTAATGGTTTTTGCAGGGTTTTAAATTTAATTGCTTTCCTTTATTTAAGATAGGCATCTAGCTTAAATAAAAGGATAATTGAACCCCTATTTTTAGTGTTTGAAGTGATAGGCCTATGCTTTCCCCTTGACTGGGTGATCAAAATGCTAGAATCACTTTTCATGCTTTATTAAAACCTTTAGAGGGCCTATCATAGTGGGAAAAAGTACTCACCCTATGGGAACAACCTGAGTGGGAACAACCAAAGCCAGGTTTTCCAACCCACTATAATCAAAAGTGAATTTTGGTAAAGTTCAAATTTGATAGAAGTGTGCAAGATAACCATCCCCAAAATATTTGTTCTAAATATTGGGAGGTCTCTTGAGGGAGTTTATCTATTACTGTTTTGAATAGATACCCTATGTACAAACCTTAAGTTAGAATCTCACCACATCAGTTTCTTAACACTTTTTATACTATAGTGCAAGGGGAGGGAAGAATCTGTCCCTAAGACACTTGCCATATAACTATTAGAGACCCTAGCCAAAAGTGGAGGATTCAACTTTGGCTAAGACTTGGGAAAGGAAAAAACATAGGAACCCTCTAGGAGTGACATGGCTGTGTGAGCTGACATAGATCCAAGATGCAGGGTGTGGTATTCTAAGTGACCTACTTGGGATTAGAAAAGTGCTTGAATTGTCTTTATTTGTGTCAAACCAGTGGAAATTGAAAGAATTGGACCTGATTCTAGAATACTCACTACATTTTTAATGAGTATATTTGAAACATGTTACAAACTTGCTTTTGTGTGTAAAATCTGTGTTTCAAAAGAATCATCCAATTAAAAAAAATAGTGAAAATCCATAATCTACAACCAAAACAATCAAATACAAGTTCATTAATCACAACTTTATATCCTGGAGATCATCAATTTACTAACTAAAACTAGGACAATCAAAACAAATTGACAAAATACATAATATTGCCAAAATACCGTGAATTTGTTTCCAAGAGAATTATCTAATAAAATCTCATAACCCATAGTAAAAATAGTCAAGTACCAGATCATTAATCAGTAATTTATACCTTGGAGATAACAAATTCCATGATTAAAACTAGAAAACTAGGCGGACTATTAGAATCAAAAAACATTTTCTAGAATAGCGCATTCACTATCTGTTTTAGCACATACAATTTATTCAACAATGCATCTAATAATCGTTTAGCACATTGGAATTCTATTTTAGTGCATTGAACTCAAACTGTAGTGCATTGGAGGAATAGTCTAGCACATTGAAGGAACAGTATAACACTTCCAATAAATTCTTTGGCGCATAGACAAAATAGCATAGCGCATCCACCCTATTTAATAATGTATCAACATAGACTTTTAGCGTATTTGTAGAAAATTTTAGTGCATCGAAGGACTATAATAGCACATCCACAAAACCAAAATCTAGAAATCATTCTTCATTATTTTTCAGACTTTAAACATTAGAATTCACACTTTTAACAGAATAGAAGTCTTTCCTAAATCAGAACAGATTCTCAAACTTGCATAAACTAGACATTACAATTGAATTTGTTCAAATCAAACTAAGATCTACCATCCTAAAGTGTCTAAATCAAACACCTTTGATTATCAAGTTAAGTTTTAGGATCGGTAATCCTAAATCAAAGAAATGAAGCTTTATAATCAAACTTATCAACTTAGTCTAATCAATAGAATCAATCATTCTATTTGACTTAAGTTAATAACTTTGACACTATCCCAAACTAAGATCAAAGTTTACTAAAAACAAAGAAATTCGTATGCCCATTCAAACAAGGTCATGAAGACTAAGATTCAAAAAAGAGGGAGGAGAAATCTAAAGAGTCATGGATGATCGTGAGGAAAAACCATTTAGTAGAATCAATCGAATGGATGCAGATGATTTAACTAAAGAAGATTTGGAAACTATGCAAGAAGATCCCAAATTCCATAAATTTATGGAGAGAATCCTAGAATGAGATGGGGGAAAGTATATTCTCATGCTGGCTAACCTAGGTATCAAAGTTCCAAAATATTTTGATGTTAACAGATTGAAAGAAACACCCACAAATGCTGAAACTAAAACACACAATACAACAAAAAATACAAATGAAGGGCTGCAACGAGACCTCAAATACAAACTTTACAACAAAAAAATAAAAATATGCAAACTGGAACTACTAAAAGATATTTTCTATAGGATATTTGTCCATAACCTTTTCTCAAAATGTAAACATAATCCCATTTCCAAAACATTGTGAATTCCCTAAATACAATACATACAACAGAAAAATAGATCCTCTTGACCATGTGAGAGAATTTCAAGCTACGAGTTTAGAATTTTCTCATGAAGAGACATACTTAATGAGGCCATTTCCAAGATACTTAGGAGGACAATGCATGGAGTGGTTTTCCAAATTAACTCCACCAATTAGATCCTTTGAAGATTTGGTCAACAAATTTATAACTCAATATTCATACAATATACAACATGCCATCACAATGAAGGATATTTGCAATACCAAAAAAAAGAAAGGTGAAACATTTCTCTCATTTTTACAAAGATGGAGAAGGCTGTTTGCAAGATATCCACATTCCATATCTGAAGAAGAAAAGATGGAACTTTTCATTGATAACTTAAATGATGATATGAGTTATAGGCTTGAACTACAATGTCCACCAACATTTGAGAAAATGATAGAAAATCATCTCCAAATAGAAGAAGCTTTGGTCAAGAGAGGAGTCCTTAAAACATACAATGAAGGATCAAACAACACAAGTTCCTCTAATCACAACAACAATGATAAACCCAAGTTTTGGAAAAAATATAGGAATGCTGGAAACAATGATGCTGTGACTAGAAATCAAAACATGAAACCAATCTTCAATTTAATAACAGCTGCAACTAAGACAATTCAAAATAATAATCAAAGCAACAATCCAAATACAAATCAAAATAGAAATTCAAACAATGTTGGAACTAAATCATCACCATTCCAAAAGTCATCAAATCGGAGGAAATTCACACCGTTGGGGCAATAATTGGAATCAACATTAAAGGAGCTTATTGAAGCCAAGATTATCACAACACAAGAACCACAAAATTGGGATCCTCAAGTTAAACCATTTTGGTGGAATGATTCCCACTACTATGACTATCATCAAAACAAGGGTCATATGACAAAGGATTGTTGGCAATTGAAGCATGCAATACACGATCTAATTGATAACAAGAAAATACTCATAGAGGGACCACAAACAAACAATGATCATGGAGCTTTCAAGAACCCTCTACTGAATTACGAAAGAGGAGAATCATCTTCTGTAAATGGTAAGGGAAAAAATGTAAACTACATTTATGATAGCATGATCCTCCATATTTCTCTGGTTGAAGATCAAGCTAATGACGCTCAAATTAATAATGAACATGATCTTGTTGCTACCAAAAATTAAACAAATGATCTTGTTGCTACTAAAGATCAAATATTTGTAGCTGATTATCAAACTCATAATGCTGAAATAAATCATAATCATGACATCATTTCAGCTAATCATCAAACCAAAAACATTGTTACATCTAAAAATCAACTTTATGACATAGACATAAAAAATGAATCAAATCAAATCACACCACTAAATCTGATTACAAATGCTGCTATAAATGAAAATTAGATTAATGTTATCAATATTTGAGAGAAACAAGAGTATCAACTAGTCAACGTGACAACAAGGGGGCAAGCTAAAGTAATACTAAAAGGAGGTAAATCAAACACACCTGCTACCCCATCAATCCAATACAATATTGTTGATCAATTGAAGAAGATACCAATGCAAATACCAATATTAGAACTCTTGAAAATATCACATGCACACAAGGAGATCTTAGAACAAGCTTTTTTTGCTACACCAATACCCAATAACTTGGAAGTTTTCCAATTCTAGGCTATGGTGGGGCACTTAACCATGCCACACTACTTATCATTCTCTAAGCAAGATGAATTATCACTTAACCACCCACATAATGCTTCCCTCCACATTGAGGTTCTCATTCATAAACAGTTAGTCAAGCATGTTTTTATGGATGGTGGAGCTGGTCTAAATATCTATACTTTGAAACTTGTCCATGCATTGGGGTATTTTGAAAATGTTATTGATCCTAAATGAAAAAATCTTAATAAAAGCTTATGATGATGAAGAAAGATCCTCCAAAGGAATGATTGTACTAACCATCCAAGTGGGACTAGTTGTGAGGGATATAGTTTATTAAGTATTGGACAAAGAGTTGAATTATAACATACTTTTGGGGCATCCATGGATTCATGACATGCAAGCGATGCCTTCAACCTATCATCAATGCTTAAAGTTTTCAGTCAATGGAAAGGAAATCACTATCCCCACTGATTCAAATCATCCCCAACAATGTAACATGGTTAAGGCAGCTCAAGACACTTTTGTACCTCACAAGGAAGCTAATGCTCCAACTTTATCAAACAATGAAAAGTAGTTGAATGTTGTATCTAAATGGGTTGAGAAGAAGGATCAATCAAAGGATAAAGGTATTGCTAATTCTACACCATCAAACAAGGGAGTTAAACTAAATGATCTATCAAAATGATTTGAGAAGAAGATTCAATTAATAGACAAGGGTATGGGAGAGCATTCCATTCAACAAGCATTGAATCTTTCACAATTGTTATCTTCTCCAAGGACTTATGGAAAACCATCCATATCAACACTACAATCATCACAATCCACCACACTTTTTAAGGGTATATTTGTAAGGATTGGAACCTTTGAAAGTGAATTTAAGATAAAGCTATCCTAAATTAGCTTTATAAGGATGAGGAAGCATCTACATTAGCAACCCTTGGCATTTAGACAAATCAATATGGAAAAAGGAAAGAAAATCCTAGAGAAAATGGGGTATGAAGGACAAGGTTCCATAGGAAAAAGGAAAGAAGGAATCATAGAACCAATCCAAACTCTCACACTAACTCCAAATGATAAAACAAGGTTGGGATATAAAGCAAAGACAAAAGAAAAAGCAACTCAGAGGGTTGTGGAGTGGATCTTACAAATAAGAGATAGTAATGACTGTGAAATAGATTTAAATGAATATGATTGGGATTCGTTGTTTGAGGAATCATGCCATGATAAATAGATTGATGTAATACAAAGGTATACTCTAATGCGTGAGGAGGGATAGAGCTCAGGGACTAGACCTCTTGTGTTTGGATCACAAAACATTGATGACTCAAGTGAGGATGGACAAACTTTGAGTGAACTAGATGATCTGGAAGAGAGTAATATCATAGACCTCGACCTCGCTATTGAACACCATAATGACATTGCTATCCTAACCCTCACCACTGCTAACCTCAACCAACCCAAGGAATCTTTACCATTGCTACACCTTGAGCTTATGAATTGGGGCCAAATTGAATCATCTAATGTCCCTATGTTTGTGAACAACAATGCCATCATCAACTATCTTTGCTCCAAAAATCCTGACACGAGTTCTATTCATAAATCTCATAATGGCACTTCACGTTAGGAGGGTGTCAAATCTTCCAGCTGTAAAATTACAAAAATGAAAAATGGATATAATGGAGAAAACCATCTAATGGCAGTGTTAGATCTTGAAAAAGTGAAAATAAAGAGCGTATATGATGGTGTAAACCTCTTTGAGGCACCGAAGGATGGATGATTTGACACTCTTCCCGAAAATTACCATGAGAGATCATCAATGTTGGTGGAACCTACATAATCAATCAATATTGGAACAATAGAAAAGGCTAAGACTCTACACTTGGCAACATCTATGACTGAGCAAGAAAAGCCCTCATTCATCAAGTTCTTTGAAAATCGCCAAATCAAATTTTCTTGGTCTTATTATGATATGCTACCCTAGGCCTAGACCCAAAACTTCTGATGCATCATCTATCTTTACCAGCTAGAGTAAAACCTATCAAGAAGAAATTAAGAAAGATGCACCCACATATTACATTGTTGGTAAAAGCAAAGCTCAAGAAATTGCAGGATGTAGGATTTATCAGGTCTATCAATTATGTTGAGTGGATCTCTAATATTGTACCTATATCAAAGCTTGATAACAATATCAGGATATGCACCAACTTCAAGGATCTAAACAAGGCATGTCCAAAAGATGATTTTACATTGCCAAACATCGACATAATTGTAGACTTGATAGCGGGACATGCCATGCTATCGTTAATGGATGGATTTTTAGGGTATAATCAAATCAAGATAGCACTTGAGGATTAGGAAAAAATGGTGTTCACATCCCCATGGGGAATGTTTTGCTGGAATGTCATGCCTTTCGGCTTAAAAAATGTAGGTGAGCTATGTATCTGAGAGAAATGCACACTATCTTCTATGACATGATGCATACTTTTATGGAAGAATCTGTGGATGATCTATTGGAAAAATCATATACTAGAGGACACCTTGAGATCTTGGATAAAATATTCACTCATCTAGAGAAATTTAAAGTTAGATTAAATCCTAAGAAATATGTATTTGGTGTCACATCCACTAAGCTTCTAGGCTACATTGTTTCAGAGAATTCATTGAAGTAGATCCTACTAAGGTCAAGGCTATAATGGAGATGTTGCCACCAAAGCATATCAGTCAGTTACAGTCTTTTCAAGGAAGGCTACAATCAATTAGAAGGTTTATCTATTGGATAGTAGACAAGTGTCATCCATTCAATCACTTGTTGCACAAGAACATTTCTTTCAAGTGGGATGAGACATGTGAAATTATTTCAATCAGCTAAAGCAATATTTAACGTCTCCACCAATTTTGGTACCACCAACAAAAGGAAAACCCTAATTACTTTATGTTGCAACAAATGAGATCTCTTTGGTTGCTCTACTGGCATAGGAGGATTCTGAAGGCAAAGACCGGATTGTATATTATATCAGCAGAACTCTAAATGGTTATGAGATCAATTACACTTTCATTGAGAAGGCTTGCTTAGCAGTAGTCTTTGTGACTCAACAACTGTGTCACTACATGTTGACTCACATTGTTAAATTAATAGCAAAAATTGATCCACTAAAGTATTTGCTAAGCAAAGCTTCCTTAATAGGGAGATTAGCCAAATGGGTCATGCTCTTGAGTGAATTTGATATACAGTATGTAGATTGAAGAGCTATTAAAGGTCAAGTGATTGTTGATCAATTAATAGAAGCTCCACTTCTAGATAATCATCTGATGCACATGGAGTTTCTTGATACAGATGTTCTTGCTATAACAACTCAACAACGGATGCTATACTTTGATGGTTCATACAAACAACACGAGGTAGGTGCATGAATTATGTTCATAACACCTCAAGGACATACAATTCCAAAATCATATAGGCTTATGTTTCCATGCACCAATAACGTAGCTAAATATGAGGCGTTAATCATTGGTATCAAGGTTGCGGTTGAGTGGAAAATAATAGAACTACAGGTTTATGGAGATTCACAAAATAAATGATGGCTATCAGATGAAGGATGACTAGTTGCTTCCATACAAGAGAATGGTGGATGATTTCAAATAGTATTTTATTGAAATTGAATTTGAATAGATACCAAGGGCTGAAAACAAAGCTGTTGATACAATGGCTACAATTACATCTCTATTGCAAATACTAGAAACACGAGGATGTTATGAGTTTATGCTAGAAAAAGTGTCCAATCCTGCTTATGATGATCTTGAATCTCAAACCATATGCCATATCATTGACTTTGAAACCTCCATCTATGGGAAAATCTATGCTTACCTAAAAGACAACACCCTTCCACTAGATCTTTCTCACAATCAAAAGTGAAACTTTATACACCAAGTTGGATGACACACCTTAATTGCTGACATAGTTTACCATCGAGGTCTTGATGAAACTCTCTTATGATGTCTAGAATGCGATGAGTCTGAAACAACCTTATGCAAGATACATGCGGGTATTTGTGGAACTCACTCAAGTGGTCTAACTCTAGTGAAGAAACTCCTCTATTTAGGGTATTACTGGTTGACTATGGAGAAAGAGTCTTTCTAGTTTATTAAGAAATGCCAAAAGTGTCAAATCCATGACAATATTATCCATGCACCAGCACAAGAATTACAATCCTTTGCATCAACATGGCCCTTTTGTCAGTGGGGACTCGATCTAGTGGGTAAGATTCACTTGTCCTCATCAAATGGTCACAAGTTTATCATTACAGCCACATAATACTTTACAAAATGGATTGAAGCTATGCCTTTAACAACTATCACAAGAAAATAGATCTCATCCTTTATCTCGAATTACCTTATATGTCGGTATGGAGTTCCTCATTCCATTATCACTGACAATGGTAGACCCTTTAAGAATCAAGATGTCCAAGAATTGTGTGAGAGGTTCCACATTCATCATCATTTATCAATACCATACTATCCACAAGGAAATGGCCAAGGAAAGGCCTCCAACAAAACTATATTCATTTTTTAAAAGAAAATAGTCAATGATGCTGGACATGATTGTCATGTTCAACTAAATCCTACTCTATGGGCATATCGAACTAGCATCAAAACACCTACAAGAGCTACACCATTCTCTTTGGTATATGGATCAGAGGCTATTCTACCTATTGAGGTTGAGATACCATCACTCTGGGTCTCACTAAAGGGTTTAATTTTAGATGAGGATTATCGAGTGTTTAGACTTCAGGAGCTGGAATTGTTAGATGAGTGTTGACAACAAGCTATGGATCACCTGAAAGTGTATTAGCAAAGGATGTCAAGAAGCTATAATCATAGGGTAAAATCAAGGGTATTTCAAGTTGGTAACTTGGTACTAAAGGATAACCCCTGCAATCAGTAGGATCAAGAGAAGAAGGGGAAATTTGAACCCAACTGGTTAGGTCCTTTCATCATCATATCAATTTATGGATCAGGAGCTTATCAACTATCTACACCTAAAGGAGATTTACTGGATGAACCTATCAATAGTGTCTATCTTAGAAAATTTTATAATTAAATCATCCAGTGCATGGTAAAGTTTGAAAAATAGATAAAAATAAAAAAAAGTCCTAAAAAAATCGTTGCCTTATGAAAATCTAGTAAACAACATCTTGGTGACAACAAAAAAAATCAATATATCAAGAAAATACAAAAAAACCAGAAAAGGGAAATGTACAAAATACAAAAAAAGCTAAAAAAATCATAAAATCTGAAAAAGTGCAATAAAAACTAGTGAAAACTTGGCAATAGGTGCTACTTGTGATTAGATTAGTTGTTCCATCTATTTGGGCACGTCTTGGATATTCCACTGTCACTATCATTCCATCCATCATTTGCATGCTTCATGTAGATATCCTAGCATTGCGGTCGTGTATCACCCTAGCTCGGGGGAAAAATCTTGACCTCACTAGTGGCAAATAACTCTAAGCTTAAGCAAACAAATAAATAGTAGTATGAAAAACGTAGCAAATACATCAATCAAAGTAAATTTTAACATTGAACAATCAATCATAAATCAACAGATGATCAAAAAATCCAAATCAAATAGCTTAACTTAAATCAAATCTAAATGGATGATATTCTTTTGAATCATGATTTTATCACTTCAACTTGAATTTTCAATGTTGTACTTTTGATTGTTGTTATCATATGTTTGGAGCAACTTGATGATGTATTGAACTAGAGAAGCAAAGAACTATGATTTTTCTTTGTCTACTATCTATGAGTTCATCATTATTATTGTGTGAATTGTTGTGCGATGTGTTCTACCAAGTATCACTAATGAAATTTTAGATTCACATAGGAAAGTGATTGATTCTTGTCTGTTTACACAAGAAATGCTTAGGTCATCTCGGTTTAATTATACCTAGATGCTTGTGTTCGCTTGCAATATCAAAAATCATGAAAGAAGTACTCAGGTCATCATGGTCTAATTTATACCATCAGTGCTTGTACTCACTTTCAACATTTTAAAGGCTCAATGATGATAAAAAGCACACTCAATAGATTGTTAAAGTGACAACTTTTACATATGTAGATTTGCATGGTTAAAATAGATTGCATCCATATTAGTCTGCATCTACATTTATAGATTGTTTCAAAGCTAGAAAATTTCAATCTCAAAAGCTACATGTATGCCCTCTCCTCATCATATCACCATCTCTTCAATATTTCTTAGGATAATATAGATTTGTTAACCTAATCATCTCTTCCTTCATCATTTTCTTTCATTTCAACAGTATAACATTTCCATCTAATCCTAATCTATTAAGTCTAGCACAAATCATCTAATCACATCCTTGGTTTTGTTCCCAACCTTGTTAAACAAGCCTTTATCTAATCATCATCATCATCATTATTGGGATGTATCCTTCCCTATTCTTTTGTGTTGTTTCAGGATGTATCCTTCCCTCATCAACAAAACTCTTATCAACACCATCAATCAACCTTAGCTTGCAACTTGATTGGGGAAACATCACATTTATCCTTGAATCCATTTGTGCTTTCTTACTTCTCATCTTCTCCTTTCATTATCTCTTCCTCATCCCATTCCCTCTCCCATCCATCACTTTACATCATCAAGTCTTAGTACACTCATCAATCCTATGTTGCGGCATATCAATCAAAGATGATAGACCACATCGCCCAATCAAATTTGAATTCGGCTATACCAGATGTGGAAATCTTGCTATGATAATAACATATCACAAATCAACAATCTTATCAAATCAATCAACAACAATCAATCAGCCTACCAATCTAATAAGCTATGGTGAGACTTTGATCAAATATCATGAGGTCAATCATCAATCTATCATTGATCCTCACCTATCATATGAGGTCAATCATCAATCTATCATTGATCCTCACCTATCATGAGGTCAATCACCAATCAATCATTGATCTGAGTACCTATCATGAGGTTAATCATCATCAAAATCTATCAACATCATCAAATCAAACAATCCGCTGAAGTGATTATCAGACATCAAACACAAGGAGGAAAAATAGGGCATCAATTTAATCAAACTAGCGGAATCAATATTTCTTTATCGAGAGATAAATCATCTCTGGATCAAATTGTCATCAAATTCAAAAATTCATCGATTTATCTCTCAAGGGGGTATATATCCATTATCACTCGAAAATAAGTGTATGGGGCATATCAGGAAAAAATTTCGTCACTGTTAGTAGCAAAATTATTCTTTAAAGCAATGTGTAAACACATCACTTCAAAGAGGGGAAAAATGTATACACCTAAAAAATGGTTTGGATAAATCTAATTAATTAAATACATTTATTTGATTAATTAACCTTTGTTTCATCTACTATTAAATAAATAAAAATATTTATTTATATATAGTTCATTATTTTAATTCTTCTATTTTCATCACATTCTTCTAATTCTTTCCTCTCAATTAAATAAACAACTTCAATAGTTTTTTTTTAATTTAATTATTTAATTATTCCCTCTTAATTAAATAAACTAAATCACATAGTTTTGTTTAATTATCATATCTCTCTTTTATTAATTAAACAATTTCAAATATTTGTTTTATTTAATAATTGATATTCCTCCAAAATTAAATAATAAACAATTTCACATTGTTAATTTATTTAATAATCTAATTTTCTCCATAATTGAATAATTCAATTAAGCACATGTCTACAACTTATTCTCAACCAAAATTGAAACTTTCAATTTTGATTTAATTGTGCTTTATCCTTTCAACAAAATTGGAACATTCCTAAGAGACTTGGCTCTCTTCTTCCACATTTTCTTCCTAGTCTCTTGGAAGAATTCTTTATCCTTTCTCCATTATCTTCTCCAACAAATTCATAGATTCGATGTCAACCCTTGCTTGCTACCACATCACAATTGCCTTTTTGAAATCTATAAATACAACCTTTTGTTACAAGAAAAAGATCCCACTTTTATGCAAACTTACTTTGCAGGAATTAACATTCAAATCATTTGAGCAATTAAACAATTTAGAAGCATTTTAAGAATCATATTAGATTACAATCATGGCATTTGTAGTTGCATAATCATTTCATTTAACTTTCAATATCATAGCTTTCACATCATGTCATTATCAATCATAGCTTTCAATCAATCATTGCATCTAATCATAATAATTCTCATTCACCAGGTTGTCACTTTGATAGTCATAGTGCAAACAAATCTAGGAGCCACATTGATTTATCAAATCCTTAGAGTTAGAGAGTGATGGAACAAATTGAGAGATTTGATTATGCTTTTAATTAGATTGATTTTCATTTGAATTCTCCAATAATGTTGCATTGAGAAGTGTTGTTTTATTTACTTATACTTTTACATCACTTACAGTTTGAATTGTACATATATATATATTTATTTAATAATAGGTTAAATAAATAAAAGTGGGTAAATAAAAATATTTAAATACCTAGATGAATTACACATTTCTTTATTTAAACTAATTTTTAAAAAAAGCTTTAAAAGTAAAAGTTAAATTATATAAAATAATAAATAACTATAATTCGTTGCATGCATTTATGAGAAACCTGTGAAAGTTAAATTTAAAAGAAATTAATTATTAAAATTCAAAAGAATAGCAATGCTAAAATTAAAAATAAAGTTGGACTCTATAGTAAAAAACTTTTCAATAATTTTTTTTTTTAAATATAACCTTGGCAAAGCTCATGCAATACGACAGTTCAAAATTAAAATAAATCCAACTTTAGAGAGAGCTAAAATTATAAGAACTAGAACTTTAGTCAATCTCAACATTAAAAATAAGATTTGGGAAAGAAATCAAAGAAAATTTTGGGGGCGAAATTAGTTTGGTAGAGTGAAGGAAGTTCATTGTTCTTTATTTTTCTAGAGTGACCACTAGACATTGAACTCAAGCGCTTCAATCAACCTTGCAAGTACGTTTTTAGCTTGTGCAAAAGAAGAATAATTTATTAAAAATAGGTTCCTTTTAAAGGGCATCAACATACAAAATATTAACATGTAAATTTATAAACTTGATGTTATGGAATGTAAAACCTATTATGAAATTTAAAGACCTATTGTTATGGAATTTAAAATTGTGCCGTTGTGAAAGTTATAACTATGTCTTAAATACCTATGTAAAGAAATATGTGTAATGTTGATAACAAACCCATTTGTATAATATGCAAGTAAAGAGATATATATGACTAGAATAAAATAACTGATAGAGGGAATCATGCATAACTATGGCTGTGTAAAAGGCTGTGTAATAGTGAACTTGAAAGTCCCAATTGCTATTAAAAATAAACTTTGTTTACATTGTGAACACTTTGTTTTCCTCTCATTTTGTGATGAGATTATCTGTCAATTTTGTTCAATGTCTAAATTATTTTTGTACTAGGAGTCTTCTAGAGGCTAGGGGTGAATTGTTTCTCTTAATGGAATTTATTGGCAATCCTTTGAGATGAATATTTTGTGATTGATGAATATATGATGGTCATTATCCTTGCATAATATATTCACCAATGTGGTTGGAATTTGTGTGCGAGAAGGGTTTTTCCTCACCTTATCGTGATTGTGCAAATTGGCTTGCTCTTGATTTCATTGGGTCTCTTAATTGTTAGTAGGGGGAGTGACTCTCAATGGGGGTCTAATGCATAAAGTGGTAGGTCCAGGGTAACTCATTGAGAGTTTAATCAAGTGATAACCTAAAATAAACTAGGGGATTCGGTAGTTCACATTAATCAAGATAATGCATCATTCAAGGCTCAAGTGCTTGTTTAGGCTTGGGATGAGTGGGAAGGCCTGGAATGGCAAGATGATCTACTTTGTTCGACTGGAAGGTATGTTGATCCTGCATAGTTTATATGGGGGTCTGACGATTGGTAGAGGTGTCCAAGAGGTTTGGTAGCCTAGGAAGGTTACGCTAGGGTAACCTATAGTAAACTATGTGATGATAATCCTCTTACGACAACTTAGTGTTCCCTTGTCTCTTGTTTTCCTCAATGCTGTGTACCTCTAGAAGTAGCATTACTTTCATGTGTTGCTGTACCATACTTGTTCATTAGAGTCATGTTGGCCTATGTGTCAACTGTCTTTTATCTCTTGGCCATTTGTGGTGGGACCTTAATGATATCTCCTAGCATGGGGGGTGGACCTTAGGGTTCCACATGGTTGGGTGGAATGTGCTATGCACTCCACTGGGCTCCCTCACTTTGTTCGTGTTTGTGGTGACTACTTTGGATATGAAGACTTTTACACTTGTTCCAATGCTTGTGGAGTATCTTCATGTATTTGTATTGTACTACAATTCAATTGTATCATGTATTATTCTCTTGATGTACTCTCCTCACATGTTTATGATGAGACATTATTGTTTAAGATGTAATAATGAAATGATGTAATTAATTGATGAAATCTCGTATGTAATGGCTAATGGTAATGATGTTACCTCATCTGTTAGTTTATTGGATTAATATGAATGTTATATTGTTGATGAAGTTATTTATTATGTTGATTTACATTTCATACTAGTTTCGCTAATGGGATTATGGTAACGTAACCTCAGAACCTTAGAGGACTTAGATTAGAAAACATGTTAATGTTTCATTTGCAATCGTGTGAATATTGCACTTTCAAATAAAAAAATTGTTTCGTTTTAGGAGTTAGAGTGTTGTCCTCTAGGGTTTTTGTGGTGGGGTGTTACACATGGTATCAGAGCCTAGGTTCATACACTGGAGACTCTAGATATACATGAGCCCGTTATGTTATCCTAGTTGCATGTACTCTAGAGACGATGTTTTCCTCCCTTTATCATCTTTGAGTAGTAACCCAAGATTTGACCTTAAGTAGTGGTGTTGTCCAATGGTGCAGAAAACTGGTGGAAATGATAGGACCCTCAATGTAGTGCACAATGCACTAATATTCTTCCTACCGGGATGCATTATGGACCCTTGTGTAGCCTTGTGAAGTGTTTCTTAGTGATGTGAAATTGTGTGTGTATGTGAAGAATGTGTGTTAAATTTGGAATTTTGTGTTTATGATGTGATGAATTGTGCTTTCTTTTTTTGAAAAGGTATATAATTATGATCGTGTGTTGCATATGTTATGAGATTTGTGTGTTGAATAATGAATAAAATGGAATGTCTTGCATGAAAAATGATTAGTGTTTAACATAAAATGTGTGCCTTGTGTGCATAATTTTGCTACATTTTGTGAAAGTGTGGAATTTTGATGTAGCAAATTAGTTTTGATGATAGATTTGTAGTGGATTATTGTTTGAAGTGTCTTGGTGGGAGGGATAGTGTAGCATTACTCATTCATGAGTACTCTGCTATACTGTGATTTTCTCTCATGGTGTGTTTGATTGTTTGCCATATATATATGTTGCTCGAAATTTTTTCTAATGCGGGTTGTAGGTACCAGGCATTGACTCCACCTAAATTGGTAGGTCTGAGTGTACCTTAAACTCAATGGAATAACTCATTTCGAGAGAGCATAAGATCCTCTACCCTAGCCATCATTCTCAGAGAGGATGTGTATCCCGTCAGTTCATGTCATTTGAAGTTCTATTTGTACTCAATCTGGTAATTGTTTGTTATTGGTTCATTTGATTATTAATGTGCTTGTATTTTTGTATGTTTTGTTCTAATCTTGTGACTTAAGGAGTAAGTCAAATCTTAGGGGGGGAGGATGTAGTGCCCCTCTACATTTCACCCTAACCATGTTGCTTGATTGTGATATGGTTCGTTTCTTTTATCGTTGTGTTTTGTCATTCATTTTGTTTCAGGGCCAGGTATTGCTTGGATTTATGTTTGTTTGAGTTAATTGTTGATCAGTGCTTGATTGATCATTATTTTTAAAATAAAGGATTATTAGGGATAGAAGTATTTAATAATTTTAAATATGTGCTTTAATATAATTTGTAATTTTAATAAATAAAATATTATTTATGTTGGTCCGATTTAAATAAATTAAAATCTCTGGTTTAATACAAAAATATTTAAATAGACATACTAAATTAATAAAATTATATATTTTAACTATTAATTTAATGTGTGCAAATTATAAGAAGTTAAATTATAAAATAATTGATTTAAAGAAAGGGCAGGCAATTACGGGGAGAGAGTGGTGAAGTAATTAAATTAGTTGGAGTTAACTGAGAGAGGGGATTTTTGGGTGATTTTTCTGAAAATTAATCTTTCATCTCTTCCGTGAATATACTTTCTTTTTCTTGAAGAGCCTTATTCCTCCAGTTTTGGGAAATTTGGAGGTTGATAATTCTGCAAAGTTGCTAAGGGCTTCTGGAGAAAATTGAAGCTGCAACTTGGAATTTGAACCTGGCTACAGCTTGCAGCTCAGTCATTCAAACTATTCTAGGTTCCATAATTTCTCCTCAGTTTTAATGTTTGTTTAGAAATGAATAATGAATGCTTGTTCTTCAGAAAACAAAATATATTCTGATTAATTACTGAGTGAGTAGTCTGGCGAAAGCATAATTCGAGAAATTGCAAGCCTTTCTTAAAATAATAATAATAATAATAATTGATTGGTGTTTATTCTGTAAAATACAGTTGGTTATTGAAATTTCAAGTCTCTTGGAGTATTTTGTCTATTTCATTTCTTGCTCTATAATTTTTTTAATTGGACTGCAATTTATTTGAATATCTCCATTGTGCTATATGCTAATCCTCCAATATCATATCTGATGTAACCCTTGTTCTCCTTCATTATGGTCTCCGGCTATTTTGGCTTCCAATTTGTTTCACATTATATTTTCCTTCCTGTTAATGGTGATATTCATACCTGCGATGGAAATTTATCTGAATTTGTAGATTATAATTTTTGGCATTTTTGGGGTTATGAATTTAACCCCTGTTATTGTGTTCTCAGGAAATTCGTTTGTTCTTTCTTTTCCCATTTCTATTGGGCATTCTTTATCTCCTGCTTCTTGTAGCAATATTTTCTAATTCCTAATCGTACTTTTCATGGCACTAGCCATATTGCATGCGTATTTTCTTTAATGCTGCTTTATTTTAATTCTTTTGATCCTAATTGGTCAGTATTCAATGAAAATCCGATATTTGTTGATATTACCCTGTGTCTATGCGATGTTTTAGCTCAGCCAAATCTTGGTTGGCGATGGATTTTTTGTTTCCCTTTGTCTTAAATTCGATTAAGATCAACTTTTATCTTAAATTTGAAGAAGATAAGCCTGTTAGTAGTTCATTGTATTTAAAGCTTTACATTTAGGTAAATGTTTATTATGAAATTGGTCATTTTGTGTATTAGATGCAAAGACAGCAGTTTTCTTATGATTTGCATTGAGTTCATTCGAATTAAGTCGTATTCTCTCTTGTGGTGTATACTCGTTTATTTATAATGAGTGGAATAACTTAATATTGATATTGATTAGTGTGTGTTTGTATGCTTATATATGTAAAGATATGTGTGATGTATTATAGTTTAATAATATAGATAAAATAACATTATGATTTTATATAAATACTTATATATGTGTGTATGTATGGATGTTTATTTATAAATTTAGGCATTAAAATTAGTGTTTCCTTTTAATTGTTAAGAGATTCAAGGGTAAATGAATGGAATAAAAGTACAAAATAAAGATTAAATCAATTACATTAATTAGAAGGGGTATAAAAAATTGAAATAATTATGTTTAGAATAAATGAAAGATTAGTCTTAATAGAAATAAATTATTCTTTGTTTAAAATGCATATTTAGAAAACTTGGATTGATTTCAATGTAAAACTTATTTTGTATCCTATGATATCTATAGCAATTATTTAGGAATTTGAGATGGATGCTTTGTAAATTCATTGTGTAATCCCTTGCTTCTACTATGGATTTGAGTTAATTGTGTAAGTGATGTGTTGATTTTGTGATGAGATTATTTGTGAGTTTTTTTCAATGTCTAAATTATTTGTGTACTAGGAGTCTTCTAGAGGCTAGGGGTGAATTGTTTCTCTTGATGGAATTTATTAGCAATCCTTTCATATGAATGTTTTGTGATTAATGAATATATGATGGTCATTAGCCTTGCATGGTATATTCACCAATGTGGTTGGAACTTGTGTGCAGGAAGGGTTTTGCCTTGCCTTATGATTGTACAAATTGGCTTGCTCTTGATTTCATTGGGTCTCTTAGTTGTTAGTAGGGGGAGTGGCTTTCAATGGGGATCCAATGCACAAAGTGACAAGTCCAAGGTAACTCATTGAGAGTTTAATTAAGTGATAATTTAAAATAAACTAGGGGGTTGGGTAGTTCACATTAATCGATATAAAGCCTCACTCATGGCTCAAATACTTGTTTAGGCTTGGGATGAGTGGGAAGACTTGGAATGAAAATATCAATTGCTTGGTTCTACTGGAAGGTATGTTGAACCCACATAGTTTATATGGGGGTCCGATGGCTGGTAGAGGTGGCCAAGAGGTTTGGTAGCCTAAGAAGGTTATGCTAGGGTAACCCATAGTAAATTATGTGATGACATTCCTCTTATGACAACCTAGTATTCCCTTGTCTCTTATTTCCCTCAATGTCGTGTGCCTCTAGAAGTGGTGTTATTGTCATGTGTTGTTGTATTGTACTTTTTCATTGGAGTCATGTTGGCCTATGTGTTGTCTTTTGTCTCTTGGTTGTTTGTGGTGGGACCTTAATGATATGGATGTTGTTATATTGTTGATGAAGTTATTTATTATGTTGATTTACATTCATACTAGTTTCGTTAATAGGATTTTAGTAATGTAACCTCTGAACCTTAGAGGACTTAGATTAGAAAATAGGTTAACGTTTCATTTGTAATCATGTGAATATTGCACTTTCAAAAAAAAATTGTTCCATTTTAGGAGTTAGAGTGTTGTGCTCAAGGGTTTTCATGGCGGGGTGTTACAAATTGCATTATCTTACAACTATGCATGTAAATTTGGAAACAATGAAAGAGGTAAAATTGAACATTTGCATGAAAGGAAAAGAGCATTTATTTAATTTACAATTATCGTGTATGTTATTGTATTCTATATTTGTATTGGGTTTACCTTTCAGGTTAGGGTGCTGAATATGGGTTGATAGAGAAGGTTGATCTTCTTTTCAGGATCTACTTGATACTTTTAATGCTTTAACCAAAGCCATATGTTCAAATTGAAATAGATGAAATTTACCTAGCAAAATTATTATATTTCTTTGCCATATCCTGTTTGTGGGACATTGCACATGTTCATGTTAGAAATGCATGTATATACATTAGGCTTGTATCGAGATTCCCTCTTACTTTTTGTTTCCATGTTGCTAGGTACTTCGTGTAGGGTTGGGTATTCTCTGTGTTAGGAAGAATTTTGGGGAAGTGTAAGCTTTGTGGTTGGGTGGAAAAGTGCCTAAGCCATGTTCTTGTCTCTCAACTTGTGGTTTATTGTGAGGGTTGGTGGCAGTTAGAGACTATACTATTTATGTCCTCACATTGTTTTTGTATCATTGTTTGTAATACTACTTCTAGTTTTTATATTTAGTTCATTCCATGGCTTGAGAGCCTAAATTGTAATGTTGTATATTAGATATTATGTACATTTACCTAGATTATGCACTACATATATGAGGTTGTGTTATGTAATTTATTTACTTAAATGGTGTTGTGTCATTTTTATGCCATACTTATGAGATATTGATTTATTGATCATTTTGTGAGATTTAATTGGAACACGATCCTTACATTTGGTATTAGACCTCTAGGTTTAACATTAAGGCCTTTTTGTCTATGATGCTAAGCTATGATGCTAAGTTGTAACTATATTTTTTAGGAATTTATTAGTAATCATGGTGCAAACAAGGAATAACAATCATAGTGGGCCAAGTAATGAGAAAAAGATAGATTGGATCAAAAATAGGTTGGATAGTAGGATGGATAACTTGTGGCAGCAAGTTAGGTGAAACTAAGAGGAATGGATTCTAGGGAATGAAGACTAGGGAATTCCTAGGGCTAGAATTACCAAAGAACTGCGTAAGGACCTCAAGAAGGTTGCTTCACCAAAATTTGATGGAAAAACAATCAGAGATGGTGCAGAAGCCTAGATCATTGAGATGGAGAAATACTTTGAGCTCTAAAATCTATCAAATGAGACCAAGGCTATGTGGGCTTCATATTAATTTACTGGAGAAGCAACTACCTAGTGGGATAATGTGAAAACCGAGAATAAATTATTTCCTAGAGACACCACTTGGAATGCTTTTATTGCACTTTTTCAGGAAGAGGTGGTTACCCCAACTCTTCTTTTATAGGAAGATGACTAAATTCTAGAACTTGATTCAAGGTGGCTTGACAGTGACATAGTACTAAGAGAGTTCAAGCAATTTTCTTAAGTATGCACCATAAGATTATATGGATGAATGATTCTACATTTAGAAGTTCATCTTGGGTTTGAGGCCTTAGATACTTATGCAAATGTAGACATCCATAATCCTTTGAATATGGATGAGGTTTTCGAGAAGGATATGAAATAGGAGCTAAAACTTCAACAGATGGCCAAATTTCATAAGAATTGAGATGCTAGGTTTGGGAATAGGAAATTTTATAACAATAACCAACAAGGAGGCAACAATCGTCAAATCTAAAACTTGAAGCGTGAAATTTTTTTCTAAGGCAGAGTTGAAGGGAATTCTAATCGAAATAATAAGAGGGTTAACAACAACAACAACAAAAACAATAAGAACTTGGATAGGTCTGAAGGGCCTATAATACCTCATAGTAGATGTATTGTGTGTGGAGGAGAGCGTTATGCCAATGTTTTTCCTTAGCAGATGATGAGACAAAGAGGAAGAAATCAATAAGGAGTACCCAACACTAGATTCATGAAACTATGGATAACAAGCAAGAGGGTTTCCAAGCGTCACCAATCCAGATATCTAGTAAGCTCTATGGAAAAACCATTTCTATTTTGATTGATATTGGGGCAACTAACTGCTTTGTTGATCTAAAAATCATTTCCAAGTTACTAGTTAGAACAAGAAACATGGAAAATTCATGGATAGTTCAATATGGGGGAGTTGGGTAGAAAAGAGGGTAGACTCATGTCTTTCTTGTAGTGAGTTAGAACTTCCTAGTTTTTAGACACAATTCAATCTTTATGTGGCCCCCTTAGGAACCTATGACACAATTTTGGGAATCAATTGGCTGATAGAACAAAAGTCTATAGTCAATTGTGAGGATAAGATGGTAAGTTGTTTAGATGACTTCAAGAATCATGTTGAGATTCATGGTTTTCAAAAACCTTTGGAGCTTAGGAAAATTTCAGCTATGCAATTGAAAAAGGCCCAAAGGAAGGGATGGTCCATGTATGTCATTCACATTTGTGATATGGATATGATGAAACCAACACTTGATGACTATCTCATCCTTAGAGAATTTTAGGATGCGTTTCTAGAAGAATAAGCAAAATTGCCACCAAAGAGGGAATTTGATATCTCTATTGATTTGTTACTTGGAACCGAACCTCAATCCAAGGATTCATATAGAATACCACAACCAAGCTACATGAATTGAAGAACCAACTACAAGAATTGTTGAAGCAAGGGTTTATTAGACCTAGTGTGTCACCTTGGGGCACACCAATCATTTTTGTAAAGAATAAGGATGGAACCTTGCACTTGTACATTGATGAAAAGATGATAAACAAGTCAACTATCAAGATCAAGTACCCACTTCCGAGAATTGATGAACTCTTTGACCAAATGAAAGGAACTACAGTCTTCTCCAAAATAGATCTAAGATTTGGTTATCATCAATTGAGGATCAAGAAGCAATGTTTCTAAATTAGCTTTTAGGACTCGTTATGGTCACTACGAATTCACAATAGTACCATTTGAGTTGACTAATGCTCCCACAACTATCATGAACCTAATAAACACTACATAGCATGACAAGCATTTAAGGATAGTGTTACAATGCTTAAGAGAGATTTTTTTGGCAAGCTATCCAAGTATACATTCTATTAGGCAAAATACACTATCTAGGCCATGTAATTTAAACCAAAGAGATTTCCATAGATCCAAAGAAGATAAAGGCAATTGTGGAATGACCTATTTCATAGAATGTGATTGAAGTTCGAAGCTTCATGGGACTTATAGGATACTACCAAAATTTTGTAGAAGGATTTTCTAGAATTGCAGCACCAATCACTTCACTCCAAAAGAAAGAGAAATGATTTGAGTGGATCGAAAAGTGTGAGAAAGCTTTCTAAATTTTGAAGGAGAATCTCACTACAACCCCAGTTTTTACTATACTCGATTCGAATGAAAAATTCACAGTAATAACAGATGCATCAGGAGAAGGTGTAGGAGTGGTGATGCAAACTAGGCAAGTGGTGGCTTATGAGTCAAGGAAATTAAAACACTATAAGTTGGATTATGCATCACATGATTTAGAGTTATTGGCCATAGTTCATACTTTATAGATGTGAAGGAATTACCTTTTGGGGGAGTAATTTGAGTTGAAGATAGATCATTTGGGACTTAAGTACATTTTTACACAATCTAATCTCAATGCTCGACAAAGGAGATGGTTGGAGTTTCTTAGCAAGTATGACTTTGGCATTGAGTATATCAAGGGGAATGAGAATAGAGTAGTTGATACACTTAGCAAAAGAAGATATATAGCAGCCATAAATACATCAAGGTACAATTTGAAACAAGTAATTCAAAATATTCAAGGAGATGAACACTATTCTAGAGTGAAGCAAGCCTTAGAGGAGAATCCCACAGACCATCATTTTGATGGATATGTGTTTGAATTAGATGGAATCTTGAGATACCAAGGAAGAATGCACATTTAAGATTTAGGGGACTTATGGAAATTGATCCTAGAGGAAATCCACAACACACCTTATTTAGGGTACCCTAGAGTAACCAAGATGGTAGCATAATTGAAGTCTCTATATTTTTGGTCAAAACTTAAGAACAAAATAACTGAATTTGTGGCTCGCGATGCTTACCACTTGCTCTTGTCCAAATCCATAATGTATTTCATGTGTCTATGCTCAAACCATATCATCTGATGCTACCCATATACTTGATTGGCATGCTTTATAGGTACAAGATCTAGGGGTAGTGGTGGTGGAGCCAACTCGAATTTTGGAATGGCACAATATTAAGTTGTGTAATAAGGAGATTGTGTAGTATATGGTCCAATGGGACCAATATTCTAAGGATAGTGCCACATGAGAGAATGTTGAGGATATTGATCACTTTTTTCCTAATTTGATTACTTATTTTGGGTTGATTTTATTTATTTTAGTGTGATACTTTGATTTCTTTAGTGAGATACATTATTGTTTCAGTATGTGTAATAAGACATCAGGACGATGCCTCTTCCTAGTAGGGAAGGATGTCACACCTTGACCCTATGCTACATTAATATTTATCAATATATTGACTAGACTATTGGACTTCATTTATGATTGCTTGATTATCTAGTATCTACATGTGCATGATTGCTAAATTTGATGGTTAATCTTGATACATTGAAATGAAATGCAAACAATTATCATGTTTTTGATTGAGTTTTTTTTGTTTTGATTTTGAGGACTAAAATATTAATGTGTGACTGAGTGTAACTGAGCACAAGAAATGAGTTGGAAATTATCAAATACGAGAACATGGTTGAGGTAGGGTTTTCCTAGCCACTTGATAAATAACTAGTATGATGGGATCTCAAGGCATTCACACACTCATGTAGTCATATTCTCTAGTATCATAGGATTGGAATATGTTAATATTTATTATGAAATCATATGTGTAGTGAGTACTTTATTATGAATTGAAAGATAAATTAGTGGGAAAATAATTTATTGTCTTATGATATTGATTATTTTTGTAAATGAAAAACTAAAAATAATTAATCAAGTATTGTTTTAAATTTGTAAAAATTATATTTATATAAATTAATTTAATAAATGTATTATTATTAATATATATATATATATATATGTAAAAGTATATATAAGATTATTATTAATGAAAAATAATAATTATGCCTAAAATATAATTATATTTAATAATAATAATTTAATATTATTATATATAGAATAAATAAAGAAATAAAAAATGTTTTATTTTATTATAATAATATAATAATTATTTGTCTCAAATAAATTTATTTATATTTAATAATCATTTTTAAATTATTATTCATATAAATAAACTAATAAATAAAGTGCATACTTTCAAAATAATTAAATAATAATTATTGTTTGAATTGTACATATATATATATATTTATTTAATAATAAGTTAATATTTTTATATAAATAAAAGTGGATAAATAAAAATATTTAAATAACTAAATGAATTACATGTTTCTTTATTTAAATTAATTTAAAAAGATTTAAAAGTAAAAGTTAAAATAATAAATAACTTTAGTTCGTTGCATGCATTTACGGGAAAGGAAAAAGTTTAAAATTAAAAGAAATTAATTATAAAACTTAAAAAGAATAGCAATGCTGAAATTAAAACAAGTGACACAAGTGTCGAGTTCCTACCAAGGGATAAAAAGCATCTAGCTATGAGTTAGAAAAAGTAATTAGATAGGAGATAGGAATATAAATGTATTAAATATAGCTAGGAAAGTTTGAAGTAATTTGCAATGGTGCATTAATGCATGGAATGTTTAGGGTGCATGAGCAATGTGGTCCATAGAGACATGTCAACAGTTAACATGTGTTGATGGATACATGTAAAATTGTATTTATGGGTACCATGTATAGGTGGACTTTTTTTATAGATATAGCAATGAATACTTGTATTTTTATTTGTGTATGTATACATTTGCGACAAGAAAGATTCGTTATGATCTTAATCAGGAAGCAAAAATGCATTATTATTTTGTTTTAATTATTGAACGCAAATAATCTGAAATGTTTGTAACAATGCTTGAGACATCTATGGATACATGTATGCATGTATACATGTATCCACGTGCACATGATGCATAGAAGAGTGAAAAGCATCGTTGGCATCTGAACGAGCCTCAAAGCACGAAGAGACTCAACTTGCATTTATATGCATTCTTTACATGACCCATATTTATATGCATGGCGAAACAAAGTTTACCATATCTCTTTTTTTGCTTCTATGTCTATTTGTAAATAAAAGTATGTTTAGTGTACTATTGTAAAACACATGCTACGTTAATTACTACAATTGAGTTAATTTAGTTTATCATATCACAATATGCAAGTGCTAGTAGAAACACTAGTGTTAGGTGGAACATTGATAGGGGTAGCTCATTTGAGTGTAAACTTTTCTAAGATTAATCAATCTTTTTTTTAATGTAGTATGAAGGTTAGTTCTATATAAAGCTATTGATTTTATTATAAATAAGATTTTAATCTTGTCTATGTAATACAAAAACTTATTTTTGTGTATAGAACAATGTAATTATATTACAATAAATTCTTAGATGAATCAGTAGAAAGCTATTGATTTTATTATAAATAAGATTTTAATCTTGTTTATGTAATACGAATTAAAATTTGTGTATATATAATAAACAAAAAGTAATTTGCAAAGATATAATAAAGAACCTTATTACCTAAGATAGAATGTAGCTAGACTAAAATAATTCATATGTTTATAGAACTTTGCATTCAAAATAAAATGTAATAATTTGACTTATTAAAATGTAATAAGTGAAATAAATATTACAATAAATTGTTAGATGAAACAGTACAAAGGTATTGATAAAATAATTTGGAAAGATATAAAGAACTTTATTACGTAAGATAAAATGTAGGTAAACTAAAATAATTCACATGTTTATAGCACTTTGCATCCAAATTATTGAGAGAGAAACATTTGTAACAATGCTTGAAGCATCTATGTATACATGTATCGACATGCACACAATGCAAAGAGGAGTGAAAAGCATCATTGGCATCTAAACGAGTATGGAAGCATGATGAGCCGCAACTTGCATTTGCAGTATTAAATGAAACAAACACAGGAGAAATAAACTAGTCAGTATGAATGCATATATCAAAGGAAAGCATAAAAAATATGGATCCATGTAAACATTTATGCATGTATGGATGTGTACATATGTCCATGTAATTTGGTATGTAAACAAGAATCTATATATGCCTGCGTCCACAAAGCTATGTCAGAAACAATTTGCATTTTAAACATATAAAAAAAAACATTTATGATTGAAACAAAATAGTAATACATTAGTGTTTTTGGAAGAGGTGTATAAAGTATATTTAATGATGCATTTGAATGCATGGATACTTGTAAATATTTGTGAAATCTGATTATACATTTTAGCCTTCGGGGAACTGTCATACATGCTTTTAGGGATGTGCAATAAATAGGATTTAGAAAAGACGTTTTGAGAAGAACTCTTGAATACAACTCTATGTTAACAATGAGACTCAATTTGCATTTGCAGTATTAAATGAAAGAAAACAGGGAAAATTAACTATTTATCAACAATGCATGTATCGAAGGAATGCATAAATATATGGATCAATGGAAAAATTTATGCATGCATGAATGTGTACATGTGCCTATGCAATTTGGTATGTAAACAAGAATCTATATATGCCTGTGTGCATAAAGTTAGAAATGTCAGAAACAATTTGCATTTGAAAGATATACAAATTTTTTTTATGATCGAAACAAAAGAATAATACATTATTGTTTTCTGATCAAGTGTATAAAGGATATGTAATGATGCATCTGGATGCATGGATACATGTAAATATTTGTTAAATCTGACCATACATTTTAGCCTCCAAGAAGCTGTGATATGTGCTCTTAGATATTTGTAATAAACAGGATTTAGAAAAAATGTTTTGAAAAGAAGTCTTGAATACAACTCTATGTTATGATAGTTATTTTCAAAGCCCTTAGTGTTTAATTGCATAACCTTGATATTTTCTTCATTTTTTTCTTTGGTATGGGGTGAATTTTGTTGTGATGGATGAAGGTATATTTGAGCTATAGATAGATAAAGATATGTAAGAGTAGTAAAGAAGAATGAGCAATGTAAGTGCAAGAAAGAGAAGGAATTGAGAGAATGATGAGATGCAAGTAAGGTATATGAATGCCTTATGAAAAGTATTAGATATGGGGGGCAAGGATATGTGAGACTGGATATGAGAATGAATGGAATGCAAATGGTATGAATTTATCATTTTTGAGTTATACACTTAAAATTAAATGCAAGATATAAAAATTTGAATGAGTGAGCTGGATTGAAAGAAAAAAGGAATGCAACACATTGGTGTGATGCAAGGCAAGCATATAAATGGATTTTGAAATGTATTTGATTTGAGAAGAAACGATGTGCACGGGTGGAAATGGAAATGAGTGGATTCAATAGGGTATGAAGTGAAAATTTCTTCCAAGAAAGGGTGGAAGAATGTCTATTTTGTTATTGGTTATGATTTTTAAAATCATCATAGGGCTGATTGTCTCAATACAAATATAGAAGAAAGACTGATGTTCCATTTCTCACTCTCCTTCGTACTAAACAAAGTGCCAAGATCCTTGAGCTTCCTCGAAATGTGACAAGAGAAGAATAGATATAAAAATATAATGATATTTAAGGATACAAGAGTCAAAAGAGAAAATAAAGGAAAAGTTGTTATGCATATAATATGAAAAGAATAAATACGTGGACTTTTTGATAGATACACCAATGAATACTTGTATTTTTACATGGGTGTATGTTTACATTTGCAGTAACAAATGTCCTTTATGATCTTATTCAGGAAGCAAAAATGTATTATTATTTTGTTTGAATTATTAAATGCAAATAATCTTAAACATTTGTAACAATGCTTGAGCTATCTATGTATACATGCATGCATGTATACATGTATCCATTTGCTCACAATGCGTAGAAGAGTAAAACCATCCTTAACATGTGAACGAGAAATTTGAATGGAAAACACTAAAATCGAGTAGAAATACAAATTTGTCAAAGCACAATGAAACTCAACTTGCATTTGCAGTAGTAAATGAAAGAAAAACAGGGAAAATGAACTATTTATCACCAATGCATATATCGAAGGAATGCATAAATATATGGATCCATGTAAACATTTATGCTTGCATGGATGTATACATGTAAATATTTGTTAAATCTGATTACACATTTTAGGTTTTAAGAAATTGTCATACGTGCTTTTAGGGATCTGTAATAAACAAGATTTAGAAAAGACATTTTGAAAATAACTCTTGAATACAACTCTATGTTATGATTTATTTTCAAAGCCGTTAGTGTTTAATTGCATAAGCTTGATATTTTCTTCATCTTTTTCTTTGTTTGGTATGGTGTGAATTTTGTTGTGATGGATGAAGGTATATTTGAGGTATAGATAGATAAAGATATGTGAGGGTAAAAAAGAAGAATGAGTTATGCGAGTGCAATAAAGAGAGCGAATTGAGAGAATGATGAGATGCAAATAAGGTGTATGAATAAGTTATGAAAAGTATTTGATATGGGAGGCAAGGATATGGGAGAGTGGATATGAGAATGAATGGAATGTAAATGGTATGAATTTATCATTTTTTAGTTATATTCTTAAAATTAAATGCAAGAAATAAAAATTTCAATGAGAGAGCTGGATTGAATGAAAAAAGGAATGCAACACATTGGTATGATGCAAGGCAAGCATATAAATGGATTTTGAAATGTATTTGATTTGAGAAGAAAGGACGTGCAAGGGTGGAAATGGAAATGAATGGAATCAATAGGGTATGAAGTGGTTATTTCTTCCAACAAAGGGTGGAAGAATGTCTAGTTGGTTATTGGTTATGCTTTTTAAAATCATCATAGGGCTAAGTGTGTCAATATAAACACAGAAAAAAGACTCATGTCGCATTTCTCACTCTCCTTCGTACTGAACAAGGTACTGAGATCCTTGAGCTTCCTCAAAATGTGACAAGAGAAGAATAGATATAAAAATATAACGATATTTAATGATAGAAGAGTCAAAACAGAAGACAAAGTGGAAGTTGTTATGCATATACTATGAAAACAATAAATATGGAAGATCATGAAACTAAAAAAATGAAAATGATGATGCGCTAGAGAATAATAAATGCATGGAGACAGAAATACGTAGAGCTATTCACAGATATATGCATGGATGCATCAACAGACACATGTATACAAAAAAAATAGAACTACATGGACAGATGGAGAAATAAATACATGTATACATGGATGCATGCATATTTGCATATAGATACAAATGCATATGTTACATGGAAGGATGTATTCATATACACATGCAAATATGGATGAAGGCATATATGCATATATGCATGTATGGACAATATGCATGAATGTATGTGAACATATAACTTTTAATTTTGTTATATTGGAAAATTAGCATTATTCTGATAATTTTATATTGGAAAATTAGCATTTATCTATTTCTATTTATCAGAATAGCTTTATAAATCATCATTATTATAGAAAATCAGTGAAATGCAATCACATAGATTGATTAAATAAATTTAAGCAAAGGAATAGTTTATAAAACTGGCGAGTAGAGATACGTAATCCATGAGTACAAATTAAATGCATTGAAATATCAGGAAAATGCAAACACATAGAGAGGTCAAAATAATTGAAGCAAATGCATTAAATGGCATCTGGCTGGTGGGGAAGGTGCTGGAATGGCTTGGTGGCCATGGGTGGCCAGCATACTTTGGCCATTTAATATAGATTTAAGCCAGTTGTAATGCATCGCAACTACTTTGTGGATGCTGTATTCTGTTGTACATGCTTGTGTTCTAAGGAAGAGTATTGTATACACATGCACAAATGCATAGACACATGTATGTAGACAGAGATAGATATGTTACAGAGAGAGGTGTACAAATACATGGATGTGTAGAAATATGCATATATGCATCTACAGATGGGTAGAGACAAAGACAAATACATGGGTGCATGAGTCCATACATGCATATATACATGTATCCATTGAAGATATCGATAGATACATATATACATGGATGTGTGTATGCAATTCATAGGTGCATATATGCATAAATTGATGTATACATGTACCCATAGATACAACCATACATATATAGACAGATGCATTGAGAGATGGCGAGATATATGCATAAATTGATATATGCATGATTGCATCTATGGATACATAGATACATAATGAAATGAAGAAAAAGACACATTTATATATGCATTTATTTTGAGAGTTTGATTCTGAATCCATATGCATAATTTGATGAAAACTAGTGGCTGAAGGTACATAATTAATTGATAGAAAATTAATGCATTGAATGGAATTTGACTAAAGGGGAGGCTATTTGGATTGCTAATTAGTCTTTGAATATATAAGAATTAAAAGAGATAAATAAGTATAATTATCCTTGGCCACATTTCACATTTTGACATTTTAATCAAAGTCAATTAACAAAGTAGCAGTTAGACAGACCTAAAGAAGGTTCAAGGATTATGTTGATAGAAAACCATATTTTGGACAATGGCTACACAATCTGTTGAAATTGCTTTACAAACTTTGAAGCAAATGCATTTTTCCTTCTGTTTACTTTCATTGTACATCTTAAATGCAAGTTGGGTTTCACATTGCTGCAATGCATTTGGATACTTTGATTATAAAATCATAGTTTAGATCATTTTAAGTGTTATCCATTCGAATCTTTCCTTGAAATACCAAGGATTCATTTGAGTCTTGGAGGCAATGCACAACTGTCCTAAAAATAGAGCTTTGGAACCAATGAGCTATCATAAAGGATAGAGGAATATTGTCAAATATTGTGGTTATTGTCCTCATAGGCACACATGCAAAGTATGGAACCATATAGAAAGCAAGTGAACTGTTTCATAATCCCACGAAACATAGTCTTTGTATGCATCCATGCATACAGGTTTGCATGTATATATGTGTGCATGTAATTATGTATATATGTTAGACAATATGTATTTGTGCATAGGTGCATAAGGATGGTATGTATCTTTAGATTTTAGATTGCATAGCTAACATGTGCTTTATAGTCATCTAGTTAGGGTAATATGATCGCTTTGTGCATATTGGTATTTAATTCTGGAAGTTGATGTTTCCAAAGTTATTTTTTTAATTTGGAAAGTGGTATTTAGCTGTTTTCTTGATTGTGTTTCAAAGTGAATGCATTAAATGGCATGTGGATTTATCATGTAATATAGATTTAAGTGACTAGAGATGCATTGTGATTACTTTGAGCGTTTCATTTTTGGTTATTCTACAGATCTATGCAGTCACAGGAGATGTTGTGGCTGTAGAGTCAAGACCTAGAAATGAGCTACTTGATACATGTATCCATAGATACATGGATGTGGACATCTATCATGGTATCCATAGATTCATAGATACATGTATCTATGAATAGATGTATCCATAGATACATCGACACATATATGGATAGATGCTTGTATACATTTGTACATAGAAGCACAGATACATATATGCGTGGATGCATCTATAGGTAGAAGAATACATAGAAACATAGTTGCATGGATAGATAGAAAGATGCATAGTTGGATACATAAATGCTTAAATATACATGTATGGAAATATCCATGGATTGCATATGAAGTTTCATAGATACATATATCCATGGGTGCATGTGTACATAGATGCATGTATTGCAGTACACATGGATGCATGTATATGTGTATCTTTGGGCAGGATGCATGTATGCATGTAAATAGAAGAATTTTGTCAAATGTCATAGCTATTGTCCTCATAGGCACATATGTAGCTATTGTCCTTATAGGCACAAACTCAAAAAATGGAAGCATACAAAAGGCAAGTGAACTCTTTGACAAAAGTCGTGGAATAAATGTGGATCCATGAAATGTGGTTCGAAAGGGATTATGTAAAAACCCTTTTTCCTATTTTGTTGACTACATATGAGCCTTGTAAATACTATATATCATCAATTGCTGTAGAGCTGTGCCATAGAGAGAGATTTAGAACCAATGTGTTGTTAACCTATGCTGTAATGAGAAGTTTGGAACAATGTAAACCTAAATTCTGCAATTGTAGCAATTTTTTCAAGAAAAGAGTACAGGGTGAGTTTCTAGCATGAACCTTTTTCTTTGTTTACAATTGCGAAATGCAAGTAGGGTTTCACAGTGCTCTAAGGCATTCTTATAGTTTGATTATAAATTCATATTTTAAACTACTTTTAGTATTATCTATTCGAATTTCTTGTTGAAATGAGAAGGTGTCATCTGTGTTTGATCGGAATTATGTAGAAACCCTCTTGTCCATTTTACTTCATGCATGTGAGCCCTGGAAAGTTTGTATATTTTTGATTACTGCAAAGCAGTCTCATAAAGAGAGCTTTGGAACCAAAATTATGTCAACATGTGCGAAAATGAGAGTTTTATCCTTGAACCTTGTAATTGAAGATATGTAATCTTTAGAGGACTCATAAGCACCAAGTTATTGTTAAGCTCACATATTGTACATTGGACAAAAGACAATTGCTCATCCGAGGAACTAGTCTATGAAGATTAGCGTAGGCTGAGCACTGTGAAAGCCAATCTGCCTATGGACTCTAAAATAAAAGAAAACTGATGAAAATAACTATTTATTGCCTGAAGTAACTTGTCTACGAGTGTCCTTTTTGGAACCATGACAATCTTTTCCCTGTCACTGTAAACTCTTTCCTAGAAAAGACATATAGACACACACATATATGTATACATATGTATATATATGTACAGATACATCCATGTAGACACACATAAATGCATGTATGGACGTAAACATATATGCATCCATATGCATGCATGCATATACACATAGATGCATCTATACACACATACATATATGCATAGATATATCCAGAGACATATGCATACATGCATATATGCATGTACAAATGTTTACATAGATATGCACATAGATAAATGCATATGTACATAGAGACATGCATACATACATACATGCATTGACACAATAGGCACAAAGTGATAGTGATAGTCCAACTAAAGCACTATGAAACACAACTTCATTATGAACTTTAATGGAAAGAAACTATGGAAAATAACAAATTATCACCCCAAGTAACTCATTTTTGGGTTAGGACTCTGCAGCTATAACATCTCTTGCTCAGTTGCTACAAACTCTTCCTTAGAACATGCGCTTACAGAACACAAGAACAACACACACAAAGTAATAGAGATGCATAGCAAGTGGCTTAACTCTATATTAAATGACCAAAGTACCCTGGCCACGTGTGGCCACCAAGCCATTCCAGTGCCTTCACCTCGAGCCATATGCCATTTAATGCATTTAATCTGTATCCATGCAGTACATACGTCTACTCACCAGTTTTATAAACTATGCCTTTGCTTGAATTTATTTAATCAATTTATGCGCTCGCATTTTCCTGATATTTTAATGCATTTAATCTGCATTCATGGAGTACGTACCTCTAGCCACTAGTTTTAAAACTATGCCTTTGCTTAAATTTATTTAATCAATCTATGCATTTGCATTTTCCCAAATTTTCAAAACAAAAAATGATTTATAAAGCTACTCAGACGAATAGGAAAATAGATAAATGCTAATTTTCCAATATAAAAAATAGCTCTCCAAATTCAAACTATACAAAAAAATAAGTAATATGTTAAATGGCGAAATGTGATTGCCCAATGCTTCCAGTTAAAAGCATTCCAACCAAATGCATGAGTATTACTGCCTTGACGCTAGGAACCAATAAAATTCACACTATAGAAAACAAATTATCCAAGTGAGTGCTATTAGGTTTGTTATCTTCAATTTCAAACTCCTTTGAATTTAATGCATTTTCTCTGATGGTAGAATATGGAGATTCTTTTTTTATTGAGAGTTCAGAACAATATGACAAATCTTTTTGATATCCTGTGTTTAGCACATTGCAACAGCAAATAGATACAAAGACTGTGTGAGCCTTCTTTTAGAGTTTGAAGCAGAAGTAAACAACATAGGCACCCTTGAATACTTGTTTGTGTTGTCATTCTACAAGAGCATTGTAGAGTTATGAATGTTGTTTTCAGTTGCTTGTTATTCAGTATGCTGTAAAAGTGGGGTAAAAAAATTGAAAAATCATGATGAATTAGAAAGCTCAACAATCCATTGTTTTTTCTATTTTCCAAATTCCTGATTGTTTCATTTAACAAAATAAAGTTCTTGACCAGATTCTGCTAAACTAAAACAGATGGAGGAGGAAGTGTGTCTCTGTCGGAAGTAGTTCTTGGGTGATATGAATTGATAGCAAGATTACCAGATACCTTTTTTGCATCAGTGCACGTGTATTTTGCAAAAGTAATCTGATAAAAAATCAACGTTCATAAAAGATTTTTCATAGATTATTGGAGTTTAAACCGTTACTTGTTTATGCTACATGTCATTGTATTTCGTAGCTTATGTTTCCTATGCATTCCTTTTTTCCAATTCCTGTACCTTGTCTATATTTCCACATTCTGAATATATGTCTACAATAGCATTTTCAACTGTTATATCTACCTATAAGCCAATACATAGCTGCTGGGGATAAATAAGTGTGGGCAATATTATAGAGACAAACTTATTTCAAGTGCCTTAAATTCATTGTCATCTTAGAAATAGGTTTTTACTTTTCTGTGATATCTACCAATAGGAAGGAAGCAATGAAGAACCTAGCTAACAATTGCATCTTATGTTTCTATTCCCTCTTGTTTGGAGTAAGAATCTCCATTTGTGGTATAATAAAAAGCTCTATCTGTAGCAATATAAGACAAAGAGAGAAATATTATTTTTTAAATGATTTGTATATTTTGATTCAAAGTTTTCTAATATACATGTTAATATTAGTCATGCATTTGAAAACAATATTACTCCACATACAAATAAATTTAAGCAAAGACATAGATTTGAAAACTGACAGCTTTTATCAATACAAAGGGGACGTTTACAGTGACAGAGCAAAAGCTCCTGTGCTCGTTGAATGAACACCAAGAGACGAGTTACTCAAGGCAACAAATTGCTACTTTTATTTATTTTTCTTCATTTTATCCCAGAAATGCAAGTTGGGTTTCACAATGCATCAAAACACATTTGTGCAAACAACTCCCAAAATTATAATTGCAATGGATGATAGTGATAGTGTAATGGATACTAATAGTCAAAACACCGAAATACACCACCAAGTTTTTTTTTTAGATTCAATAGAAACAAGTATTAATTGAAAACAGATTAACCTGGTAGACTATTTATCATAGGTTCTTGAATTCCAAATGCACAAGTGTGACCATGGTTCTCTACAAGCTTTCGCCATGCATTTTAACTATATTGCTGTTTTGCATCAAGCCTAAAGAACCATTGTAAGTATTGTTTACAAACATATTTAAATCAATCAATTTAAATTAAGAAAGGTTTCCAATTACACTTAATACTTGAACCATAAAGCATCATTGCTTCAAGCTATAGCAAAAGTGCAGACAGGGACACAAAAGCAAATTCAACTATGACATCATCTAACAGGGATTTTTTTGCTATTACTATGATTAACTATTGAACTCAATTGACTCATCAGTCAAACAACTTGATTGATCACTGACCTAACTTGTTTGAAAGCTATCTTGTTAAGCTGATTAGTTAATTTCATTAATGAGTAAAAGATAGAATTGACTTAATTTGCATGAGTCAAGTGTAAAATTGACTTATTTGTTAATTGACTTTGATTAGTGTATCAGAGAGAGATGAGACAAACTAAATTGTCATGAGCGAAATGTGAGATGGACTTATTAGCTGCTACGCCACATATACTATGACATTTGAGCTTCCATGAAATAATAGCAAAAGCAATAGAATAAACAAATGGCTTCAACATAGATGAAGGGATACAATTAATATGGAAAACTATAGCTTGTTGAGTATTTGTAGCACAAGAAACAGAAAGGAAGATGTTGGCGAAGGTTTTGCAATTTTGGTTTGCACCTAGCAACTGCATTTGCTTCCTTTTCTATAAATCCTTTTCAAGAAATTCCTTTTTTGCATATGAATGGCCATGATTGGTTTAATTGATTTGGTGTATAAAGATGTTTTTTAATTAACTATAATTAACTATTCAAGAAAACTGATGTATCAATGAACTAGTTTCATTGATTGGTCAAGTAACTTGATTCACAGTTAACTTGATCAGCTATTTAGTTGATTTGCTTGAAATTTTGCAAAAATCTTTTTCAACAAATAATTCTCTGCATAATTTGCAATCACTACACACCAAGAGCCAACATTTTTTTGAGGAATTCTGTCAAACAGTTTACCTATTTTTCTTGTGCTTCCATATTTTGTATGCATATTCATGACAACATTTTAAACCATAATATCTGTCAGAAATCCACGTCTTATCATGCTTAGATGAATGTACATATCCTGTTCTAAAGCTCCTATTCTATTAAAAGCACACAAAATGGTCAGAAAGATTGTGTATCTGTGAATGTGAATAGGCAAGATTGATTTAACTGATTTGGAGGACAAAGATGACTAATAATTAGCTATGCCTAACCATGGAACACAATTAATTCATCAGCCAATTAGCTTGATTGATCACTGAATTAACTTGTTTGAAAGCTATCATGTTAAGCCAATTAGCTAATACGCCACATACAGTATGACATTTGAGATTCAAATAAGTCTCATGGACGCAAATCTACTATCATGTTAAAGCCATGTAAACATTGATGTTCCAATTCCATGGGGTCATTCTATTTCCATTTTCCCAAGTTCATTTCATTCCATTATCAAGCACTAATTATTAAATGTTTAAACCAGGTACATGCAAACAGAAATCACAATTCATAGTATCCATAAACATCTATGCACAAACACATGTTATCCAACATATTAACACACACATGGTTTTCTAGTGCTAATTTATTAATTGCCTTTGATCAATAGTTCAAATGTACACAAGGATAATTGTAATTATTTCTTTGTTTTAATTATTATCTACTTAAAGACTAATTAGCAGCTGCCTAATTATTTAACTATCCTTGTACACATTTGATCCATCAACCATAGTCAATCAATAAATCTGATTTTACCTATTTTCTAATAGTATTGGCATGCAATTTTCTTGACAAGTCTTCAAAAAGAGCATTAGTCACACACCAATAAGGATTCTCATCTATAACCTGCCTAACCAAATCATCTTTATTCAATAAGATGTTGTGACATACATTAATTGGATGTATCTCATCATCTTTCTTATCAGGATGCCAACAACCTTGATTTGTATTTGTCCTTGAGTGTATCTGGATGCCATGAATTATGAATTCTACTTGCATGTGGCTTGGCTGTACAAGTAATAGTAAGCGCTACACAATGGTAGAAATCACAACTCATAGCATCCATATACACCTATGCACAAATACATGCTATTCAACACATTAACACGCACATGGTTTTCTAGGGCTAGTTTGTTAATTGCCTTTGATTAATAGTTCTAATGTACACAAGGATAATTGTAATTATTTCTTTCTTTTAATTGCTATGTACTTAAAGGCTAATTAGCAGTTGCCTAATTATTTAGATATGAGATGATACAAGGGTAAATGAGAAATATGAACTTCCCTAAATCAACATGAATGAAATGTGAGATAGAGCTATTGGGTAATATGCTACATATACTGTGACATTTAAGCTTCAAAGACTGCCAATGAACAGAAAAAGCTTCAAAACTCTCAGATAACATGTAAAGGCCTGAAAACAATTGATCTACCAACTAAATGGGGTCATTTTACTTCAATTATCTAGCACTTATTTTTTATTGTTTAATGCAATCACATGCAACCAGAATTCAGAACAATTAGCATCAATACACACCTATGCATAGATTCATGCTCTCTAACATATTGATATGCATATGGTTTTCTACTGGCACAATCCTTGAACATTCTTTAGGTACAAGCGCTAGTTTATTAATTGACATTGATTGCTGGATAAAATGTATACATAGACACATAGCTGCACACATGTTTCAATGCACAGATGCATACATACATGCATGGATGTACACCTATTTACACGTATACATACATACATGATTACACGCATACATATATATATGTATTCATGTATCCATGGATGCATATATCCATGTAACAATAGATCCCTTAATATATGCATATATTCAAATGACCACATAGACTTGGGGAATGAATATTTATGTGGCCTTTACATGATAGCAATAAATCCTATAAATATGCATATATGCATGAAGGCACATAGCCATCAATGAATCTATGCATTTGCATTTTCATGAGCATTTTAAAACAAACACGATTCAAAAAGCCACTCCCATGGGTTGCAAAAACAGATATATGCCAATTTACCGATATGAAAAATAACTTACGAAATTAAGATCATATATATAAAAAGCAATATGCACAATAACCACAATATGACTAGATGGCTAGCTGGTGCCATCCACCAAAAAGCATTTAAAGCAAATGCAATAGTAATCTATTATATACACACATACATACATGGTAACATAGATACATGCATTCATATATACATAATTACATGCACACATATATACATGCAAACCTATATGCGTGGATGCATACAAAGACTATGTTTCATGGGATTATTAAAGAGTTCACTTGCTTTCTATATGATTCCATATTTTTCATGTGTGCCTATGAGGACAATAGCCACAATATTTGACAATATTCCTCTATGCTCTATGACAACTCATTGGTTCCAAAGCTCTCTTTATAGGACAACTGTACATTGCCTCCAAGACTCATATGAATCCTTGGTATTTCAAGGAAAGATTCGAATCGATAACACTTAAAATGATCTAAACTATGATTTTATAATCAAAGTATCCAAATGCATTGCAGCAATGCAAAACCCAACTTCCATTTAAAGATGTACAATGAAAGTAAACAGAAGGAAAAATGCATTTGCTTCACATAACTGCGCACATGCTTCAATGCACATATGCATACATACATGCATGGATGTACACATATTTAGACGTACACATACATACATGATTACACACATACATATATATATGTATTCATGTATCCATGGATGCATATATCCATTTATCAATAGATCCCTTAATATATGCACATATTCAAATGACCACGTAGACTTGGAGAATGAATATTTATGTGGCCTTTACATGATAGCAATAAATCCTATAAATATGCATATATGCATGAAGGCACATAGCAATCAATGAATTATGCATTTTCATTTTCATGAGAATTTTAAAACAAACACGATTCAAAAAGCCACTCCCATGGGTTGCAAAAATAGATAAATGCCAATTTACCGATATGAAAAATAACTTACGAAATTGAGATCATATATATAAAAAGCAATATGTACAATAACCACAATATGACTAGATGGCTAGCTGGCGCCATCCACAAAAAAGCATTTAAAGCAAATGCAATAGTAATCTATTATATACACACACATACATGGTAACATAGATAAATGCATTCATATATACATAATTACATGCACACATATATACATGCAAACCTGTATGCATGGATGCATACAAAGACTATGTTTCATGGGATTATTAAAGAGTTCACTTGCTTTCTATATGCTTCCATATTTTGCATGTGTGCCTATGAGGACAATAACCACAATATTTGACAATATTCCTCTATCCTTTATGACAGCTCATTGGTTCCAAATCTCTCTTTATAGGACAGTTGCACATTGCCTCCAAGACTCAGATGAATCCTTGGTATTTCAAGGAAAGATTCAAATCTATAACACTTAAAATGATCTAAACTATAATTTTATAATCAAAGTATCCAAATGCATTGCAGCAATGTGAAACCCAACTTCCATATAAGATGTACAATGAAACTAAATAGAAGGAAAAATGCATTTGCTTCAAAGTTTGTAAAGCAATTTCAACAGATTGTCTAGCCATTGTCCAAAATATGGTTTTCTATCAGCATAGTCCTTGAACCTTCTTTAGGTCTAACTGCTACTTTGTTAATTGACTTTGATTGAAAGGTCAAAATGTGAAATGTGGCCAAGGATAATTATACTTATTTATCTCTTTTAATTGTTATATATTCAAATACTAATTAGCAATCCAAACAACCTCGCCTTTAGTTAGATGCCATTCAGTGCATTGATTTTGCATCAATGAATTATGCACCTTCAGCTAGTAGTTTTAATCAAAGTATGCATATGGATTCAGAATCAAACTCTCAAAATAAAAAAGACTAGGTTCAAATTATAAAGTGCAATCAGCCACCAAAGAAATTGATTGAATAATAATTGCATTTCTGATATCATGTTATTGCAACAAATGTCTACTTTTGAACCCAAATTGCTTAATTTTTATGAACCATATAACATATGCCACTCACAATACCCATTTGTAAAGATTGTCCTTGTAACAAAAAGCAATGATATGACTACAAGTACAATCAATATAGTGAAAATATTGAATTAACCTTTCTTCTCTGTCTACTATATGCAATTGTAAACAAAGGAGAAGGTTCATTCTAGAAACTCACCTTGTACTCTTTTCTTGAAGAATTTTCCACAACTGGACTGCTACACCACCTCTTTTCTTCCAATCAAAAGCATTGCACCACGTAATAAGATTTGATTAGAAAACAAAGACCATTTGTTTGTTTTTTCTAAAAAAATAGCAATAAAGCTCAAGGAAATGACCAAAATGCAAACAACTCCCAAAATTACAATTGCAATATATAATACTCCCAATGCGATGGATACTAATAGCCAAAACCATTGAAACACTAGCAACCATTTTTTAGATTCAAGAGACACAAGTATAAATGTAAATTAGATTAACTACACAAACTAGTTGCCATAGGTTAATGTACCGCAAAATCTTCTAGCAATGAATTTAACTGCTCTTTTGCACGAAGCTTAAAATTATTTTATCAAGCAATATTACTTGACTGCTCTATGGCAACATTGCAATTTGGATTCTAAAACATATTTGTCATAGTTTTTTATAACCCCAAGATACAATTTTCTAACTTCCTAAGCATTCAGTCTAAGTTTTCCAACTACAAAATCTCAAATTGCTGTATGCTTCGTATGTCTGTACCTTGAATTTCATCATCAGGTAAAATGTACACAAGGATAATTGTAATTTTTTCTTTCTCTTAATTACTGTGTATTTAAAGACTAATTAACAGTTACCTAATTAATTAGTTATCTAATGAAACAAGGATAAATGAAAAATATGGAATTGACTACTTTAACATGACTGAAATGTCACATGGACCTATTAGCTGACATGCTATGTCACGCCCCGCCGTGCAAACCCTAAAGGAACTAACAACAATGGAACAATTTTTTTTTTTAAAGAATATAATAATCATACTTAAGTATTATAACATAACAATGAATCATGAGGCACAACTAGTTCCAATGGGGTACACGAAGTGACATGACTACACTAACCCATAACCACGATAACAATAAATAATAATTAATCTATTACGTAAAACTATTCATTCTCATTCCATCATCTAAGATAACCATCAACTAAATCCATATTAATAACATAAGCATATATGACAATACATGGAATTATAAAGATATAAAGTATTACATATTTTTGATAGATATAACTCAACGTAACCAACTATAACAAATGATCCTGAATAATTACATGGCTGAATGATTAATACATCCCAATGATAGTAGCATACAATTGACCGGAAATACATCTCAATAATCACCTCTACATATCATATCAAGGTCATCCCAACACACGTGGGAGACAATACACTAATGAATATATTACATATGAAGTATATACATCAATTTGGTACATAAGCATAACTGGATCATCAACATCCGCCAAAACCTGCAAGTAAAAGATACATCTGCAAAAGGAGAGGGAACCCAATGGGGTGCGAAGCACGTTCCACCCAACCACCCCCGTGCTGAGAGTAGACAAGGAAGGGTCCCCGACCAAGTACGCCTAACAATCAAAAGACTAACACCAAAGACAACTTAACATCCAAAACCACTTAGAAAACTCACGACAACCGTTCCAAGAGGCACAACAACAAATCACTCCAGAACATAACAATAAAACACCTTCCCAAGTAACAACTAGTCACACGCACAACTTCAATGAACTCAAGGCATAATAACAAGAACCTCATCCAACAATTGACCAAAGAGAAAACATCAAGGCACATAACCACTGAAACCACAATAGTACTTCACAACTACAATCACAAAGTCACTTAACACAAGGTTACAATGCTCCAGAGAACAAGATTATGAACATCGCACAACAACTGGCTAACTGTTGACATAGGAAGAGTGTCATGCATAAATTGCCATGAGTTACCCTGGCTCAACCTTCCTAGGCTACCGGACCCCCATCCTGGGTTACCCTGGCTTGCCTCTACCGGCCGCCGGACCCTCACGCAAAACTATGCGTCCCATCTCATCTCGAGCCTTATCATTCACTTGCTTCACGAGAGAGACATTCTTTTATCTTTATTAGTGTGAAAGCCCCCCATTATTCATTTAGATTATCACTTAATTAAACTCTAGGTAGGTTACCCTGGCGCCCCTTTGTGTGCCGGACCCCCACAAAGAGCCACTCTCCTATTGACAACACACAAGGTACGATACCATAAGAGGTAACAAAACAACATAAACTCTCCAATCCAAGGAGAAAACCAAACATGGAACCCACTCCAACCACTGGAGGAAAACTAATCCAAATACACACTCCTTCCAAAGGAGGTACAATTCTCATTACCCACTCCTATTTCTCAGGAGGCACAAATCCCCGTTCATGGAAACCGGGTATAACATCATAGTACAATACATCAAAGCGATTCACCAAAATGAACCCCCACTCAAGAAAACTTCTCTGGAAGACTTACAATACCCTTAACCCTAATTGCCCGACATGGGAAATAAAAGAAGCATGAAAGACACGCATTCCACCTCTAGAAGCCCTTAACAATATCATATACTCTTACGAACAGTAAGGTGAACCTAGGGTTGACACAAAAGCACTAAGAAGAAACTGCCACAGAAGAATTAACGAAATATTTCAAGAATCACAACTACGTTTGATCCAACCCATAAAAGGAAACAAATTATCATGAACAACAAATTCCACTTAATAACTCAATCAATTACACGAGCACAACTCTATTCAACACACACAATAAATTTATTTCCAATTTCAAAATTAACTATAATATTGCAAAATATTAAAACGTACTCACAATATATACACATAAATCTCCTTTATATAAATATCAATTTTCAAAATAAATTAAATAATTAAACACTAAATTTAAAAACATTCTATAAGGTTAACATTTATATCCAATTCTATTTGAAAGAAAATTATAATTTTGAATGAATAACCAAACCCCATCCGAAATAAAATAATCATTTAATAAATAAGTGGAACCATATTATTATACAAACAATTCAAATTAAATTGAATTTAAAACATATATATAATTAAAACGAAATTTGAATTAAATTTCCAAAGATAAATAAATATATATATATATACATATATAATAAATAATATATATATTAAATATATATTAAATATTATATAATATATATATATATATTTATATAATTAAATAAGCTGATATGAATAGAAACAAAATTCCTTAAATAAAATTCATAAATGAAATTTTTTTTTAAAAAATTTAAAATAAAGGTTTTAACCATGGCAGTACCTCCCAGTGGGAGGTCCGCAGTCCCACCACTGGTGGTACTGCGTACCACCATGTGGTGGCCGCAGTCCCACTGGCGGTGGTACTGCGTACCACCCAGTGGTGGCCGCGGCTGCCACCGTCGGTGGTACTGCGTACCACCCTGTGGTGGCCGCAGCCCCACAGTGGGGACGTGGGCGGTACGGCCTCGGCCGACCCCCACCCCCAAATACTGAAAAAATTAAATTTTTATTTTTTTTATTTATTTTTTATTTTTTTAATTTTATTTGTTTTTATATTAAAACGAATTTAAAAGAAACGCGATTTTCGAAATTCAATAAACAGGAAAATAATCATTTTATTTTGATACACAGAAAACGAGGCCTGACACAGCGTACAGGATATGTACGTTTATTTATTCATTTATTTTTATTTTTATTTTTTGCTTGCCCAGAATATATATATTATTTAGGTATATATATAAATATAGATTTTTATATTAAAATTTAATTCATAGGAAAAAAATACAGAGAAATTATAAAAGAGTTATGAAGTTAATTAAATAATTTATATTCAGTATCTGCCATATAAAGTCTGCAACAGAACTGACTTTTATTTTAATCTCATGAACTAATAACAACCAAAATACAGAGATCCATAATGATTTTAAAATGTATTAAAATAACTCAATAGCATTATCACACAAATATGTATATATAATCGAACATCCTATCATGAGAAGGAATTGCAGTGTAGCAGGGCACTCGTGAACGAGTGATGCTACACTGTCCTCTCGCCTAACCTACTCTAACAATTATAATATCAATAATGAGCTAACATTTCTAACCAAATTGACATAAGATAACATGATATCAAACTACTGCATCATATAATAATACTGAATTAAATAACATCACATTGGCATATAAATATTAATGATAAATCATTTAAATAAACAAAATCCAACAACACACAAGATATCACAAATCATACTAGTAATGTCATATCAATCGATTATGTCCAGAAAAGGAATAACAACATCATCAAACTACACCAACCAAATCAAAACCCTAATAGTATCATCGTAACGAGTTAACACAAAAATTAATAAGTTTAAACAGTATGAGGGGTATTACATGCTACATATACTGTGACTTTTGAGTGCTTAATCCATCTACATACAAGTACAAATCACAACCCATAATAAAATGTCCACAAGGATATTTATAATTATTTCTTTCTTTTTATTATTATGTATTTGAAGACTAGTTAACAACCACCTAATTAATTAGATATCAGATGAAAGAAGAGTAAATCAGAGCTACCAACTCTGTAAAAATACCAAACTTAATATGTGAATATCAAGGTGTCCAGATTTAATACTAATTGCATTCCCTGAAGGCCCATTTCCCTGAGGAGTTTTGTAAAACAGTTCACTTGCCTTATAAATGCTTTTGTATTTTACATGTCTACCTATGAGAACAGTAACCATGACATCTGACAGAATTTAAATGCTTGCTGGCAAAAAATAGGTTTCTACTACATTCTTTATGCTCCCATTGTTTGCATTTATGCCTACGAGGACAACAACCACGACTTTTAACAGAATCCCTCTATCCTTTATGCTTTGATGACAATGGAAAAGCTCAAAGCAACACACTGTCGACTCATTGTTCAAAAGCTCTCATTATCGCACACATTGACATAATTTTGGTTCCAAAGCCCTCTTTATGGGACCACTTTGCAGTAATAAAAAATATACAAACTTTATAGGGCTCACATGCATGAAGTAAAATGGACAAGAGGATTTCTACATAATTCCTATCAAATGCAGATGAAACCTTCACATTTCAACAAGAAATTCAAATAGATAATACTAAAAGTAGTTTAAAAAATAAATTTATGCCTACGAGGACAACAACCACAACTTTTAACAGAATTCCTCTATCCTTTATGCTTTCATGACAACGGAAAAGCTCAAAGCAACACACTGTCGCCTCATTGTTCGAAAGCTATCATTATCGCACACGTTGACATAATTTGGTTCCAAAGCCCTCTTTATGGGACCACTTTGCAGTAATAAAAAATATACAAACTTTACAGGGCTCACATGCATGAAGTAAAATGGACAAGAGGATTTCTACATAATTCCTATCAAACATAAATGAAACCTTCACGTTTCAACAAGAAATTTGAATAGATAATACAAAAAGTAGTTTAAAATACAAATTTATAATCAAAGTATAACAATGCCTTAAAGCACTATGAAACCCTACTTGCATTTCTCATATCAAATAGAAGAAAACAATGAAAACTTACCTCTTCTGACCTCAAGCAATTCGTCTCTCGCTGTCCAGTGTGCAACTCTGCAACTACAAAATACCTTGCTCGGCCACACAATAGAGCACTATGAAATACAACTTTGTTATGCACTTTAATGTAATGAAACTCTGAAAATTAACAAATTATCACCTCAAGTAACTCGTTTCTGGGTCTGGACTCTGCAACTATAACATCACCTGCTCAATCGCTACAAACTCTTCCTCAGAACAGGTGCTTACAGAACATAAAAACAACACACGGAAAGTAATAGAGATGCATACCAAGTGACTTAACTCTATATTAAATGACCAAAGTACCCTGGCCACGTGTGGCCTCCAAGCCATTCCAGCGCCTTCACCTCGAGCCAGATGCCATTTAATTAATTTAATTTATATTCATGCATTACGCACGTCTACCCACTAGTTTTATAAACTATTCCTTTGCTTAAATTTATTTAATCAATTTATGCACTCACATTTTCCTGATATTTTAATGCATTTAATCTGCATTCATGGATTACGTACCTCTAGCCACCAACTTTTAAACTATGCCTTTGCTTAAATTTATTTAATCAATTTATGCATTCACATTTTTCCGAATTTTTAAAATGAAAATGATTTATAAAGCTACTCAGACGAATAGAAAAATAGATAAATGCTAATTTTCCAATATATAAAATAGCTCTCCAAATTCAAACTATACAAAAAAATAAGTAATATGTTAAATGGCGAAATGTGATTGGCCGACGCTGCCGGTTAAAAGTATTTCGGGCGAATGCATAAGTATTCCTGCCTAGCGGCAGGAACTAATAAAGTTAGAGTATAGTAAAAAAAATTCAATAAAAAGTTTTTTAAATATAAACCTAGCGGAGCTCATGCAATTACGACAATTCAAAATTAAAATAAATCCAACTTTAGAGAGAGCTAAAAGTATAAGAAGTAGAACTTTCATCAATATCGACATTAAAAATAAGAGGCGGCTAACTTTGCTTGAGGAATTTAAAGAAAATTATAAATAGAGAATTTTGGAAGTGAAAAGACACAATATTTTTTGGAGAAAATCTAAAAAAGAAACATATGTAATTTGGGAAAGAAATCAAAGAAACTAAACTTTTGGGGGAGAAATAGCTCATTATTCTTTATTTCTTTGGAGTGGCCACTAGACATTGAAGTCAAGTGCTTCGGTCAACCCTGCAACTACGTTTTTAGTTTGTGAAAAAGAAGAGAAATAATTTATCAAACGAAGGTTCTTGTTTTTTTTAAAGAATTAATTTTTTTTGTAAGCACCCAACATTCCTTTTAAAGTGCATCAACATACAAAATATTAAACATGCTGTTGTGAATTTATAAACCTGTTGTTATAGAATGTAAAACCTATTGTTGTGAAATTTGAAGATCTACTGTTATGGAATTTAAAATCTCATTGTTGTAAAAGTCATTTTTGTCGTAAATATCTATGTAAAGAAATATGTGTAATGATGATAACAGACCCATTTGCATAATATGCTAGTAAAGCGATTGTAGACACTTAAAATTGTCCTGATCGATATTGCATATCTGAATCTGATTACTAACACTGCGTTTGTCCCAAATCACCTCTTTTTGATTGTTTAATTAAATAATCTTCATTATTTAACTAAATTCATCATTTTCATCTACTAATCTAATAATTAATTTTATTAGATTAATTCATCCTCTTTTCTACTAATTATTCATCCTGTTTAATTGGATAATGCAAATTATTTAAATTGAACCCCTTAAGCCTTCTCATTTGATTAAATAATTCTAAATTAGTTAATTAAATGACATTACCCCCTTTTATATAATAAGTTAATTATTTAATGAAACTCCTAATTTGCTCCATCTTGCACAATTAAGTAATTTTTTAAATTACTAAGTTGGCTAATTTCTCTCACCCTCCCACTCGCAAGGGAATATTCCCATGGAATATTCCTCCATTTGTACTCATTCAAAATGAGAATATTCTTCCTAACAACTTCCTAAATTTTAAGAAGTTTGCTTCTTTGAATCAATGAGAGCCATTGATTAAATCCTTGATCCTTGTCAACTTGCATTCTCATCCATTGATGAGAATCCTTAATCCATGCCATCTCCTCTCGTTTCCTCTCATCCATTGATTGAGTAATTCAATCCTGACCATTGATTCACCATTTTCTCTTATAAATACTTCTCATTTCTATGAGAAATGGATCCACTTCCATTTAGAACAACTAGACTATACTAAATTTTAGAGCCATCTCCATTAGCATTTTAGCATTTAACATCATTCTAGCTTAGCTTTGTATCCATTTTAGTTTACATATCATCCATTTTCATTAATCTTCATCAATGTAATCCATTTAAAATCTTGTTTCAATTAAGGGGTTGGAAAATGGCTGACATTCCACATCAATGCAACACCAATCCTCCAATAGGATGAGGTTTGAGTCATTAGATTAGTTTCCTTCAATAATTTCTTGTTTGTTTATGTTTAATGATTTTTTTATTTGATATTTTCAAGTATTTCATTGGGAGTTTGACTTAACTAGCTAAATCTTGGTTTATTTAGTATGGATCTTGTAGGTTTAGCTTAAGTTACATGATTATTCTTACCATTCAGGCGCTAGAAAGAGGGCTAAACTAATCAAATTTGATGAATTTTACTTGACTTTTTCATGATTTTTAGGTTGCAGGGCCTGACAATGCAATTGTTCTAAAGTAGGGCGAAGCAGTTGCAAACAATGACAATTGCTTTCATTAGTGCGCAATTGCTATTAAGCCATAGTGAAATAATTTCATATCGTGATGCAATTGAATATGGCAATGCTTTTGTAGTAGTGCGTTTGATATTCTAACATAATTGATCATTCTATTTTTTTTTGTGATTGCAAGTCAACTAGAGTGATACATTTGTTCTATTTCAACACAATTGACCCCTCTGGTTTTTGATAGAGCAACTTGTTGATTATGATGTTAGTCACAAAAATAGTGCAGATAAAATCCTCACAGGAAAACTGTGAAGAACATATCTTTTGAAACACTGAACTAGGGAAGTCTAAAAGTATGAGGAAAGGGGAAAGGTTGACTTAGCTTAATCCTAAGGCTCTGGTAGTAAAGTCTTGACCATACTAGGTTCGCTTTAGGGTATGATGTGATATTGTTGTTAATCTCAAGGGGCATATGATTATCTCCAATTTTTAAAATGAATTATAAGTATCAAATGGAAGATTTTTAGTCTAATCATTAAATAATTTCATGAAATAATTAAATTTGCAATAATATTTCATGAATATCAAACAAATTTGCTATCACTTAAGTATATTTAGCTTTAAGCATTCAACAATTTCATGGAAATGAAAGATTTGCAATAAAATTTCTATTCATTCATCTACTTTTTGGTACATTTTCCAAAAATTAAACATCTAATATAAAATAAAGCATTAAAATACTTGAAAAGTAAAATTACTCCTAGGTATTATCCACACATGCCCCAAGATTTAATCAAATCAAAGCAAACCACTCTATACTTCACCAAATTACTTCATAGCTAGACATAAAATGGTATGAGCTTTTAAAGAAGGGGGTTTAGTTTGGACACCGAGTATGTTCTATATGTGTAGACTCACAAATTATATTGATTGATATCACACACTCGATCCTGATCTACTAAAATCAGTTATGCCTAAATAATTTTTTTACTAACCATTTAATCAAATAACCTTTATTTGATTAAATTTATCACATTTCATCTCTTAATTAAATAAATCAAATTTATCTGATTAAGTTATTATCTTCTATTAATTAAATAAATCATTTTATTTAATTAATCAGGTATAGTCTCTTTTAATTAAATAATCCATTTTATTAATCTCTAAAGTCATCTCCTTTAAATTGAATAAATTGAAATTTATTTGATTTAAATCTAACACCATCCCTTTTAATTAAATAAATCAAACTTTATTTAATTAAATCTAATCCATCAATTTCCTCCCATTTGATTTAAATAAATCCAAAAATCTAAGTCAAATGTCATGCCAGCTAAATCTTCATCTAAATTAATCAAATCATGATTAATGCTAATCCTAATCCATCAAATCCTCTAGCTTTTGCAACTTGCACAATAAATCAATTTATTTGATTTATAAATTCTTCTATTTTCATTCAAAAGGGTATCTCAAGTGGAATATTCCTTTAAATTTGAATTCCTTCTAAGTGGACTTTGTCCTTCCAACAAGACATTTATTTCACCTTACAAGTCCTTTTGCATTGAGCCAAGTGGCCATTACTCCATTTGACTCCCTCCACCTTGTCATTTCCATATTTTCAAATTCACCTAATTGCATTTATGGGCACATTCATCAAAATGTGCACATCCTTCATCCATTCATCTCTTGACAAGTGGCATCTTGCCATTGGTTGAAAGTTAGTCCCACATTGCTTTATTTTGGGCATTTCTCCAACTTGTCACTCTATAAATAAGAGGCTTCTCTCCTCATTTCATCATCCATAATCCATGTAAGGTTACCATGCTCATTTGGATCCACAATTTAAGTAAACTTATTATGCTCAAATTCATCTTCAAGCATCACCATTTTCATCAATTTTATCAAGTTTGTAGCTAGGTTATGCAGGAATTCAACCAAAGTGGATCACATCTTCATGAAATCAACACAAAGCTTGCATAGGAGTTGGGAAAGGGCCAATTTTCACATCAAATTAACACCAATTCCCCCATGGGATCAAGAGTTTGCATGCTTAATTAGGATTTCATTGCTTTCTTATTGTGTTTTTTCATCTTTATTTCCTATTTTGAGCATTGTTAATGGATTTCATGGGGAATCTTGATATTGACTTGCATTTGAATTGAATAATTTGTTTGTTTGTTGTGTTTGTGTAGGTTTAGGATCTTGGTTCACATTTTGGTGCTAGGAGGGTCAATCTCATTTTTTAATCACATTTTAATCAAAAATTCAGTGCTTTTTGTGTTTTTTTGTGTCTATAGGGAACTCCACCACTAGTAGACCAACATCGCAATATAGAACCATTGAAGCTCTAGTGTCGCCGTTTAGCACCACTCTAAATTCCAAATTGTGACACCTTGGTATTCCCACCTAGAATTCAAAATCTCAAATTGCACCGCTGTGTTTATCCTCACATGCTAGAATTTTTAAATTTCAAACTCCACTGTTGACCAAAAGAGTGACGCTATTACACTCTTTGTCCCTACTACAAAATGATGCTAATTGGCAGGCGGTGCCATATAACACCATTAGATTCTTCAAACTGCACTGCCATTACAAACTCCTCCACTAGAGTAAAGTAACAATTGAAATTCAATTTTTGATGATATGTGCCTTTTTCAATCTTGATCATTTGGGTTATTACTTGCTTTCTTGACCTTTGTTTCGAAGATCTAGCTAGTTTTCTTGTAGGTTGGATGGATCAAAGGTAAAGGAGAAAAGAAGCATGATGCCATCATTCTCTCCATCATTCTCTCATAATACCAAGTGTTTTTAAACACTTTAGTGTTTGTTTAACACTCTTAGAGAATTCACAACTTCTCTTAAAAGTTTGTTATCTTTCATATGCTTAGGACCTACTAAATTTCTTTTGGGTTGTAAAAAAACATCTCAATATCTTGTTATCAAGGGATTAAAAGGAGCTTTAGGAAAAACTCAATATATTTGGTTTGAGGATTAACAATTGAACAAGGAAATATCCACATTTCATTTGGTGTTCTAAAAAAAATCAAATCATTGCTTTATGGGTTTAAAATGAACAAGTAATTCTATGTTTTGTAATTGATTACTCAAAGTAATACCATCAATAGGACATATGCGATTCTCTCGTGGCTCAAAAAAATTATTAAGAATCAAAAGGCCTTTTGATGATCTTAAGTTGGGTAAATGCCTCCACATTTCATTTTGGGGTTAAAATTGAATAAAACATCATACGAGTGTGAGTAGAACATATTGTGTACATTCTCTCTCTTTGTGTTGCAAAAAAGATTGATCGAGTTACGTGTATTTTTTTGCTTTCTTTTGTTTATCTTAGAGGGCCTACCTTGTGGGAAAAAGTAATCACCCAAGGGAACAACCCAACTGGGAACACGCTAAAGCCAAGCGACTTCCACCTGGGATATAAGTATGGGTACTTAAGGAAAGTTCAAGTATCACATAGATTTTTTTGACAAGAATGCCAACAATGGTCTTTTGCAGTATGGATGATCCTCTACAAATGAAATTCCCACATTAAAACCCTTGTTTAGAAAAATCCAAAATCCTTGATCTATTTTTTGGTGCAAGAACAATTGTTTTGAAGCTGCCCCACACTTTTACAATTTTTAGTAGAAATGGAAAGTATGCCATGGGATTTTCATGGGTGCTAATGCTTGGCTACCCCATATAAGTTAGTTTGATGAGCCAGTGGGGTAAAGAATCTAACCATTCACTAAAAATAAGTGTAACTAGACTTGTCTAAGTGGGGAATCAACAAATACAGTCTTTCATATCCATAGGGTTGTGTATGTTCTTTGGAAAAAAAATGCTTTGCTTGGATCTAAAACATTGGAAAACAAAAATTCAACATGAACATCAAATCTCAAACCCTTCAGAGGAGAAAATACCTTTGAAGTGAAATTCGAGTGATATTGGTTGTCCTAGGGATTCTATCCTTAGATACTTCTGAGCATTAGGGTTTACATCTCAATTTGCTCCCCTAAAGTCAACAATAGGTAACTTTTTCCTTGTCTTTCCTTGATTTCCGCATAATGCACTTTATGGGATAAGAGGAGATTTGAGACATTAGAAATTTAGTTTGAAAAACTAAGAAAGACATTGGATGTAGTAAAAGCAAGTCATTAACCAAGATTAACTCAAATTGAACTCCACACATGTGCTTGTTTATCTTTTGTCTTATGGTCTTTTGAGCAAACATTGGTCTTTTGGTTTGAACTAATTTTTGGGAAAATTGTGTTCTTCAATATCTTGGTATTGTAAAAAAAGTCTCTCTTAGGTTCATTGAGGATCAAAACAAACAAACATTTCATCCATCTCAAATATTAATCAAAACCCATCTCACAAACAACTTTCGAACCATTAGAAAAATCATTCATACTAGAATTTTGGAAAATCCTTTAAAACAAATCAAAATCATCTTGTTTGACTAGGTGTGTGTAGATGAATCCTTCTTCATACACTTAGTTAAATTATCACCTTGTGGAAAAATTCATTCCAATACAACATCTAACCTCTTGTATTTTATGAGTTCATTATCAAATCCAAATAAAAAATCATAAAATCTGAAAGTCCTAAAGTCTAGTATTCCTCCAAGGGTCTTAAAAGTTCAACACCCACATCATTCACCCCTTTCATTCTTCATCTCATCATTGGTCCTAAATCCCTTAGAGGTCAACAAGGTCAAAACACAAGAAGAACATGGAATACAAACTTGCTCCATACATCATGAGTAATCCAAGTCAACCAAACTATCAAAGCCTTACAAAACCAAGGGATTATCAAAAATCACATTTATACAATCCATACATAGGATCAATATCTCCTACCAACCTCAATGGCACAACAAATGTGATTATGCCCAATTTGAATTTTTGAACACCTCTCCCCATGGTAGATTTAAATAAAAGTCCAAACTTACAAGTCTATCCACCAAAAAATTAATGCATGAGTCTTCAAACGAGCAATATCATCCCAACAAATCCATACATGCCAAAAGTGAATATACCAAGTACAAGTTTACCAAACATGAATCCACACTTGGAAAAATTTGGGATAAATATGTTTGTGAATCATGCAAATGTTGTTGAAAGTCCAAACAAGATGTTAACAACTCCATGTATTAATCCAAGTCAAGGTAACACCATGCAAAATGAAAGTTACCTAGATCAAGGCAATGTGATTCCCAACACCAACAATGCTCAATTTCAACCTATCATGCCAAATCTGAACATCATCCCAAATTAGAGCATTGTCCCAAATCAATTTGACCATGATCACATGCAAAAACCACAAGTATGCATCCCAAATCTGCTTGAACAAAAACCAAATGAACTATATCAAGGGAGTCAAGATCAAAATCAAGATCAAAATTGGCAAGATCAAATTGCTACACTTACCAAAATAGTTGAGTAATTGTGCCACGAGACATCTCCACCACCATTACCCATATCAATATCATTCATTGGTTTAGGGATTCCCCCTTTACCTAACACCAATTAGTCCATCCAAATCAATCCACCTAACACCAATCAAGCCATCACATCAAATCCTTTGAATATACCATTGAAATCACACCAACATATGGTATCCAATCAAACAACAATGTCGATCCTGACAAATCAAAACATGATCTCCCAAGGACCTATCACCTTGGTCATTCCAACCATCCCTATCACTTTGATCATTCCAACTACCACTATCACACCCATCACATCTCAACCCATCACCACTAGGATCTCTCAAAAAACATCTCAACCACTCACCACCACATCTAACATACCAAATCCCCCACCACCATTGCCAAACCAAATGCGGCAAGCTAGTATAGTATAGCACTACAAGCTTTCCAAGCTTGCAAAAAGGCCTCCAACAATATCAAGCCTCACAACAAGTAGCGCAAGCTCAAAAAGCACAATAGGCCACACATGAACAAGCCTAGGTACTGTTACAACAACAACAAGCCCAACAAGTATCTCAAGCTGCACAAGTTTCCCAAGTTGCTCAATAAGCACAAGCACAAGCACAAGAACAAACACAAGTGAAAAAAATGATAATTATTAGGGACAATGATCAAGATTCAACCAATGATCATGTTGAAAATGTCTCTACATCACCTAATGAGTTAGAGGGAATATCTCAATAATTCATTCCAAAGCATGATCAACATCTTTCACCAAAGTCTAGCAATGGTCCTTTCCAAGACATATTGACCTCCTTCAATTTTATGGTTACAAATATTGAAGGAATCTTCAACTTAACATTTGATCCAAGTCCACTCAAAGATCAAGAAGATATTTATCCAATTCCCATGTCTAAGGAAGATATCCAAGAACCCTTTATAATCAATCCATCCTTTGAAATAGACCCATGCCAAGAACTTGATCCAAAGCATGTCAAAAGCAATTCCAAAATTAATCAAGATCAAAAATTTGTATCTCCAAGATACTACAATGATCTAATGGACACTCTCCTATCTATACAAGATGTCACAAATGATGATCATATCTATATAACACATACTTGTCCATCTACCCATGAGATGATTTCTGTGGATGGACACATAGATGATCTTCATTTAGAACAAGATTCGTTTACTCCTAACATTATTACACAAAAGAGAAAGTTATTGATTCTTACAGTCAAATTGAGTTGTCAACATTAGGATCAGATATATCCTAAATTTAGACTGTGGACATCATGTATGAAGATATCCAACATTATCCACTCAAGAAAATATGTTAGATAAAACAGGATATTCCAAAGTCGGCAGCACAAAAAATTGAAATAACATCATCTACAGTGGTCATTTATTAGAGAATACATTATAAATAGGAACTCCAAACAAAATCAAAGCATGAAGGTACTACTTCCACAATATTGGGGGAAAATATGTCTCAAGAAAATGCCAACATAGAGAACACGAAGAATCCTTATAATGAAACCAATGCCAATACTACAACCTGCCATGTCATGAATCTTCATCCACCCATCACCCCATCCATGAATTGGGACCAACATCAAAAGAAATATTTGAATCAAAGCATGAAGAAAATTATCAAAAAAAATAAACTAATAATCATAATGGACAAATCAAATACACATGGATACAAAAGAATACAAAGAAAAATTATCCCTATCAAACTCCATTAGTCAAAGAAACTATGTGGCAAAATAAAGAAGGGAAAAGTGTCCATCAAAGATGTCCACAAAGTCAACAATGGGATTCTCAAGAAACATACAAATTATATCAAGCAATTGGTCCTAATTCCATGCACACTTCCATATCCACCCATCACTGCTCATCTTCCAAATTTTGGAGAGTCAAAGGTTCCAAACTATCAACCAATCCATATTTTGTTCCAAAAAAAACTCCATCCATGCCTCCACGCATGATATTCAATTCTCACATTGACCATGTGTTGGCAATGACCTTTCATCATAAGGATTCAAAAGGCACTCTATCATGATGTGTGCACAAAGACATAGTTAACTCCGATATCAACAAAGTAGATTAGACATCTCAAAAGTTGCATTGAAGTGAACGTATCTTGGCAAAGCAACTTCTTCAAGCAAGATATTGATGGAACATCATGATAGAAGCATCTACATTAACACTACTAGGTGGTTCAACATGAGCTTAAAATCTTTTAGAAAAATTAAAAAATAGAAAAATCATGAAAATAGTAAAGAAAAAAATCGTCCTCTAGTGAAAACCACTACAGTGGCACTTTGGATAGGTACCATGATGAAAACCTGGAAAACATGCATCATGTGTAGAATCAAGCATCTACATGCACCAATTCAAGTGGAAGCATCTTATCAAATCCATAATAAATCCAAAATTCCATCCATCTTATCCATAATAAATCTATTCATCCATGAACCATTAATCCAACCCATTTTCACCAATCTACATCCATCTTCCAAATTCTCTTGATTTTGACAAGGTTTGGTGTACACTTTATGATTGCTTATCGTAAACATCTTGACATGGGTCATTTTCATTGATCCTATCCTACCTAGCATTACCTGAGCCATGAAGCATTATCCAAATGAGCATCCTCTGTTGAAACACCTTATCTTATTGCAAGATAATCCATATCCATCCATCTATGCACCCATCCAGGCATCCATCCACAAAATTCCTTACATTGCTAGACACTGGGGGAAGATATTCACATCTTGATTCGGGAATAAATCTTAATCTATATCCTCCAACTTATGTGGTGATCCAAACATTGGAAAATGTAAAATCAAATTGGTTAAGCACTTGTGAGCAAAAACTCCAAATCACTAACCCATGGCACATTTTGATGAGAATACATTCCTTATCAAGCTTTATCTTTCGTCAAACATCAATCCAAACAATCAATATCAGTCACATCTAATTTACACTTTAAACATCACATTTTTGTTCTAAAATCAAGCTTCATCAATCCTGATCAATCAAATCCTCGCATTATTTTGCATCCTCAACACTGTTATCATCATCAATCCTGATCAATCAAATCCTTTCATTGTTGTGCATCCTCAACACTGTTATCATCATTAATCCTAATCAATCAAATCCTTGCATTGTTGTGCATCCTCAACAATGTTATCATCATCAATCCCAATCAATCCAATCCTTGCATTGTTGTGCATCCTCAACAATGTTATCATCATCAATCCTGATCAATCAAATCCTTGCATTTTTGTGCATCCTCAATAATGTTATCATCATCAATCCTAATCAATAAAATCATTGCATTGTTGAGGATCCTCAACATTGTTATCATCATCAATCCATCAATCTGATCAATCAACCTTAGCTTATTTTTCAACAAAATCCCAAAATAGAGCACTGATATCATCAAACATATCCATATCCAAATTGTCAAAATCATGAGAAAAATCCAAAAACATCAAAACATCAAAAATCCAAAAAGAATAAGAAAAATAAAGAAAATCCAAAAACATTCAAAACATATCAAAATCCAAAAACAAGTCAAAAAATAAAAAAAGGTCAAAAACATGGTATTTTAACTACGTCATCTTTAAGCTTAAACGTAGGAAATGCTAATCTTTGATGAGCCCCTGAGACACAAAATCCTAAAACATTCATAAAATCTCATAAAACCCAAAAACATTTGAAAATTTGGAAAATCAAAACATTTGTAAAATCTCAAAAAAACCCAAAAATAACCTCAAAACATTTCAAAACATAAAAAAATCCAAATATTTGAAAAAAATCCGCCCGTCCCATTTTTCTACACCCACAATAATCAACCATCCATAATAAATTGATCATCACCTTCATCCTTTGGCAACACAAATAGAAACAACCACAACAATCAGCAAAAGAAAACTTCAAATGTAAAATCAAAATCGAAACAACAAAATTTTAAATGAAAAATCATAATCTTGATCATTCATAAACATGTCAGTTAACCTTATATAAAAATCCTTCAAAAAACTTATCAACCCATCATCATCTTATACAATGCATGTCCTAGGATATATCATTCCAACAATAGGCATCATTTTGGATACTTATCCTAATCAAAACACATCCCTTTGGCTGAAGGTATGAAGAACATTGACTTGTTTGTTTACTTGATCTTTTCTTTTGATTTATCTTATTGCCCTTATTCCAATGACCTCTCCATGATGTCTAATCAAAATGATTTAGAGAGAAAGGAATGGGGCATCAATCAATATCTTTTGTCTGCTGTGCTTATTGGACATGTTGGTAATATAACCCTGGCAAATACTTGCTTTGTTAAGTGCATCCTAGCAAAGTTTCCGTATGTTAGGTGTGAACAAGAATAATCCTATTTGATTGTCGAGTCAAAGTACATCTCACTAGGTACAATGCCATCTTGGTTGTCTATACCTTGATGCATCGTATCTACATGTGTTATCAAACATAAGGTAATTGGCCCTTTGAAAATCCCAACTCTTGGCAAGCGATCATCATCATCATCCATCATCATCTCTAAAGTCCCGTCAAATCATGGACTTGTTGGATCATCTTTTCATCATCTTATTTCTTCTTTTTCTTCTATCTTTACTTAAATTTCTATCCAAATTTTTGTGATATCTCAAAATATACATGAGGCTACCCATGGCTGATGACTATCTATACATCATCAAAATTGTCTACGTCAAATATTTGATCTTTCTAAAGAATTATATTTCGTTCTTTGACTAGTAGAACCACTCCTCTCATGTTTTATCGTGATCTCGATCATAAATTAGCATTTCCGCTTGATCTCTTGAGGGGGTAGTATACTAGTGTAATTCTTCTTGCTAGGGCAATAGTGGGTCATCCAAAAAATTAGAGAATTTTTGACTTTTTATCATGGCAAGGTTATTCTTTGAACCAACGCAACAAGTACATAACTTCAAAGAGGGGAAAAATGTAGAAACAAAAATTATACTAATTGATATCGCACACTCGATCCTAACCTACTACTTAACATAAGTTCTGCCTAAATAACTTCTTTACTAACCATTTAATCAAATAAACTTTATTTGATTAAATTTGTCACACTTCATCTATTAATTAAATAAATCAAATTTATCTGATTAAGTCATTATCTTCTATTAATTAAATAAATCATTTTATTTAATTAATCATATAGTCCCTCTTTTAATTAAATAATCCATTTTATTAATCTCTAAAGTCATCTCCTTTAAATTGAATAAATTAACATTTATATGATTTAAATCTAACACCATCCCTTTTAATTAAATAAATAAAACTTTATTTAATTAAATCTAATGCATCCATTTCCTCCCATTTGATTTAAATAAATCCAAAAATCTAAGTCAAATGTCAAATTAGCTAAATCTTCATCTAAATTAATCAAATCATGATTAATGCTAATCCTAATCCATCAAATCCTCTAGCTTTTGCAACTTGCACAATAAATCAATTTATTTGATTTATAAATTCTTCTATTTTCATTCAAAAGGGCATATGAAGTGGAATATTCCTTCAAATTTGAATTCCTTCCAAGTGGACTTTGTCCTTCCAACAAGACATTGAGCCAAGTGGCCATTACTCCATTTGACTCTCCCTCCACCTTGTCATTTCCATATTTTCAAATTCACCTAATTGCATTTATGGGCACATTCATCAAAATGTGCACATCCTTCATCCATTCATCTCTTGACAAGTGGCATCTTGCCATTGGTTGAAAGTTAGTCCCACATTGCTTTATTTTGGACATTTCTCCAACTTGTCACTCTATAAATAGGAGGCTTCTCTCATTTCATCATCTACAATCCATGTAAGACTACCATGCTCATTTGAATCCACAATTTGAGTAAACTTATTGTGAACCTAGATCTTAAACCTGCAATAGCCCAAGAAATGAACAAAAAATTAGATCGAATGCAAGCTAGAATGTAGATTCCCCAAGAAAATCATTTAAATTGTAAAAGAGAGAGAGGAATGAAATGAAGAACACAACAAAACTTAAAACATATCAAATCCTATTCTAAAGAAAAGAAAACTCTTAATCTCTTGATGGAATTGGTGCCAATTTGATGTGAAAATTGGCACTTTTCCAACTCCAATGATGCAATGGTGATTTGGTGATGAAAGTTGATCCACTTTGATGAAGAGTGATGAATGCTCTAAGATAAAAACTTGCATGACCTAGTTACAACTCAAAAGTATGGACAAAGATTGCTAAAGATTTGAGCATAGTAAGTTTACTCAAGTTGTGGATGCCAAATATAATAGAGGAGCTCTCTATTTATAGAATGACAAGTTGAAAGAATGCCCAAAATAGAGCAATGTGGGACTAAATTTCATCCAATGGAAAAGTTCCACTTGTCCAAATGTGAATGGGCCAAGGATGTGCAAGTTTTGATGAATGTGCCAATAAATGCCAATATTTGAATTTTGAAATTGTATTAATGGAAAGGTGGAGGGAGAGTCAAATGGAGTTATGACCACTTGGCTCAATGAAAAAGGACTTGTAAGAGAGAATGAATGCCTTGTTGGAAGGACAAAGTCAACTTAGATTTGAATTTCAACTTTGAAGAATATTCTCCAAAGATTCCATGTTGAAGATAAAGAGAGATTTAACAAATCAAATAACTCTATTTTCATTTGCAAGTGGCAAAAGATGCAGGATGGGACATGAGAAGAAACTAAATTAATCAAGGTTAATTAATTTAATGAAGGATTAGGTGATTTGACTAATTGATTTATATTTGTGGGTTGAAATAAATCAAAAGGAGGTGAAAATGATTAAGACGTAGTTAAATATTTTGATTTATTTAACCAAAGGGGTGATGTTTGATTAAATTAGATAAATGTTTAATTTATTTAATTTAAGAGAGGAATTATAGAGATTTAATTAAATAAAATGAATTATTTAATTAAAATAGAGATTTAGGAATTAATTAAATAAAGTGGTTTATTTAATTAACGAGAGATAATGACTTAACAAGCTAAAATTGATTTATTTTATTAAGAGATGAAATGTGATGAATTTAATCAAATAAAGGTTATTCGATTAAATGGTCACATCGAGGGATGATTTAGGATGAAATGGTGTTAGTAGTTAGGATTAGATGCACAATGTTAATTAGTACATTTTATGTGTCTACACTTATTATGCTCAAATTCATCTTCAAGCATCCCCATTTTCATCAATTTTATCAAGTTTGTAGCTAGGTTATGCAAGAATTCAACCAAAGTGGATCACATCTTCATGAAATCAACACAAAGCTTGCATAGGAGTTGGGAAAGGGCCAATTTTTACATCAAATTGGCACCAATTCCTCCATGGGATCAAGAGTTTGCATGCTTAATTAGGATTTCATTGCTTTCTTATTGTATTCTTTCATCTTTATTTCCTATCTTGAGCATTGTTAATGGATTTCATGGGGAATCTTGATCTTGAATTGCATTTGAATCGAATAATGTGTTTTTTTGTTGTGTTTGTGCAGGTCTAGGATCTTGGTTCATAGTATGCACCCTTAAATGACACAACATACAATCTTGTCCGACTGAATGAACAAACTAGCTACAAAATATTCATGAGATAGGTAGCTTTCAAATTGGCTTGAATATTGATTAAGTTCTATGTGCATACAAGTTTTTAATCTGGAATGATTTAGAAAATAGAAAATAGAACAAAACTTAAAGAAGTTTTTGCTCTTCCAACATCCACAAATTCTGAACTTAACTTAAAAAGAAATATCTCTCGACCATTTATAGAAACAATACACAAGGCAGATAATATAAATACATGAGAGGAAATCCAAGGGATGAATCACATCAAGGAATGCAGAATGTGACAACTAGCAAGAGAATTGCAAAAAAAGTCAACGGATGTCAACCTTCATTTACACGTTGATATCCTTTGGGCTTCTTATCTTTAATATAATTAGGGTATCAACTTGGATAGAGCACATCTACCAAACAAAATGTAAGAAATTTCCACACATTCAGAATGATCAAGTCGACATTTTTTTCCCACATCCAGGTTTAGACTCAGATTGAACATTCCCATAGGTTAATCACCCTGGGATTGAACACACCCCTCCTTTGCATGCATATAACCAATATTCCCAATATCTTGACATCCAGTCCTTCTCTACAATGAGCTCTATTCTCACATGAACTTTTAGAGTGTACAATCGAACCTAGTAAGACCATTGGATTTTCTTGTTTTCCTGCAATCACAAATTCCAACTATTAAATCCATTTTAAAACATTCATAAAAATCTCATGTAAATAAAACCATCATTAATTAATCATCTATTTAAATCCATCATAACTAACATGCTTTCAAGAATAATTATATATTCTCGCGTAATTATTTCTTTTAGTTGAGTTACCAAACCATTGGAACTTTTGGATTAAATTAAACTTTTAAACTTTACTTTGCATTGTTATTCAGTACTTGGCACCAACTACTTCAACTTTTACCATTATTTTCCTGGACCAAAACACTTTTCTCAACACCTTGTGTTACCTTTCTACACTTATGGATTTCTTAGTTCCCAACACTCGGTACTCAGAATGATTGAATTTCAAAGTACTCTTTTAAAAAAAAAAAATTCTTTTTCTTCTAACTTTTGGTGATCTTTCCAACTAGCCAACACCTACCATAAGCATTAGTTTTCACTTGGGTCCCCAAGTATTACAATCTTGGGGTGTGTTGTTAGACCACACAACAACGTGCAATCAATAAAACTAAATTTAAATCAAAATTTGAGATTAAATTACCAATCATAAATTATAATTTATGCATATTTTAAAACAATAAATCTTTAGTTTTACCTATATTCTAACATAAAACAATAAATTTTTTCCAAAAAATATGTGTGTTCTTTGATTAATTCTAGTTTTTGAAGCTCAGTGAAAAAATTAGTTCATTGACATTGAACTACATAATTTGGTAATCCTCCAAATCCAACCATGGATAGAGCCATGCTATTAGTGAAGCATCCATAGCCCCGACAAGGTTATCTTTGTAATTCCCACAAACATAGATCTACTGCTAGCAAGCATCTATAGCCATGATAGAGATATTTGGATAGCCTAAAGAGTTGATTTTTTTTTTACATATATCTCTTTTGATATTTCATTGATAGCTCATTTCAACTTGTAGGTAATTAAGCCTTCTATTAGGTTTGGAATTACAGTAGTAGTGAAGGTTACCTTTTGATTTTTCATTCAATGCAAATCCCTTCATCATTTCACTACTTCCAAAAAACTCATTTAATTATTCCTTGTTGGTGTTTATTTGTAGCTAAATTTTACCACTCTTATGCCAAATCCTAGCAAACTGCAACTCGCTATATGTTAGAAGATATGCATTAATTAAAATTTAGCAATAGATAATTTAATCACAAAATTTAAACCTAAAATTTGAACCATTAGTTACCACCTTTCCATTTTGATTTTATGGCAACTATTAAATATTTGGCTAGAAACTCCAATTTGATGGTGTTGCACCACATTAATGCATCAAAATATTCATAATGACACTTAAATATGATCTTAATATTCTACATTAAATTCACATGCCTCAATGTGCATGTATCATTTCCTTCAAATTTTCCAGGTGATGATGTGTGCTGCCTTATTGACTTCATTTTCCTTTCTACATTGCACACATGGGCACCTTCATGATTAATATGACTCAATAAAACATAATGAAATGACCACCACTAATTTCAAAATCTTCAATTTTTTTGATTCGTAATCTTCATATTGACAAATTTTGAAGCAAATTACCACCAATTCTTTCTGTGAGAATTAATTTGATTTAACATTCTGCTCCAGAGAAATTCGTCTGATTGCCACCTCAACTTGCGCTTTCCAAGAATTTGATCAAGGCAACTATGTACCGCAACTTCCTTACTACTCTCTATAAATTCTGTACTTCTCTCAAAATTCTCACACCTTCACTCTTGTCTTTCAATTATCATTTTGCATTTTTGCTCTGCTAGTGCTTGCTTGCTTCTAGGTCATGGATACTCCAATTTTCTTGACTTGCATTTTCCACTAGAATGACTTCATGTGTCGTATCATGGCTCAGAGGCTTGACAAGGTTTTCTTCATTCAAACTTCCAACTTCACTGTGCCAAATTTATGCTTAGTCCTTGGGGAAAATTTCATGGAATCCAAAGCATACTATTGACTAAATTCGGACTTAGCTTTGCGATTTGTAGAATTGCTCTTGGACCTTAGGCTTTCTGTTGAAGATGTTTGCTGGGCTGCAAATATGATAGTGTGGCCTAACTATTTGGGGAATTTGGATATGGTTCTGTCTGTTGCACACCCGACCATGAGAATCCCCTTTGTGGATGATATTCCTCGTTTCCTAGAACATGAAGAAGTAGTTCCACTCTAACTATTTCCAATTGACCTCCATACCCCTAACTTTGAAGTTCATTGGGAAAATTCCTACTTAGGATATTTGGCCCTAGTAGACGAGGCATCCAAAATTGACTAACCAACCACCCTTCTGTAGCTCAGATCCCTCTTTTTTCACTTTTTTTCTCTCTTACAACAAGAATTTTGGTACTTCTATGTATATACAAAATACACACACACATATATATTTAGCTTTATCGTACCTTTTAAAGCATGTATTTACTGTGTATGGTTTTATTTTTTACATTTCATAGCATAATGCTGCAAAATATTTCAATTTAGTCTCATGTGTATGATAAGTTAAACCGAATTTGCTAATGCAAAAGGCAAACTAGAAAATAAGAAAAAAACAAAAGAAAACCCTACTAAAGTAAAACTAACCCTAACTAACCAAAACTTACCCTAACAAACTAATACGCTAACTAAACAATTTATTTTAAGCTCACTAACTATCTTCATTATTTTTTTTGTATGAATTACAAGTTTATCTTTAAATTCACTAGAATAAATTTCAAACCTCCTACTGTAACAATGAATTATCTAAAATTCTCTACATTTAAAAAACATAAATTTAAAGGCATACTTACCAATAAATTGGATCACATGTATGAAAATGACCTCATTAAAGGTCGATTGGACACACTTTCATTGATTCTCGAATACTCTACCTTCTTCCAGTCTCGGTTCATGGTTTTCTTCACTCTTTTTGGCTCCATGAACGATTGTGCACATTTCTTGAGTTTCCTCTCCAAATTTTTTTGACTCTTTGGTCTCGTCTTCACTTTGAACTTTGTTAGACCAAGTAGTAGCACAATTTATATTATTATTAGAGCAAGAGAAAGTAAAAACTTGATACTTTGTATCTTGCATGAAATCAAGAAAATTTCCCTTTTTAGTTTGTGAAATTTTAGTTTGCAACAAAAAACACGTATCTTTCACTCGACTTTCCCTCTCTTTCCTTTCACTAACATTTTCCATGTGTGAAAATAATGATGACTCATCATTGTCATTTCCTCATTTTCGATGCAATATTTCTGAGTCTCAACATTCTCACCTATCTTCTTGCAAAACCTTAGGATTTTCTTCATAACAATTGCAGTTAACAAACTATTTTGATGTATCAATTATTTTTTTAACATTTTAAATTCCACTAGGGTTATACTCCATTTTAAAATTCAAATTTTTTCCTATTAATAGTTCCTTTCTTTTAGAAGTTAAAACTTCTTCCATTAACAAAATCACTTTAAGTGTGACCAAACTTACCTAGGTAGTTAGAAAAATTTCACAATCAAGTTCACTGTGATCAGTTGTATCATGAGTTCTACACTCGGTAACTCTACCAAAGGTGAAATTACTCAAAGGATGTAATCTACAGTTAAGGATTCCCTAGAGTTTCCTAACTTTCATTTTCAAACTACCAGCTTGCATAGACTTTCATCTTACAAGCTACTTTCAAACTCGAAACCGATACAAATTCCTTAACAAAACCCAGAGGGAAAGATGTGTGCCCTACTTCTAGCACTAGTTCCTATTGATCATGATGTTAGTTGAAACAATAGTGTAGATAAAATCCTCAGGAAAACTGCGAAGAACCTATCTTTACTTAAAAGACTAAACCACGACAACCTAAAAGTATGAGGAAAGGGGAAAGGTTGAGTCAACTTAATCCCAAGGCTCTGGTAGTCAAGTCTTGACCATACTAGGTTTGTTTTAGGGTATAATGTGATATTTCTATTTATCTCAAGGGCCATATGATTATCTCTAGTTTTTTAAAGGAATTGTAAGTATTAAATTGAAGAATTTCAGTCCGATCATTAAACAATTTCATGAAATCATTAAATTTTCAATAATACTTCATGAATATCAAAATTTTTTTCTATCACTTAAGTAGATTTAGCTTTAAGTATTCAACAATTTCATGGAAAAAAAAGATTTGCAATAAAATTTCCATTCATTCATCTATTTTTTGGTAAATTTTATGAAATTTAAACATCCTATCTAAAATAAAGCATCAAAATACTTGAAAAGTAAAACTGATCCCAGGTATTATCCATGTATGCCCAAATATTTAATCAAATCAAAGAAAATCGATCTATACTTCACTAGATTACTTCACAACTATGCATAAAATGGTGCAACATTTTAAAGAAGGGGGTTTAGTTTGGACATCGAATAGGTTTTGTATACACCCTCAAACAATGCAGCATACAGTCTTGTCAACTGAACAAATAAACTGGCTACAAAAGATTCATGAGATAGGTAGCTTTCAAATTGGCTTCAATATTGATCAATTTCTATGTGTATACAAGATTTTAATCTAGAATGATTCTAAAAATAGGAAAAAAATGAAACTTAAAGAATTTTTGGCTCTTCCGACATCCACAATTTCTAAACTTACCTTAAAAATAAATATCTCTTAGCCTTTTGTAGAAACAAGACACAGGGAAGATAAGAAAAATACATGAGAGGAAATCCAAGGGATGAATCACATCAAATCACATGGAATGTGACAACTGGAAAGAACATTGCAAATGAAGTCAACAGATGTTTACACATTGATATCCTTCGAGTTTCTTATCTTTAATATAATTGGGGTATCAACTTGGACAAAGCACATCCGCCAAAAAAATGTAAGAACTTTCCACACATTTAGAATGATCAAGTAGACATTTTGTTCCCATATCCAGGTTCAAACTCAGATTAAACATTCCCATAGATTAATCACCTTAGAACTGAACACACTCCACCTTTGCATGCATATAACTAATATTCTCAGTATCTCAGTATCCACCGCTTCTTTGCAATGAGATCTATTCCCACATGAAATTTTAGAGTGTATGACCAAACCTAGTAAAAACATTAGATTTGCTTGTAACCCAAGTTTTCCTGACTATCCATACCCAAAATTTGGATCACAATCTACTTCTCCTGCAATCATAAATTCCAACTATTAAATCCTTTTTAAAACATTCATAAAAATCTCCTGTAAATAAAACCATCATTAATTAATCATCTATTTAAATCCATCATAAATAACACACTTTTAAAAAGAATCATATACTCTCTCATAATTATTTCTTTTAGTCGGGTTACCGAACCATCAAACCTTTTGGATAACATTAAACTTTTAAACTTTAGTTTGTATTGTTACCTGGTACTTGATACTCGCTACTTTAGCTTTTACCATTATTTTCCTAGATTGGAACACTTTGCTCAACACCTTATGTTACCTTTTTACACTTTTGGCTTTCTTGATTCCCGATACCCAGTACTCAAAATTCTTGAATTACAAAGTAATATTTTTTAAAGAAAATTTATTTTGCTTCCCACTTCTAGTGATCTTTCCAACTAGCCAACACTTGCCATAACTATTAGTTTTCATTTGGGGTCCCCAAGTCTTACAGTCTTGGGGTGTGTTGTGAGACCACACAACACAACATTATTGAAGTTCACCATCTAGTGACGCAAATAAAAATATTGACACAATTGTGGTTAACCAGAGCGATGCAATTGCTTGTACATCAACACAATTTTAAGGTAAAATTGAGAGGTAAATTTTCATTTCTGCTTTGAATTTTTGGTTAATTTACTCTTTGATCATTTACTGACTTTTGGATTTTTTTCTTCTTTAAGGCTAACTATTTTATAGGTTTGGAGAGGAGCATAAAATATTGAAGTGAAGGATTAAAATATCATTTGATATTTATTGTAAAAGTGTTTTTAAAAACTCAGGATGATATAATCCATCTTTCTGCTTTATTTAATGCTTTAGGATAACTAGATTTTAATTTGGGCTTTTAAAATTACAATGCTTTGAGTTTTTCAAAGTTGGTTAAAATTGAACCCAAAACATCCTCACATTGCAATGATGGTTTAAAATTGAACAACACAAACTTACACTTCATTTTGGTGCAACTTAAAATGAACATAACATCTATTTTGGTGCTTTAAAATGAATCAGTGTATTTCGTACTTGCCATGCTTGTGTAGAATTTTAGTGTGTATCTAGTCCCCTTACTCTTTGTGTGATCTTGGGTGAAGAGAAACACTCTAAGTTTACAAACTCTTTTTGAGTCACCTCAAGGATTTGCTACATATCCTCTCCCCTTGTGCTTTATGAAATCTTGGGTGAATAGAAATAACACTTTTTTTTTTGTCTTTATTAGATAAGGGACTACATATGAGATACATCCCCCAATGGAGAACTCATAAGTGACCCTAAAAGTATGTTTAATGGTGGGCTATCTAAAGTTTATGAAATCAAAAGAAAGTAGATTAAATTGGGGGTGTGGTAGCATGGTAGTGCCTAATCCTTGTTCGAACGTAATGAGTTGGGAAGGAATAGCTAAAGCTTTAAGTAGCTTACGTATGGCCTATACCCCCTATGTTCATGATTGTCATTAAAAACCTTTGTCTAGAGACCAACCAAGTTTCCAAAAACATCCTTTGAAGTAGTGCATCAAAATAGCACCATTCTGAGAAGTTACTTACCACGTTTGATTTATAGTTGAAGGATAAAGCTTAAGAGTTAATTCGCTTGTACAAAAATAGGCATGTCAAGATGGTAAATTTCCTTGACATGGAATATTTGACCCATCTATAATTTTGGATTTAAAATCATTCCTTTAGGGGTGAGCTAATCCTACTAAGAAGTGACATACCTTTATTCCTCTAGATTGTAAAGTGATTGATTTTGTTGAGCCCAACTAGTAAGTCTTATGGAAGAAGACTTGCAAACTATCTCCCATACCCATTGAGTCATTCAAACACATTTCTTGGAATTAAAACAACTCAAACAAAAATCAGCTTGGTCAAAATTTCAAACCATTTGTTTATATGTGAGTGTCCTTCATGGGCAATATATTACTGCATACACCTAATATATCTTATCTTTTTCAAAAAAAAAAATAGTGGTTTCCCAATTTATTTGACCATATCTCTACTCACTTATACCAAATTTAACCTAGGGACCTATGGCTTAGCCCTTTGGTTTTCATAATGTTAAGATTTTATGGAAAATATTTTACCTTGTCATAGACATTCTTATTTTAAACTTAATAAAGACATTTGATATGGTAATAAAGCAATATCATTAATCAAAGTTTAACTCAATTGAACCCACTAAGTAAGTGCACATTGGTTTCATTTTCCAAAACATCTTGACTTCCAAACAACTAAGAGAAAAAAAGGAAATGCATACCAAAATATTGTATCAAAGTTCCACTATCCAACAAACATTGATTTCTTAGGTTTATAACTCCAAGGGAAAAGCATGTCTTTCACTACCTTGATCTTGTAAAAAAAGTCCCTCTTAGGTTCAAACATTAGGATTAACCATCACATTTATCTCAAGAAATTCAACATCTTACCTCAAAAAAAACTTTGAAGCTTTGGACACATCAAACTTCTATACTTAGGTTATCATCAACGAATCACCTAGCTTAGCTGTATGTGTGTAAATATTGGATCCTTTTTCATAAATTTAGTTAATTTAATCAACATATCCTTTTGGAAAATTTCATCCTAAAGAGTTAAAAGTCTACTCTTAAGGTTCACAAGTTCATTAGACATCCTTATCCAAAATAACAAACATCAAACCTTTAGTATAAGTATTGTCCAAAAATTTGAAGTTCATTATCCATATCACTCACCCCTTTCATCACCCATTCATATCATTGGTCCTAAAAACCTTAGAGGCTCACTTCTACCAAAATTTGAATCAACTAGAGAGTTCTAACAATACAAATCCCAACACACTTCTCCCATAGTTAATCTACAATTTATGTAAAAAATATTCACAATACAAGAAAGACATGGAATAAAACAAAACTTCATCCACCATGAGTGATCCCAATCCACAAAAACTTAATCTTAGGAGTTACTCAAACCCATTACAACAACCACCACTATTGGAACACAATAATCTACTCAGAGGGGGGTAAATCAGTAGATATTAAAATTTCAGTCCTTAAAACCTTTGTGTAGATTAAAATACAAGATTTAGAAGCATAATTAGATACACACACAAACATCACATAAAACAATATGTATGTGGGAAACCCAAGATGGGAAAAGCCATGGTGAGCAATGCTTCTAGGAGCTACTATCCTAATCCAATCTCACAATCAAAAGATTTGTTACAAATTTTAAGGGCACCAACCCTAAGGAGACACCAATCCCCAAATTTAGGAGCAACTACCATAAGGAAGCACCAACTCCCTACACTAAGCACCTACCCAGATATCTGATGGCACCCACCAATTTGATTTACAACACAAGTATCAAAATATGTTCCTAAGAACTCAGTTCAATGTTGCAACTACTCAACCCTCTATTGTAACTTGTGCAATACACATACTTTAGCTCTACACCACACTATTCTTTTTTGCACCTTAATTTATTAGTGTATTCTCTATTCACCTCAATAGACCACCATACACACCATACAATTCTTCCTTATTTTATTTTTAGTGAATTCTCTATCCACCTCAAGAGCTTAGAATCCTCTTCTATATTCTGAACTATCTCTTCATACACTTCACACTACAATGACTTAGCCAATTCTATTATATTCTATATTGTATCATTTTCACTCGCATACTATAATTTCCTTGAGATCTTACACAAACAAATAATTTTTTAGGGTTTTTACAACAAATTTTCTCAACATTGAGCCACTCACACAATCAATGCACTATACAAGTTTAGTGAATTTTCTAAGTATATTAACCTATAAACCCTTGCAATCTGATACACATTAAATGCATTCCTCTATTTATCCGATCTAATTTTGATCTCATTCTACATCACTATCTATGGCACCATTATCCCAATCAAATCTCCATTCATATTGGTCATTGGCATAGCTAGAACTATTAATTTTGAGCACAAGGTCAGTTTTAGGTAAAAACTCCTATACACATAGGCATGGGCATTATAATTCTCCGTTTTGAATTTAGGCTATCAATCTCTATTCTTCATGCATGTATTATCACCCATATTCAAATTATAAATATTAGATAAACTGTCCATTAAATCTCCACCATAGATCTCCTTCATACACTGCTTGCCATATTTGGGGTCCACCAAGACACGTCCTAAGCCTGTAGCCCCGCAAGCTCTAACCATGATCCCAATGAATCTCAGTGGGCTAGTGGGCTACTGTCAGCTGTCTACGCCATGCAACTCACAAAAATGATGTGATTTGGTCTATCATTCAATTGCAAAGTGCCACCTATCTCCATGTCACTCCTTTCTTTGTCACCTTCCTCACTATTCTATCCCACCAAATGTATCCACGATCATTGTTTGATTTTTGTGGATTAATCTCCATTGTTGCCCACCATCTTGTGGTACTTAGCTAAGACCCACTACAAATGCAATGGGCAAGTGGGAAGGATGTTAGATCTTGTAGCCTCAAACACCAATGTTGATCTTCGTTGAAGGAAAATATTTGCAATGAACTAGGAGGCATTAAGGTTACAAAATATTTTCCAGGCTAGTAACACTAAGAGAGGGGCCAGTTTCCCACACAACACCATAGGATTAAGTTGTAACTTAAGCTACCTACAACCTACGATAGATAGTCAAAAACAAAATGTAAAGTTTGTTGTAAACCATGATTGTTATCCTAGGGTTTAACTGATAAAACCTAAAGTTTGTCCAAGAGCATAAATAAATATGCTCTATGTGCATCCTACAATTCACATTTTTGAGAAGCTCTTAGAAAACCCATATCAAATATGGACTTTGATTTATCTTTAGATACTTGGAAAAATTCTCTACAACACCATGAAAATAGTGTTTAACAACAATGCAACATTCTAAGCAAAATTTTCAATTTGCACCACTTCTTCTAGAACCAGCTCCAAACTCTCCTTAGGCATCAATGATGACTTTTTGACACCAATTCCAAAAATCTCTTTTACAAGACTAGTTCCATCTCGCCTCTAATACCCTTTTGACATTAACGACAACAATATGCCAAGAATCTCCCACTTTTTCGTTGATGGAAAAAATAAATGCAACTAAATGCTCACTTATCCCTCTATCAAATTGATTTGATATCAATTCATATTCTGTACTATACCAATTTTTGAACCAATTATTGATAAACCTTGTACCAATTGAAGATATTGTAGTTCAAGTTTTGTACTGATATCAGTTTTACTTTTGTGACTTTGCTCAATTGCTTGAGAATTTCATTTGCACAACTTTCTCCCCCTTTTACATCAATGGAAAAGGATCACACCCTTAAAATATTCTCCCCCTATGACAATAGCTCAAAGAGAAAGAGAGGATAAAATCTACAACCATAAAGTTGTTATAAATTTGTAAAATAAGTTTTACCTAACTTGATCTATCCTTTTCATTTCTAGGGTTGAATAAAATACAAATGAAGCTCCCCATGGATCCATGCCCTATCAATAGAGTTTGGTGACATGATGTGGGAGCAATTAGTCCCAACTTTTGCCTTAGATATTCAAATTATTCCTTGAGAAGAGGCTTGGTAAAAATTTCAGCCACTTGTTCTTTTGTGGGAACATATTCCATGCTGACTTCTTTGCTTGCAACCTTTTCTTTGATGAAGTGATACTTTATAGATATATTATTTGTTCTAGAGTGCATCAATAGATTCTTTGGGATGTTTATGGCACTTGAATTATCACAAATAATAGAGATAGGTTCATTTTACTCCACCTTGATATCCTTGAGAGTTTTCTTCATCCATAGGACCTAAGTACAACATGTTGTTGCTGCTACATACTTTGCTTCTATTGTGGATAGAGTGACTGATTCTTTCTTTTTCCTTATCTAGGAAACCAACTTGTTTCCAAAAAAGAATGCTCCTCCACTTGTGTTTTTTCTATCATCTGCACATCCATCCCAATCAACATATGTATACATTGTCAAGGAGAAATCTTTGCCCCTGGAATACCATAACCCATAGTTAGCAATGCTCTTGATATATCTATAAATTATTTTTATTGCTTTAGCATGAGACTCTTTTGGTGTAGCCTAAAACCTTGCTACCATACATAGGACTTGCATTATGTCTAGCCTTGAGGTTGTCAAATATAAAAAGCTTCCAATCATTAATCTATATGCAATCTGATTTGAAATTGGTGATTCATTTAATTTCCTGAACTTACAACTATTTATCATGGGAGCACTAACTGGTCTACTATCCTCCATGCCAAACTTCTTAAGTATTTCCTTAGTATATTTAGTTTGAGATATAAATATCCCATTATTAGTTTGTACTATTTGTAAACCAAGGAAAAATGACAACTCTCCTAACATTGACATCTCAAATTCATCTTGCATATGTGTGGCAAATACTTTACACATTTTATCATTGCTACCTCCAAAAATGATGTCATCCACATACACAACAATAATAATCAATTTATCACCTTCAAATTTGAAATACAAATTTCTATCTACACATCCTTGCTTGAAACCTTGTTGTTGTAGCTACTAATCTAATCTTGAATACTAGGCTCTTCATGCTTGCTTTAGACCATACAATGCTTTCCTTAATCTGCATACATAGCCATAATCCTCTGATAGATGAAAACCTTCTAGTTGTTCTATGTAGACTTCCTCTTCTAGGTTTCCATTCAAAAATGCATATTTAACAACCATTTGATATACTTTAAATAATTTATACACTAAAAATTCAAGAAACATTCTAATTGGTTCTAATATTGCCACATGTGCAAATGTTTCTTCAAAATTAATGCCTTCAACTTGTGTGTACCCCTTGCAAACCAGTTTTGCTTTATTCCTCACCATACCTCCATCTTCATTGAGCTTGTTTCTTAACACCCATTTTTTTCCAATTACATTCTTGTTTGGGGGTCTAGGAACCAATTACCATGTCTTGTTTTTCTCAATCTGATTTACGTCTTCATCCATGGCCTTTATCCAACTGTCATCCTTGCTAGCTTTAGAAAATATTTTTTGGCTCAATCTAAGACAAGAGAGTAAAATTTACTCGCTCCTTATTCCTTGCAAGTATTCTCCTAGTCTAAACTCCTTCATTTTGTCCCCAATTATTTGATCTATTGGATGATCCTTCTGTACATACTTGGCAGGTGCCTTCTCAACTTCTTCAAAATTTTCTTCATTAATTGCAACATTTTCCTCATAATATGAATCATCCTCAACCTCATTCTTATTAGATTTTATGTGATTTATATTCTCATTAGTCTTAACATTGATAATTTTTGAAATATTATTCAACCTCTTATTATAGCATTTGTGCACTTTTCATTAGGTGGAATAACCTAGAAATATTCTTTCATCAGTTCTTGATTCAAAGTTTCCTAGATTTATATCTTCCATCTTAATATAGCACTTTCTTGCAAATATCTTGAAGTACTTAAAAAAATCTGACCTACTGTACCATAGTTCATAGGGAGTGCTGTCACTGTGTGCTCTCATTTGAATTTTATTGAAAATATAAACTACAATATGAATTTCCTCTCTCCAAAACATATTTGCTAGCTTGGCCTCATTGAACATTGTTCTGGCCATGTCCTTAACCACTCTGCTCTTTCTATCAACTACTCTATTTTTTGTTGAGTTCTTGGTGTGGAGTATTGCCTCTTAATTCCATGTGCCTCACAATAATTGATAAATTCACTTGATGTGAATTCTCCTCCTCTATCTAAGCTCAATCATTTAATCCTTCCACTCATTTCTTTTTCAACAATTTTTTTGAATATCTTGAATCTTTCAAATGCTTGGTTCTTGTCTTTCAGAAAGGTTACCCATGCCATTCTTGTATAGTCACCAATTAGTAACATGAAGTATATTTCACCTTTCAGTTCTCTTGTTCCTGTGGTTCCACATAGATTAGTATGGACCAACTATAAAGGCTTAGTAGTTGAATATTCCTTAGTTGGAAAACTAGCTTTTGTTTTACTTGTTGACATTCTTTACATATAATATTTGTGGGCTTTGTTATTTTAGGCATGTGTATTATTAGACCTCTTGAATTTACCTTTACAAAATTATCAAAGTTTACATTCCCTAATCGTCTATGCCACAACCAACTCTAATATATTTGACCTATTAGACAACACTAACCTTTTACCTCAATTAAATTGTAAATATTGTTGTTAGTTCTCAAACCTTGTGCAATATTTTTCCATTTAGCCTTATCTTGCAACATTTTTTTCAAATAAAATATTACCTTATAGCCATTGTCACACATCTTACTTACACTCAGTAGGTTGTGCTTTATCCCCTCAACATAGAAGACATCTTTGGTGGGATTCTTACCATCTAAGCTCAACATGCCTTTCCAACATATCTTGACTGTTGTATTGTCACCCAAAATCACTGATCCTCCATTGCATTTCTTGAGTTTGATGAACTTTCTTTTGTCTCTAGTCATATGCTTGGAGCAACCACTATCTATTACCCACAAATTTTATTTCTTTACATGCAGTGCTATTTGGGAAATCATAGATTTTATGGAACCCTCTACTTTTTCTTTTCATCCCTTCTTCCTTCTCTTTGATTACCTTTGATTCTTTGTTTATCTTAGGAGGTGCATGTTTTTTTTCTCATTCTTCACATTTTGTCTTACAAATTTTCTTCTACAATTTCTTGCTATATGACCAAAGTTGTTACAATTGTAAAAAATTACATTCATATCAACTAAAGGAGAAAATAGATTTTTTCTTACAAAGTCTATACTCCTTTTAGGACTGACTCTACATTATCTGGCTTTATGACCAAATTGATTACATGTATAAAAATACCCATAGAAGTATGAAGAATACTTGGTCATATTATTTCGAGCTAGATGAGGTGGTATTCTATGCATATGCTTCCTTACGTTTCTCACCCCTGTGAATCCATCAATATCAGTCCTCCTTTCATTTTTTCTTTTCTTTTGTTGATTAGGGTTTGATTGGTTATCCTTCTTGTCTACAATATACTTTTATCTTCATTATTTTTCTTTACCTCTACAGGTTTCCCTTTGGATACACTCCCTTTTCAATCTCTTTCATCAATAGAATCAAACTTTTCTCCTACCTTGAATCTTTTGTACAACTTTGCAAAATTGTCCAAGAGCGTATTCTTACCTTTCTCAAGCCCTAGTCTAGATTTTTGTTTTTTTGAGGGCTTATGTGTTCTCAATAGCTCATCCAAAATTTTTGAGCCTCCTTTTGGCTTGAGTCCTTTCTTTATTTGTTCTTTTGATTTTTCTAAATCTTTTCTAAGAGTCACAATTTCTTCCTCAAGCTTCATACATTTGTCAACCTCAGATTATAGCTTGGATTTAATCACATATTATTCTCTCTTTGCTTCCTCCAATTGTAACTTCAAATCTACCACATTTTGGATAGATTCTTCAAGATCCTTGCTTAGTTTGTGTGACTCTTTTTGTGCAATTTTATTTTGCTTGTTTCCCTTTTCCAATTCCTCAATCTAATCTCTCAGATCATCAATGAATCTAGAGAACATATGAGTTCTTCTAGGTCAACCTCTCCTTCTTCTTCTCCTTCTTCATGGAGGTTTTCAACCTTTCCATCCTTTCGTTCCCCATACTCTTTTGCTATGAAGAGAAATTCATTTTCTCTCACAACAAAAGCACACCCTTGTTCATCATTTAAGCTACTATAGTCATCTAATACGTCATTGTCCTCTTGGATGTATATAATTTTCTTCTTTTTCTAATAGATCCTTCTCTTAGGGTAGTAGGGTTTCTTCATTTTATCACCTACCTCTTGTTTATAGTTACCTTTCTTGTTGTAGGGACATTTAGCAACAAAATGGCCTACCTTTCCATAGTCAAAGCACTTGAAGGGTAACTTACCTTTATACTTGCTAGAACCTTTTCTAAGTATTCAGATGAAATTTTCCTCCTCTTCATCAGTCTCATCATGCCTAGATGTAGTGGTTTCAACTTTGTCTTTCTTGGGAGCTTCATCCTTTTCCTTATTTGTGGCCTTAAAAGTAGTTTCTTTCTTGGATGGCTCTCCATCTCCCATTCTCATCTCATATGCAATGAATATCCCTTGCAACTCATCAAGAATGAGTTTTTCTACTTCTCTTCCTTCCTCTATTACAAAGATCTTGGGATCATATTTGTTTTTAATTGATCTCAAAACTTTTTGAACCATGACATTTTATTTTATTTCTTCTCCCTATCCTCTAATAGAGTTTACTATATCTTCAACTCTTAGAAGATAGTATGCAACCTTATCCTCTTCTGACATTTTTAGATCTTCAAATCTATCTCTCAAAACTTGAAGCTTTACCAACTTTACCTTGTCATCCCCTTCATTGATGATTTTCAACTTTTCCCAAACATCATGGGTGATCTTGCAATGCATAACCTTGCTAAGAATAGATATAGACAAACTGCATATAATGGCATGCCTTTCTCTTCCAATGTCCTCTTAATCCTTCTTTCTTGTAGCATCAGTGGGAGAAGTAGTAGGAGGAATGTAGTTATTTTTGACAAACATCTGAACATAAAATCCTAGAGATCCCAAATAGGCCTCCATCAATAAGCTCCAAAAAGCATAATCAGTTCCATCAAACCAAGGTGCCTTGCTTGTAGATGAACCTTCTTGACTATTCATTGTGTTCACTATACTAGAATCTACTCGAGCTAATTAAGCTTCTCCTAGGGAAACTAGTGCTCTGATACCAATTGTTGGAACACACCAATCTACTAAGAGGGGGGTGAATCAATAGATATTAACATTTCAATCCCTAAAACCTTTGTGTAGATTAAAATACAAGATTTAGAAGCATAATCGGATACAAACACACAAACATCACATAACACAATATGTATGTGGGAAACCCAAGATGTGAAAAACCATGGTGAGAAATGTTGCTAGGAGATCCTTTCCTAATCCAACATCACAATTAGAAGCTCTGTTACAAATTTTAAGGGAACCAACCCTAAGGAGACACCAATCCCTAGATTTAGGATAACCTACCCTAAGAAAGTACCAACTCCCTACACTGAGCACCTACCCAGATATCTGATGGCACCCACCAATTAGATTTATAACACAAGTATTACAATCTATTCCTAAGAACTTAGTTCAATGTTGCAACTTGATTTGCAACTACTCAACCCTCTATTATAGCCTCTGCAATACACATACTTCAGCTCTACACCACATTTCTCTATTCTATACCTTAATTTATTAGTGCATTCTTTGTCCACCTCAATGGACCACCATACACACCTTATAGTTGTTCCTTCTTTTCTTTTTAGTGCATTCTCTATCCATCTCAAGAGCTCAAAATCCTCTTCTATATTATACACTATCTCTTCATCCACTTCACACTACAATGACCGAGCCAATTCTATGATATTTTATATTGTATCATTTTCACTCGCATACTTTAATTTCCTTGAGATCTTCTTACACAAATAGATCATTTGTTAGGGTTTTGGCAATAACTTTTCTTTGCATCGAGCCACTCACACAATCAATCAACTGCACAAGTTTAGTGAATTTTTTAAGTATATTAACGTACAAACCCTTGCAATTTGATACACATTAAATGCATTCCTTTTTTTATTTGATCTAATTTTGATCTCAATCTTTGTCACTATCTATGCTATTGTTATCCTAGTCAAATCTCCATTTGTATTAGTCGTTGGTGTAGCTAGACATTAATTTTGAGCACAAGGTTGGTTTGAGCATGAAACTCATATACACATAGACATGGCCATTATAATTATCTATTTTGAATTCAAGCCAGCAATCTCTATTCTTTGTGCCATGATCCTATGATTTGTGTCTTATCACCCATATTCAAATTCCAACCATCAGAGAAATGGTCCATTAAATCTCCACCATAGATATCCTTCATACATTGCTTGCCATACGTGGGGTCAGGTCCACCAAGACACATGCCCTAAGCCAACTGCCTGAACTCTAACCACAAGCCAACTTAATCTTAGTAGGATGACAAGCTACCACCACCTGTCTACATCGTGTAACTCACAACAACGATGTGAGTTGGTTTATCATTAAATCGCTAAGCACCACCTATCTCCACATCACTCCTTCCTTTTTCACCTTACTCACTATCTGATCCCAAATCCTAATATCCTAATCCCACCCCTTTCATTAAATAAATTAAAAAATCAAAACATTTGAAAATTGTAAATTCAAAAATCCAAAACATTCAAAACATATTGAAAATGCCAAAACATCCAAATCACATCAAAATCCCTAAACAAGTCTAAAAATTTAGAAAAAATAAAAAAAATGCTTGTCAAAATATGTTGTCTCTTTGCTTAAACATAGGCAAGGCCATCATTGATGCACCCCCCAAGGCATTAGGCAATCCTTAGGAGTTTGTCACAATAAATTGACAATCCATCAAATTGTTCATATCTCATCAATAAACAATTACTGGTTAGAGTTAGTTGAACTACATGGTCTTTGCATGTATAATGTAGGAAAGATTAATCCATGATGAGCCCCCAAGGGCATAGGTTAGTCCCTATTAGGTCTTGGTCAAAACTCAAAAAACCCAAAAAAATTGAAAACTTGAAAAATCCTAAACAACCTCAAATAAACTAAAAATCTAAACATTCACATATACGTAAAAAGATAAAAGACAACCTCAAAACATTAAAAAACATTGAAAAATTCCAAAAATTCCAAAACCACTCATCCCATTTCACTTTCACCCACAATAAAATTCCATTCATAATAACTGATCATTTTCAACCTTTGGTAAACCAAGTGGGAACAAGTGTGGCAATTCGTGAGTTGTAACTTGAATGTGAAAAATCCCATCTAGATCACGAGTAAACAAGTTGGTAACATTTGCATCAATGGCCTATCAAACAATTAGTATTAGTCAAAACATTTGATACACATGTCCTAGGATGCATCCTTCCTACAATGGACATCATCATCAAAAACCACCTTAGCTATGTTACTTTAGCAAGATATATAAATAAAATTGACTGTTTGTTCATTTTAATCTTTTCTTATGATTTATTTTATTGACCCATTCTGAGGACCTCTTAATGATGTCTATCAAAATTATTTAGAGATAAAGGAATGGGGCATCAATCATCATATTTTTTTTACTGTGGTTGTAGGATGTTCTTGTAAAATAACCTTGGAAAATACTTGCTTTGTTGTGTGTAGGGAAGTTGTTTTGAATAGATTGTTGACTATTGTGTATGCTTTGGTATAAAATGTTCTAAACTTATAAACTACATTCCAATGAGGTTTCTGTATGTCAAGGTGTGAGAAAGGATTATCCTATCTATTTACAAAGTCAAAGTACATCACATTAGATACAATTCCATCCTAGTTATCAATACCTTGATGCATTGTGTCTATGTGTTATATCAAAAATAAGGAATGAAATGATGAAGTATCCCAATCCATGAAACAAGAAAATCATCAATCTCATCACAATATCTAATAAAGTCTTGAAGAATCATATACTTGTTGGACTTTTGAATCAATATCTAAATCAATGGTTAAGTCTATCCATCCTCTTCTTTCTTTATATGCTAACATGGAATCTTGACAGTCAACAAAAACAATAATGCATCCATCTCATAGCATGAACATCCAACATCATCATGACATGTCATATAGAAAAGATATGAAAAAAGAGAGTAAAATAATCCATCATATTGCATTCATAACATGAATCATACATTTACATACCATATAACATCACATCATAAATCATACATAACATTGCATCATATGCATAATAAAGATACATATCCATAAAATAAACATCTACATCAATGACATAACATATGTATCCATAAATGATCATAAAGCATAAAATAAAGGAACACCACATTAGAAGCATCAAATCAAATCATCTCATATATATCATCATCAAAATGTGAATGCCATGATACAAAATTAGAATCAATCTGTAATGTCACAAAAAAATGGATATACAAGAGGCTATCAAAATCATTAGATGAATGTATATACATATCAATATTGAGGTTGTACATCAAAAAGGTGTCTATGTGTGTAGAGCTATCCTCTACTTTATCAATCCTTGTGGTGGGATTGATCTTGATGTCCCATTGATGGCTACTGATGACCAATAATCAAAGGTTGTTGGTGACCACCACCCCTAGGATGTTCGTGTCTACCCCCAAATGGTTGCTATATTGAAGTAGCACCACCAAAGGCACTAGGTGCCACTATGACCTTAGAAGAAAAATTTGGCTATCATTGATGTGGAGGAACACCTTGATAATATAGAGTCTTATAATATGTGGCCTTTATCATGGATTTCCTATACATGTGAGAAGACACAACTTGGCCATTTTCCTACTTAGCTACAACCTCTAACTGCTATCATTGACTTGTCTCCTGGGATAATTGAATGGTAAGCTACTAGGATTGTTGTCAATCCTCGATGACCTACTGAACCTGTACGCGAGCTACATCTTGCTCACTTGTCAACTAATGGACATGTTGTAGAAGTTAGTCACTCTGTGTAGTAAGGGCCTGAATCTGGGCATCTCATGGGTTGGGACCATGTTCCTATTGTTGTTTCTACTGATCTTGTGGGGGTGGTGGTGCCTATCTCAATGGATGAAATAGAGGCACATGTCTAGGCACCTGTCCCACACCTTGATCTTCTTGGCCTACACCCTGTCCATCATGTTCCTACTGCTGGTGCCCATCCTTGGGCACCTGATTGTCATGGCCATCATGAGGAGGCTACTGATGAAGTTGATGCTATCCTTGACCTTGTTCCATGGCCTATCCTTGGATCTTCTTCATACCTCTCTCCCTTCTAGGAATTGATCCCCCAACATGATCAGTAAGTCACGCTGAGGTAAAGTGTCTAATCCAAGTATCATATGTAGGAGTGGTCCTTGCATCATAGGGTCCCCACACTGTCTCTCTAGAAGTTTTAGTGAAAATAGATTTGTATACAGGCTATGCCACATCTTAAGTCTCACCAAAATGACAATCCACTTGATCAAGGAGATACCTCTCCACCATAGTATGCTCACAACCCAAGATATACCTCATTGGTCAAACATAAAATAGTCGATCCTAGTCATCATACCAATGATGGGGCTATATCCATGGATTCCATCATAAAATTATCATATTTTCGATCACTCACTACCAATATGGGATGCCTGTGGTACTTGTGTGGTCCAATGTAGTCATAACCCCATGTCTATAGATTGCAGGCTAGTTTGGATCAGTTTAACCTTGTGTAATGATTGGATAGGGCACAATATTGTGCTCCTAGGACCACATGTGAAGAAGTGTGACCCTGAATCCTATAGCCCAACCCCATAGGTGCACAACCTAATGCATATCATGATAAAAAGACACAAGAACAACTGGGATCCACACATAGAGTGTCCTCCTCTACACCATACCGACCTAGGTGAGTCCCCAACCAAAGTTAATGTTAAAGGTGTAGGGAAACTGAGAGGGGGGTGAATCAATTGTCACCAAATTCACAATCACACAATTCTATTATTAAGTATGAACATGAAATGCATATAATAGAAAAAAATCAACACAATGAACACCAAATTTTACATGGAAAACCCAATATGGGAAAATTCATAGTGAGGATTAACTCACAATATAAAGTGAGCAAAACTGAATATAAGAAGCTCACTACTAAGGTCTCATTGCTTGAATACAAAGGCTCACTTCCTATAGAAAGAACTCACCATCCAATAGGGAGGCTCACTGCCTATAGATACAAAAGATAATAGAAAGATCCACCACAACATTTATACACATTCACAACCTTGATTAGAAAATTGTAGAATCCTTCAACTCACTACTTTCAGGAATCTAACTCAATAAAGTTTTGCTACCTCAACTCATTTTCATACAACTCCGGTCTTCACTTGTGGCTTACTTCATTACTTTGTATGATTTAATTCTTTGCATCTCAACTTGCATTTATACCATCTTCAACCTTAGAAACTTTCTCCAAGGTTGGCCACATACACTTCATTTCATAAATTCAAATTAGGTCGACAACTCAACATTCTTGTGGTAGAAAGGAATAGGAGTGGACCAATTAAACACTTAACCAAGACCAAAATCAACATCTTAGATCAACCAAAAACTTCCTCAATTAAATTTTTAATTCTTCATATGAAGTGTAAACACCAGGTAGGCCAAACCTAATGAAAAAACAAATAAACATTGAAGTACACACTTCCCAACAAGAAGATAGCACATGAATAACATAACATGCTTCATTATGCATGAGAAAACATCTCAAACACCTTTAGATACATTTGCAGGAAGAGAAACAACATTCAAACACAAAACACCTTCTAATGTAGTCCATTTAGAATGTGCAAACACACACAATAATTCTAAAACTAAACTTTTGGAGCACCAAACCATGAACATTTCTGTTAGAACCTAAAGAACACCATTACAAGATATATTCCAGATTTGAAAGACTTGAAACAAAAAAAAAGAGGATTGCAAAGTAGAAACATTTCTCCCAGTCCACAAACAACCAACTTTTCCAAACTAGTTCACACACTAGTGAACACAACTTTCACATTTCATCAAATCAGAAGCTAAATATAAGGAGATGTCACCAAAAAATCCTTAAAAACAACCCTTTAGATCCACACAAGCATAGGATCAATACAGAAGAAATGCAAAGCATATACCAGAGAAAATTCTAAACACATACATAAATCTGACTTCACTCTTTATTAGTTTTGTCAAAAGCACTTGGTAACCCATCATTTTATCACATCTGCAATATCATAAGGATAACTCCATGTACTCACAACATCTCAACAAAATCTCAACTATACATGCACAATATGCAACATTCTAAACTATGTTGATATCAATGAAAACATTAATGACAACACCACCAAACTTTCTCATACTTGCAACAATCTCCCCCTTTGTCATTGATGGAAACACATTATGTGAAAAACCATCAAAGACAACAATCTCATTTATTCTCACTATTCTAGGGAAAACACCTTCTCTTCCTCTTCTACTATTTTTCACGACTCTTTCTCCCCCTTTGACATCAATGAAAAAGATCAAAAATTCTAATCACCCCCTCTTAAGAGTGCACCCATGCAACTCATAATACAACAATGAAAACTTTCTACTCCCCCTATAGAGTAGACCCATTCATCAGTCCAGATAAATGAAGAATGTGTGGATCCACTAGACTGATGCACCTCCATGTGCACCTAGTTCAGAGGGCTAATGAACCCCAACCTCTCCTTGAGATACTCAAAAGTATCCTTCGGAAGAGCCTTAGTAAATATATATGTAATATGTTCCTTAGTAGGACACATACTCTAGCCTAACTTTATTCTCTAAAACCTTCTCTCTCAAGAAATGATATCTCATAGATATATGTTTTGTTCTTGAATGCATTACCAAATTCTTTGAAATTTTTATGGAACTTGTATTGTCAAAGAAAATAGGAATAGGCTCATTACTTGTCACTGCAATATCCTTAGTGTTTGCTTCATCCACCAAATATGTGTGCAACAAGATGTTGCAACAATATATTTTGCTTTTGCAATGGATAAAGAAATTGAGTCCTGTTTCTTACTTAACCATGCAACCAATCTTATACAAAGAAATAAATCACTTCAACTGGTACTCTTCTGGTCATCCACACAACTAGCCCAATCTACATCAGTATAAGCACTTAAAAGTGAAATTAGTATTCTTGGGATACCACAAGCCGTAATCCGATGTAATTTTAAGATATCTAAATATCCTCTTTACCATTGTAACATGTGCTTCTTTTGGTTCAACTTGAAATCTAGTAACTAGACATAATACATGCATGATATCTGATTTGGTAGTAGTAAAATACAGTAGTCCACCAATCATAGATTTGTATTTTCTTTGATCAAATTTAACAGATTCATCATCTTTACTTAACTTACATCTAGTCACCATAGGAGTACTAACCAGTTTGGAGTCATCCATTCCAAACTTCTTCAATAGCTCTTTTACATACTTTGATTGTGAATTGAATATCCCCTTATCAGTTTGATTTACTTGAAGACCAAGAAAGAAATTCAACTCACAAATCATGGAAATTTCAAATTCTTTTTGCATTTCCTCTGTAAATCTCTTACACATACCTTCATTTCCTCCAAAGATGATATCATTAGCATATACTACTATTATCAACATTTTTTTACCTTGCACTTTGAAGTAAATATTGTTGTTAGTAGAGCCTTTGTTGAATCCTTGTTGTGTCGGGTATCTATCCAATCTTGTGTACCATGCTTTGGGAGCTTGTTTCAGTCCATACAATGCCTTTTTCAACTTACAAACCATATCTGGTTTGTCTAATAATTGAAATCCTTTAGGTTGTTCCATGTATACTTCTTCCAATTCACCAGTCAGGAATGAAAACTTGACATCCATCTGATATACTTTGAAATCCTTGTGGGAAGAAAATGCCAAAAGCATCCTAATAGCTTCCATTCTCACCATTGGGGAAAATTTCTCTTCAAAGTCTATGCCTTCAACTTGTGAGTATCCCTTGCATACAAGTCTTGCTTTGTTTTTTATAAATTCACCATTTTCATTCAATTTATGCTTGAACACCCATTTATTACTTTCTTATTCACAGGTCTAGGAACCAGTTCCCATGTTTGATTCTTTTCTATTTGCTATAACTCTTCTTTCATAGCTCTAACCCAACCCTCATCTTCACATGCATCACATACATACTTAGGTTCTATTTTAGAAAGTAAACATAGATTTACCTCAGCTACTACTTTACTTCTTCTCTTCACACCTTCACTCTTATCTCCAATTATCTATTCCTTTGGATGATTCTTCTGGACATACTTAGGAGTCTTAGTAACAAGTTCTAGTTCATGCTCTTCTTCTTCTTTAGCCTATTCTTCTTCCCCTTCCATATTCTCTTCTAGTACAGGTACATAGATAGGATCATTTGGTTCAATTTCACTTATCTCAATAAGTCTATGCATATCCTTATCAACCTTCATATTAGCACTCTCAACAATCTTCCTTAATCTTTTATTGAAGCATCTATATGCTTTGCTAGTAGTTGAGTATCCAATAAAAATCCCTTCATCACATCTAGCATCAAGCTTCCCAAGATTCTCATCATCTCTTTTAATGTAACATCTACTTCCAAATACCTTAAAGTACTTCATAGTAGGAGCCTTCCTGGTCCATAACTCATAAGGAGTCTTTGTGCTATTACCTCTGATTTGAACTCTGTTAAGAATGTAAATAATAGTGTGTATTGCCTCTCTCTAGTACACATTAGGTACATCTAATTCTTTCATCATGGTTCTTGCAGCTTCTCGTACAATCCAATTCTTTCTTTCAACCAATCCATTTTGATGTTGGGTTGTCAAAGCAGAGAAGTGTCTCTTTATGCCATGCTCTTCACAAAATGCATTAAAATCACTAGAAGTGAATTCTCCACCTCTATCAGATCTCAAACATTTGATTCTTAGGTTCACTTCATTTTCTTCTTTTGCTTTGAACACTTTAAACCTATCTAGAGCCTAAGTCTTCTCTCTAAGAAAATAAATTAATGTCATTTGAGAGTAATCATCAATAAGGAGAATGGAATACCTATCACCATTTAGGCTTCCCATTCTAGTAAGACCATAGAGGTCTGTATGAATTAATTCTAGTATTTTGGTAGTAGATTGCTCTTTTCCTTTGAAACTGCATCTTTTATGTTTCCCTAACTGACAACTTCTACAAACAATATTAGCAGGCTTTATGATTTTAGGTAGACCTTAGACAACATCTCCTGTACTGATCCTAACAAGATTATCAAATTTTACATGTCCCATTCTCTGGTGCCACAAACAACTTTCATTAACTTGAGATATAAGGCACTGTCCATCAACACCCTTAAGCTGATAGATGTTTCAATGAGTTTTCCTTCCTACAACAACCATAGCTCCAGATCCTTTTTTGATCTCATAGGTATTTTCCTAAAACACAAGTTTAAAACCTTTTCTACACATCTCTCCAACACTCAAAAGGTTATGCCTTAGAACCTTAACATAATATACATCATTAGTGTTGTGTATTCCATCAAAACTAATTGTACCTTTCCCAATAGTCTTTGCTCCAAAATCATCACCAAACATGACCAAGACACCATCATACTTTTTGAGTTTAGTGAACTTACTTTTATCTTTGGTCATGTGATTAGAACATCCACTGTTAATCACCCAATAGTCTTCATCCTATCTAGCATGAAAGGCAATGACCAAAGTACCTTCCATCTCATTCATCTTGTTATTTGAATCAATTTTTCTTTCACATTTCCCAAGGATATCAAGCACATATTTATTCTCCAAAGCTAAGAACAAGAATTTACTATCATCACCCTCATAATCATATTCATCATCAGAGATTCCAACTTCTCTAACAAAATACAACTTTTTGTATTTCTTATCCTTTCTATCTTTATAATCTCTATTCTTATTATGTACAACTCTATTCATACATCTTGAAGCATAATGACCAATATTACCACAATTGAAACATTTAAAGGGGAATATACCTTTATAATTACCAGTACCTTTCTTCAACCTCCTTGTAAAGTTCACTTCCAAATCATCTAAACCATCACTATCAAGATCTTCTTCAATATTTGTTGCTTTAAATGTTGTTTTTGACTTTTCTTCTTTCTTTCCAAACTTTCTCATCTCAAATGTAGTCAAGGTTCCAAATAACTATTCTTTAGTATATTTCTTAGGATCATTGTTTCCTCAATAACTAAAACCTTATCACTGTAACACTTCTGTAGAGTCATTAGAATCTTCTTTATTATATCTTCATCAACCAAAGGCCCCCCTTGATTCCTCACTTCATTCGTTACCAAATCAACCTATTGGAAATATCTTGCAATATCTTCACCTTCTTCCATTTTCAAATTTTCATATCTTCGCTTTGCCGTCAACTTCTTTGTCAATTTCACTCTATCATTTCCTTCACAAAGACCTTACAACTTCTTCAAAACTTCATATGTAGTGCCAAAAGAAATAACTTTAGTTCTCCCAATCTTGGATAAAGCACTATTAATAGTATACCTCACTTTTTCATTCTCCTCATAAGCAAAAACCTCATCTACAGTAGTGGGACCACTTGCCGATGCAACATACTTTGACTCAATAGCCTTCTAGGTCTTGTAACCAAGAGAGATAATGTATCCTCTCTTCTGTACTTTCCAGTCATTGTAATTAGATCCATCAAACATAGGGATCACCAACTAATGTGCCATCAGATCTTCCTTCAGTGGTTAAGCTCTACACCAAGGAACCAAAGCTTTGATGCCAATTGTTAAAGGCGTAGGACAATAGAGAGGGGGGGTGAATCAGTTGTCACCAAATTGAAACAAAAAACTTCAAACACTTATCAACTTCACAACCACACTATTCTATTATTAAGTATGAACATGGAATGTAGGTAACAAAAAAAATCAATACAATGAACACTAGATTTTATGTGGAAAACCCAATAAGAGAAAAACCACTGTGAGGATTAACTCACAATATAAAGTGATAGAAAAAATTCAAGTACAAGAGGCTCACTACCTACATAAAGGACTCAATGTCCAATAGGGAGGCTCACTGCCTACAGATACAAAAGATAACAAAAAATCAACCACAAAAATTTAGACACATTTATAGCCTTGATTAGAAAATTATAGAATCCTTCTTTCAGGAATCTAACTCAATAAAGTTCTATTTCCTCAACTCACTTTCACACAACTCTAGTCTTCACCTGTGGCTTACTTCATTACTTTTATGATTTAATTATTTGCATCTCAACTTGCATTTATACCATCTTCAACCTTAGAAACTTTCTCCAAGGTCGGCCACATACGCTTCATTTCATAAATTCAAATTAGGTCAACAACTTAACATTATCATGGTGGAAAGGAATAAGAGTGGACCAATTAAACACTTAACCAAGACTAAAAGCAACATCTTAGATCAACCACATGCTTCCTAAATTAAATTTTTAATTCTTCATATGAAGTGTAAACACTAGGTCAACCAAACCTAATAAAAACACAAATAAAAATTATAGTACATGCTTCCCAACAAGAAGATAGCATGTAGATGACATAACACACTTCATTATGCATGAGAAAATATCTCAGACACCTTTAGATACATCTATAGGAAGAGAAACAACCTTTGAACAAAGAAAACCTTCCAACAGTCCATCCAAACTATGCAAACATACACAGAAATTCTGAAACTCAACTTCTAGAGAAACAAACCACGAACATTTCTGCCAGAACCCAGAGAAAACCATTACAAGATATATTCTAGATCTACAAGACCTGAAACAAAACAATGAAGGACTACGGAGCAGAAACATTTCTCCTAGTCCATAGATGACCAACTTTGCCAAACCAGTTCACACACTAGTGAACAAAAATTTCACATTTCATCAAATTAGGACCTACAAATTAGGATATGTCACCAATTTATATCCTTAACAACAACCCTTTAGATTTACACAAGCATAGGATCAATACAAAAGAAATGTGGAGCACATACCGATGCACATTCTGAACATATACATTACTTTGACTTCACTCTTTATTAATTTTCTCAAAAGCACTTGGTAACCCATCATTTTAGAACATTTGCAACATCATAAGGATAACTCTATGTACTCACAACATCTCAATAGAATCTCAACTATACATGCACAATCTGCAACATTTTGAACTGTGTTGACATCAATGATAACATTAATGACAACACCACGAGACTTGCTCATACTTGTAATAGTTAAGTCCTCTACTAAATTTGTCAGGGAAAAGTACTCCACAAATTAGTGCACCAATAACCAAGGTCAAGTCTCGTATAATTCCCCTGTATTCTTGTAGGTCAATCTAGTGGCTGTCCACCCAAATAGTCTCCAAACCTAGCACATCAAAGATCATGTCTGCCTCAAACTCAGTATCATAAATCACTCTATCCTCATGAATAGGGATATGTAGGATGTGCTAGAAATCCTCCAAGGTAACCATAACCTTGCTAGTGGGAAGATGGAAGGACAAGGTCTCACTATGTCACCACTCAATCAATGTTGTCAACATAGCTAGGTGTGTTTGGATATTTGGCATGCGAGCAATGAACCCCAACCCAATTGCTTTGAGAAATAAGTCCTCCTCATCTCCAAAATGATGAAAGTGAGACAAAATATTGGGCTAGTGCTCTCGAGACATAATAGGTTGAATGGTATCCCACTTGCAAGAAGTGAATAGTGTCAAATTTGCTAAAAAATGAAAAAAATTGAACTATAAAAACCCCAAATTTGTAATTATGTGCCATTTTGTAATTGCGCCACTCTAGTAAAAAAGAAATTGTGTTGCAATATGAAATTACGCATCAACATTTTTGCGCGAATTTGAACCAAAATTGCCTAGTGCATCACTATTTTCAATTGCACATTGACATTTTTGCACAACGTTAAACCTAAATTGACTAGTGTAATGCTATATTACAATCACATGTCAACATTGTAATTGCAATGCTGGAATACAATAATTCATTGTGCCACTATTTTGTAATAGCAACACTATCAGGCAATAACGTCCTTGAGCCTAAGTTGCACATAGTGATGCTTCAAAAACAACATTGTAGCATAATAGCATCACCGACCATGAAAAAGGTGTCACAATACAAGGTCTCTATTGTTTAGCTAACTTTAAAGCCTAATAAATGCAAAAAAATAGATTTTTTTTGGATTGCATACTTGAGGTCCTACGTCATTAGGCACTGGTACTCTCATACCCTATTCGTGAGGTGCTTGGGAAGCATAGGATCACCCATTTTTTTAGGAGGTTAGAGAAAAAATCAACAAAATCTCTCTAAGGTGAATATGAAAATGAATTGAAAATGACCCCTCAAGCTCTAGTATGACTAAAAATTAGGGATTTTTTCCCTAATTTGAGGTGGGAAATGAGATTTTTCATCTTTTGTACTAATTATAGAGCTATGAACCCTATTTTGAGGCATTTTTGGTGTTTCTAAGCTTGTTTTCACATCTCAAAGCATTTTTATACAACCAAACCTATGTTGAACCTTTTCCCTAATCTTGATCTAAAAATTAAAATTTTTGTTCAATCTCTCGAGGGGGTAGGGTACCAGCTTAATCCCTTCCATTGGGGCAATAGTAGGGCATTCAAAAATTCAAGAATTTTTAAATTTTTGATCTGAGCAGTAGTAAAAATCCAAAAAAGTATGTCTTTGAACCAATGTAACAGGTACCTCACTTCAAAGAGGGATGAAATATATATACTTAAAATTGTCCTGATTGATATTAGACATCTAAATTTGAATACTAACACTGTGTTTGTCCTGAATCACCTCTTTTTGACTGTTTAATTAAATAATCTTCATTATTTAACAAATTCATCATTTTCATCTATTAATCTAATAATCAATTTTATTAGGTTATTCATCCTCTTTCCTACTAAGTATTCATCTTGTTTAATTGGATAATGCAAATTATTTAAATTGAACCCCTTAAGCCTTATCATTTGATTAAATAATTCTAAATTAGTTAATTAAATTTCATTACCCCCTTTTATTAAATAAGTTAATTATTTAATGAAACTACTAATTTCCTCCATCTTGCATAATTAACTAATTTCTTAAATTACCAAATTGGCTAATTTCTCACCTTCGCACTTGCAAGGGAATATTCCTATAGAGTATTTCCTCCATTTGCACTCATTCAAAATGGGAAATTCTTCCTAACAACTTGCTAATTTTTAGGAAGTGTGCTTCTTTGAATCAATGAGAGCCATTGATTAAATCCTCGATCCTTGTCAACTTGCATTCTCATCCATTGATGAGAATCCTTAATCCATGCCATCTCCTCTCATTGCCTCTCATCCATTGATTGAGCAATTCAATCCTGATAATTGATTCACCATTTTCTCCTATAAATACTCCTCATTTCTATGAGAAATGGATCTAATTCCATTTAGAGAGACTAGACTATATTTATTTTTAGGGCCATTTCCATTAGCATTTTATCTTTTAGCATCATTCTAGCTTAGCTTTGTATCCATTTTAGATTACATATCATCTATTTTCATTAATCTGCATCAATGGAATCCATTTAAAAGCTCATTTCAACTAAGGGGTTGGGAAAGGGCTAACATTCCACATAAATGAAGCACCAATCCCCCAATGGGATGAGGTTTGAGTCATTAGATTTGTTTCCTTTAAGCATTTATTGTTTGTTTATGTTGAATGGCTTCTTTATTTGATGTTTTCAAGTATTTCATTGGGAGTTTGACTGAACTATCTAAATCTTGGTTTATTTAGTATGGATCTTATAGGTTTAGGTTAGGCTATGATCATTCCCACAGAGATATAGATGAATGGAATAAAATAACTAATCTAGGGATTCATGCATGACTGTAACTGTGTAAAAGGCTATGTAACAATGAACTTGAAAGTCCCAGTTGCTATGAAAAATAAATTGTATTTCCACTATGAACACCCTGTTTTCCTCTCATTTTGCTGCATAAAGAAAATATATAGAGATTTATTTCTTTTATTTGTTTTTTATTAAATCTACTATGGCCAATCTACTTTTCTACTTGATATAATCAAGGTTGTATATATATAAAATTGTGAACAACTCAAAATCAATTACTTGAAATAAAGAAGTATTTATGATAAATATGTAAGTTAAGTAAACTAGTTGCATGTAAAATAATTAAATTGCATTATCTTATAGCTATGGATGTTAAGTTGGGAATAATGAAAAGGGTAATTGCAAAAATATGGGGGCCAAAAAGGGGTCTTAAGTGGCCAATTTTTTTTCTAAAATCAAGAAATACTAACCTTGGATGTGAAATTGAGGATAGTTACACTCAAAATTTTGAGATGCAACAAAAAAAAGGATTGTAGTGCTCTAAATCTACTTTCTAAACTACTGTTCTTTTTAAAAATGGTATAGATTAAGGGGTTGAAAAGAGGGGGCCACAGAAATTGATGTTGTTTTTGTCAAAAAAACATAACCTAGCAACTTTTGTGGCTCCCTCAAAAGGTTAATTTTTTTTTAGTATTTTTAAAATCGCTTTAGTGAGAAATTAGCTAACAGTATGTAGTTTATAACCAAATTTTCTGATAACTTTTTAATGAATATTTTATTTTTTGCTTATTATCAAAGTGGACACTTCCTGAAAAATAGAATTTTGGCCGTGCTACTCCTATAAATTTTGAAAACTAATTGATTTTTTTTAATATGTGTAGAATGGAGTCTAGTTTCTAAAAGTGTAATTTATTTGAAATTTCAATGAATAGTTAATTTATAAAGAAAAAAATACCAAACATTTGTTTTTTCCAAAAAACATACACACAAACAAAAGAAATTATAGATCAAAGGCTTAACAATGTCAAAATGTGAAAAAATTACATTGTAAGATAGCTAAGAGAGATCCTAACATTACCCAAGTGTTTGATTTGTTTGACCTTGAAACACGTGTAAACTTGATGCTTAGCATAAACACAATTATGTGAAATATTGTAGAATTTACAAAAACACGTATTTGGACATTAGGAAAGAAATCCAAGCCTTTTGGTTCATATTCCAAAGCAAATACCAAGCCTAAGGCTTGGGGATTCCCAAAGCAAGAAATAATGTGAGTGTGTTATTTCATAGTTTTGACATATTTTTTGTGTTTGTGCCCAAGACTTTCCTAGCAAGACATAACACAAGCATGTTATAATGTGCTCATGTCATGTCTTGAATTGTGTTAAATGCTATTCTATTAAATCTATGTATATATATTTGTATGTTTGTATGTATGCTTGTATGACATGAATGTATGCCTGCATGTATTAGTGTATGTATATATATGTATGTATGTATGTACATATGTATGCATGTATGTATGTATTAGTGTATGTATGCATGTATGTATGTATGTATGAAATAAACTGTAAGTACATATGTATGCATGCTTGTATGTATAAGAAATATGGCTAGAGATAGAAGCTACAAATAATTCAATTCAAAATAATACATGCTTCATCTCACCCTTTTCATTCAAATACATTACATATTTATAGGGTTTCTCACATCCTGTTTTATAGGAAACAACCAAAACAATCTCCCTATTAATATGGAGGTGTTATAACAAATATCTTGGAATACCATTCATGAGTATTACACATTAACCACTAACTATTGAGATATTGTTATTTCAACAATATATATGACTATCCATCCAAACCTATATTAGTGAGTTGTTTATTAACATCAATATTACAATAGTAATTACCTTTCTACATTTACATGATTACTAACACCTCAAATATAACATAAACATTAATTTTCCTAACATTCCCCCCCTTAATGTTTACATGGTAGAAAAACATTCACACACTCCTCTACAGTATGCTCACCCTTGTGGTATGTCCAACTATGTGACTCATGACCTTGATCCAAAAGAAAATATCTCTCCTTCCATGGTTTTAAATAGGCTTACCACAAACCTTGATGTGACAGGAACTCATAACCTATCCACCTATTGTGGTTTTCTGGATTCTCCCACAAATCCTTTCAAGATCCATGAACTGACTTACTCTGGTGATTTTGTTTGCCACTATGCTTGTACATTAGGGAATTTATATAGGAATCAACATACATATCACAAATCTGAAAAAAACCATACTCGAAAAAGTTTCACATTACATTCCATAAGAACAAAATGTTCTTAATTGTAGTCACTATTGTTGATCATTGCCACTCAATCTCGAACAACGTAGACAACCGCCACTACCACTAGAAGTTTCCTTTGAATTTATCCATTTTGGCATGAAATGGGAATGGAACATTGGTTATTATTCCCCCCCACAATTTGAAATTCCATTTATTCATAGAAACAAGAATATTGAAAAGAAAATCAGACCATATTGCATACTATTGTCTGGATCTTGTTGTACAAGGCCATTATTTCTAGTGAATGTATTCACTAGTTGACCATATTCAAAAAAAGTATGAAACTTAGAGGATCTTCATAGTCAAATATGTTGATGTTATAGCTACGGGTGTCATCCTTCACTCAATTTAAATGATTATCAAATAAATAAAGCTGTGGCTACTTATTTATTTGAAGCCAACATTGATGAAGGGGAACTTCTATTCAAATAATAATTTATATTTTATTCTTGAAAGCTGACTCTAAATATAAAGTTCACCATGTTTGGAAAAGTCATCTTTGTTTGAAGGAGGCCGACTCTTCATGAAGAGTCACTACAACAAGTATAAATATAAGGCGCTTCATTCCTTTTTTGGTATCCAATAAATATCAAGAGAATGTTCGCATAACTTTTGGGAGAAGTTCGATATCTACAATAGTATGATTTTTTACTTTCAAGGAGGTTGATATTCTTCATTGATTGTGTATTTGCATCAAGAGTGGTGCCATTATCATTGCATTAGATCAACCCTATGATTGGCCAAAGTTGTAAAGCTTATTGCTGCTATTTTATCAATATATAAGTGATATATTGTTGTTGGGTTTTTTCTCCCTCAAGAGGGAGGGTTTTCCTAGGGTATATGTTTTGTTCTATTGTTTATAATTGTTCTATCTCTACTTAATTCAATTTTGATCGTAAAACTAACATGGTATTATAGTAGGTTTAAAAAAGATCTGATTAGATTTAATTAAGAAGATTCTCCTTGAGGTTCATTTTGGAAGGAATTGAATCTTACGTAGTGGCACTCTAGAGGAGACGTCTGTATTGGAGGTGAATAAGTGGAAAAGATGTAAATCAGATCTGCTACTTCTATTGGTGGTGGTGTGTGTCTTCTATAGTCATTGAATACATCATTATTTTTGAGATTTCTTACATCAGCTATAAAGATTTAATCCTTATGTTGAGAGAAATGAAAAATAGAGGATTTGATATCATGTGATTATATTAATGAAGGTTCTTGGTTAATATCGACATCATTCCCATAATGTTATTATGGGTGCCATTGATTTTATAGGTGATGGTCTCTGTAGTCGAAGATTATTCAAAATATATATAATTGAGGATATCATGGTGGATCTTGAAAGGGAGCTACTGGGGAGAGGAAATGATAAGCGATTTGGCCAAGCCTAGGCTCTGGCCATAATCTTCAAGTGTCTCCACCAAATCAAAATTCAAAGCTATTGAATCACATCCTCAGATGACACTCATCAAGGGATGACATCATACCATTCATGTGGGTTCTATATTAGGTCACAATTTGATCCTAACACACTCATCTGCCAACCCATCTCTGAAGAATCCACAACTTGGTGTATGACTAATTTTGTGGATTGATCATTCAGAACTAGAAGATCGTTGCTATCGACTTTGCATCCTCTATTTATGAAAAAGATTTGAATGCATCTCATTTCAACTACTACTAGTATTGTATGGGTTCATATATGAAGTCAGGTGTGTTAATGAATATTCAAGCATTTAAGATATAATGAAGGTTTACAATTCTTAGAGTGGAGCAATAAACGAGATTCTTGGAGCATAACACAACATTCGAGAGACAATGCTACCATTGTGCTATTATGAGGTTTGATGTTTGATATTTTTATCGATATGTTTGTTGAGATTTTGTACAAGGAAGATCTGATGGAAGTAGCGATCATGATGATGAAGGGTAATGGTGAAATATTGTGTCTACCATCATTGCTTGCTAGTTATCCATTCACATTGAGGTTGTAATGATTGAATGCTCTATAATAATTACATTTCCAGTTGACTCATCTTTTATCTGTATCAGCTTCTTGTCATAGGGTAATAGATTTATGAAAGGCTATGTATTAAGAAGAATGAGATCATCTGTAGTTTTGTTAATATAAATGATAGCTCTTGTGATTACTGAATGTATTAAGGTTTCCATTGTATCATTCCTTTTTGGCATCATTTCCTATTCCTATGTTGGCCACATGACTCTTGTATTGGATGAATTGAGGAGCATAAATTAGGCTCATAGGTCAAATGGAATTGATGAAAGCATAAAGGGAAATTGGCAAGGTATGAATGAAGCAAAACTTGACCATGCTGGAGTTTTTTTTGTGTAGATAGTGAACAACCTGATCAGGAAGTACACCAAGTGGAAGCAATATTTTGAGGGAAAGAAATTATCCTTGTGAATGTCTCTCTCAATGTTACTTTAATGGTCCTTCTACTAAAAGGGTTTTATGTATTCAAGTAGAGGATTATTCTAATGAGAATTTATCAAGACTTGTGGGATGAGTTTAGGGAAGGAATTGATGTGATCACTCAAGTTGAGAGATTTTCTTCCACATGCTTTGTTCCATAAGGTGAAAGAATTACTATTAATAATAGGATGTGGGCCTGTGATCAAGCCATGGACCTATAGAAGGAGGGTTGTGGACTGATCTAAGTGCAAGAGAAGTGAATTATAATTGAGTGTAGTGATTATCATTTATCAGAATCAATAAAGAGATAAGTATTTTACTTTATTTATACCTTTGAAATCACTTTCTTCTGGGCTGAAATTCAGTCTGCTGAGTTGTGAAGATTTAACATCAACCATTTGGATCATGTGATTAGTAAAGGTCATGGGTTCTTTTGAATGGTGATCACTGGCATAAGATCCATTGGAGACACCATTCATTTATTGGGAATTGTTTCATGCTAGTTGTGAAGATTTCTGAGTGTGACTCTAAAATGAAAGGAGAACTACAATTTCATTTGTGATTGGCTGGTCACAATGATACCATTATCTATGTGCATGGACTGTGATGGTGCCTTGATTCATTGAGAGGCCTGGTTCTATATTGAATGTGTTGGCTGCATAATGTGCTTGAGAAATCTGAGTTGAGCAGATTGTTTCTTGTTGTACTATGAACAAAAATTGATTAAAGATGATAGAAAGATATATCAGAATCAACAAGATAATTTCTATTATTTCTTTAAATTTTCTACATGCTTCATTTATATCAAGGGTAGTTTTTATTTCATGAAATATTATTGATTTTTTTTTAAATGTAGGTTGAATTGAGAAGAAAATGGATGATGAATTAATTATTTGAGATTTCTTAATGGCGTCAAAGGGAGGAAGAGCTTGAGGCATCCTATGAGGAAGTCATGCTGACTGGAGAAATGCCAAGCATGGAGTCATAGCTTGTAGCCATGAGACTGAGTTGGTGTCACATCTCTTGAGGGCACAAGGTTGGATCATCCTTAGATGGAGAGTTTGCATCAACAAAGAAGATTGAGAAAGATGAAGACACTAAAACAACGGATAACCTATAAATATTTTCATTGTGATTAGTTACTTCAAAGAGGGAGTTAAAATATGAGGATTCAAGGCTCGAGTTGAGAGAATGTCTAGGAAAAGGATTAAGGTTATTGTTGATGGATTTTTTAGCACTTATCAAGAAAGGAAGTGCATAAGTGTAGGTACTCTCTTGAAATGCAATCTCCAAAAAGAAGTTGCTGAAAATCACCCCAAGGTCTCTTAGGTGTCAAGTCATTACTTGCTTGGAATTCCTTAGTTATTCTTATGTAATTTTTTTGGTAATCATAGGGAAGACTTATGTAGTTTAGCTAGAGGGGAATTAGTTCCTTGAAAGGAATTCTTGAGATGGGAAATTCATTGTTTAGTTGTTGTAGATTCAAGACAACAGTCTAGAACTCTTATTTTAACTTTAGATTTGGCTTTACAATGTGTAATGAACCTTGTTCAAAGTCACTATAAAAAAAGGAAAAGGGGATAGGGAAAGGGACAAGTTCCCGAATCTGATACTACCAATGAAAAGTGATCATGGAGGACCCTATAGTGGAAAACCTTCCTAAAACAAAGTTCCACTTAACCAAAACGAATTATAGTCTCATGAAACCTATGCAATCTTCTAAGGTCTACAAATTTTCAATCTTTCATCCACCATAAAGCATGGACAAGAGACAAAATCTAAGTGCAATATTCATATATAGTTTAGGCTAGATTTACATAGTAGTTTATCAAAAATAAACAACAAAAAGCATGAACTAGAAGGGCAACAACATGACAAAATTCTTCGAAATCAATGGAAAACATCAAATAACTACTAAAGCTAACTAAAATATGAAGAAAAACAAAGTTAATCTACTCAAATTCATAAACTAAGAGAAGATGAATCATGCAACATGGAGTTGGAACTCAAAAATCCACCAAGTCAATGAATTTTGATTAAAATTCCAATAGTATGTCTTTACAACAACTCAACTCTCTCTTGAAAATGAGAGGAGACCCCCTATTTATAGTGTCCCAAAAGCAAAATGAATTCATAAGATTGATTTTCATTATGTGGCCAAGATTCACTACAAATCAGGGTTTGACCTATCCCAAAATATATTACAATATAAAATTACATTTTGTTTTTATCCCTATTTTGTCTTCATGTGGGAAACAATGTAGCCTTTTGTCTTATGGTAGTTTTCCTTTGTTGTAGCTACTCTATGAGGTGGTCTTCATCAATGATAGTGTTCCCTTCTTATTTCTCCAGAATGGCATATTCCATGAACTTGTTGATCAATGCCTAAAGTTTTTCAATCTCCATTATATTAGATTGCATCACTTGAAAGTTCCATTTCTTTGATTGTCTAGTGAGGGTGTCTGAGTCACTATCATACTTGGTGGTATTGTCTCTCACCTATTCAGATTGGGTGAAAGACCAAGTAGAAAAACTCATAAAAATAGTTGTAAGCTTGCCTGACATTCAATCTTCCACCTTCTTGTGGAAATAGGGCTTTATCTTTTCCAAATCTAGTTCAACAATGGGCATGTTATAATCTGTCACCAACTTTATGTATTTTTCACATGCTATTCTAACTTCCTTTTCCCAATCAATGTCAAGCTCCACTTCATGGTGCACTCACTCTAGTATTTCTTTTATGTGGTTGAAGCTCAACTTCCACATATCTACTAGCCAATGATCATCCTTTCTTAGTGCAAACTCCTTTTCCCACGTCGTTTCAGGCATCTTAAGGATGGCTTCAATTTTAGGGTAGGTTTCCTCATAAACTTTTTTTGAAGTCAGTGTAGAACTTCCTCGTGCCCTCAAGGTATTTATGTACTTCTAAGAACTTTTTGGCTATTTGGACAACATGATTAATGCCCATGTTATCAATGTAGTGGACTTGTTAGAACCAATCCTCAGTAGTCTTAGTCCAATTCCTTCTTTTCTCTAGTTTGTCGATTTGGTCCTTTGACAACGGCTGTGGTAGTGTAGAGGATGTTGTGGGAAGCTCCTCGGTAGATAACCACTTCAAGATATAAGCCACAAGATCTTCTATTTGTGCCTTCATCTCCTCCTTTGAAGACTTTTCTTTGTTCATTTGATGCACCACCGTAGCAATGGATTCCTTTAGATGGTCTATTTTTTGATCCCTAGTGGCTGTCCCCAAGTTGATGGTGGAGATGTTATAACTTACTCCCTCTTCTCCAACCATAGATGTGGCTACCTACATTTTCCTCAATCTAAAGGCATCCATGGTCAACTAGGACCTAACCTTATGTTTCTTTCCCTTGTACTGACTTGTACTCGAGCTAGGATATCCTCGAGCCTCGCTTTGGGGTCCTTTGGAGCTAGAGCCTTCTTTTTCAATTTTTTTTCCAAGCACTTAGGGATCTGAGATTCTCCCTTGGGTCATTCACGATCACCTTCTTCGGATGTCTTGGTTTCAATATCTTTGTTGCCTAGGGATTCCCACTCTTTCTTCATGTCTTCTTCTTCTTCTTCATAAGAGTCCTGTATGAACACTATGTCTTTGATTGGGGACTTGGTGGGTGTGCACTTCTTAGGATTGTCCTCCCTTTCAAAGGTCTTTTCTTCTTCTTCATGCTCATTCTCGTGTTCTTTAGGATGTTCTTCTTCCAAGATCCTCTTTGTTTTAGCCTCTTCTCTGGGCTTACCTTCTTCTTTTTCTTCCTTTTCTTTTTCTCATTCTCCCAAAAGAGGAACCCCATCATCATGCTTAGGAATTTTATCCTGCTCCCCTCTAGGAGGTGTAGTATCTTCCTCCATTTTATCATTTGGGTCCTTTTCTTCATTAGAGGGCGGCCTTTCAACTTCCTCCCTGATGTTCCTAAGGTGCTAGGATAATTCTTCTTCTAGGTCCGGGTCAAAAGTTTCTACAATATACTTGGTTCCCACCTCTTCGTCACCCTCCTTAGATGAGCCTATTTCTTCTCCCTCATAGACCACTTCATCAATTATCAATGTTTGATGCTTCAGATGTTCATGGTATTCATCAGCTTCTTCTTCTATGGCCTTGGCCATTTCCATCTCTTGCTTTTCTAGTTCTTCAGATATTAACATGGTTGCTTCCATGGAAGGTGGTTCAGTGAGAGGTAGAGGAGTAGGGAGGCTAGCAACAACTTGTGCAAGAAGAGATTGCACAACGCGATGTAGAAGCACCTTTGAAAACTCTATTGGTATATTCTGCATGTTTTTCACAAGAGCCTTTAGCAGGGAAAGAGTAGGCATCGTGGTGGTGGCTATTTTTAATGAGAGGCTTGTAGAAGAGGAAGAATGCAGAGAGGTGGTGGTGGAAGAAGAATATATTACCATTATTGGTCCCATTGGTTGACTGGAGGCAAGTTGGACTTATAGGTCCACCACAAGTAGAGAAGAGGCAACCATTACCTAAGAAATAGGTGGAGGAGCAATGGTAGTAGTGGTAATGGCAGAGGAAATAGGTGGGGATTTAGGTTACTCAACCTCTATTTCTGTTTCTTCTCCCTCTCGAAGGGGATCATCTTGGATAGGCAGCAATCCTTGAAATCTTCTTGATTTCTTCTATTTTTTGGAGGGTTCGCCCTCAGAGACTTTCCTTGAATAGACTTTATGTTTTGGCTGCCATTCAACCATCTCTTTTCTTTTCCTAGAGTGAGTATTTGGTGGGGATGATGAGGTTACCCTAGTAGTGGCAGTGGTATCAGTGGTTGTTCCCTCAACTCCACTCTTGGTTGCACTCTTTGTTTCTACTTCTAGCTCACTATAAGTTAGAGTGACTCCTTGCTACTTTAGTCAGGAAATCTGTCCCTAAACCAATTCTCTTGTCTTAACCTCCATGGGCTTCATTAGAATATCAAGGTCACTGACCTCTGCTTCATCCCAATCTATTGGAGGAAGTGGAAAATTGGCAACTGCACGATACCAAGGATTGAGTACTGTATCTTCCTATTCAACCACTTGGTCAAGCATTGGGAATAGTTTGAAAGTTTTAACAAAATATGCCATCATACACATGTATTGCCTCATTCACACTTGTTTTTCATTCTTACAATTTGTCTAGAATTCCTCGACATTGTGCACATGGGAATACTCAATTCTGACTTCCTTCTTGAGTTTTCCATAGGGGTCCATTCATTGTCAGGTAGTGTGCAACTCTAAGCTGTACTCTATGAGCTCCTTCTCTAAATAATCCACACATATAGATGCGAGAAGTGCATACTAGCCTTGACCAAAGGAGAGGGGATAAGGAATCCCTACTCTATGCTTGTTGCTCAAGAGTGAGTGAGTGCATTGTAGTTATATTGATACTTCCAGTAGTATAATCTAGTTATTAGGATACTTGGGAAGCTTGTTGGGTCTATCTAAGAATCCCTCAGTCTAGATGTAGGTGAATTTTAGGAACTAGATGAATATGAATCCAAACTAATGAATGAAAGGGTTGGTGCTATAAGAGACTAGCCTCTCGAAATCACCTCCAAGTACTCTGATAATATGGCCAATGAATGCATCATTAACCAAATGGTAGTCCTTCTTGAAGTTCCTATATTGGAGTTGAGGGTACCTATCATAGAATTTGAATTCCTAGCCTGGTTCCTCATTTGGAGCTACAAATAGCTTCGTGTATTGTACTATTTCTACCAAGAGGTAGAGCAAATAGGGTGTCATATAGAATTAGGAGGTTTTCTTCACTACTACAAATTGCTTATGTAAGCAATTGCTGATTTTCTCAGCCCAATAGAGCTTGGACTTCCTACAGAGTATTTCCTCTATAAAGTACCACTGCACTCTTGAAAGAAGGCTGCAGTGGGGAGACCCATGACCATTCTTAGTAATGTTACCAAATCATGGTAGTATTTGAAGAAGTCACTTTGGAAGAGATCTTGGGGTACTTTGTTGGTGCTTCCCCTCTTATCCTTTATCAAACATTGATTAATCAATCATTTACATTTGAGGGGGTCTTCATCCCAAGTGGCCTTACCATCTTCAATTGTGGCTTCCTCCATGTCATCAAAAGTAGGAATGTGGAAAGCCCACCCTATTGATTTATCAGACAAATCTACCAATATGTTTCCATCCCTATCCACTATTGTCTTCTTTTCTTCTTGATAGGCTTCCCCACAAGCCATGACAAGTTTTGGGCCCACAAGAGTAGGAGGGAATCTTATAGCTTTTTCTATCCTTCTCTTTCTTATCTTTCTTTCATTTTCTATTGTGGGGTTAATTCCAACCCTCCGTTTGAACTCATCAATGTTGATGTTTTGTAGGTAGGTGTTGGAGATCTCTTTCTATCCTGTGGTGATCTAGGAGTTGATAGGGTCCCCTTGGAACTTTTATTTCATTTAATCTTTATCTTCTTTATCTCTAGTGGAATTTTCTTCTCTTTTTCCTTTCTCTTCTCTCCACGGTTGCCTCAGAAGGTCCTGCACCTAATTCAATATATCCTGTAAACAAGGAGGTCATAAGCATATTCAAGCATAAAAAAAAGTGGTAGCCAAACCTTGCAAAATAGTTTTAGATCAAATAATCCATCATATAAAAATCCTAAGATGTCTTCTAGATTATCATTAATTCAGGGCAGTTATGGCCATGCGGGCCTAGGGGTGTGGACTTCCCTGGGATGATAGCTACTTTGAAGGGAAAACAAGGCACAAAAACCTACAAGCTTCCATTTGCATTAGGATTTGGTTATTTTGTGGGGTCCACCAAGGAGGCCAGGCCATTTTAGCATGTGGGTCAAAGTCAGTTTGCAAATTGGAAGTCATCAAGTTTTCCTTTTAGTCATGTGGGTTCAGAGTAGGTGGAGGCAGTGAGTCACTTAGCTATTAGGAAGTCTTCCATTAAAATGACACTAGCATGATGAAGTTCCATAGGTAGCATTCCACCCTATGAAACCCACCGCTTTGGAGGACAACCTTGCCTTGGTTTGGATTTCAAGTTGATTGTGGGCCTGATAGGGCATGTTGATGGTAGGTGATACCCATTAGAAATGACAAAGATAAGATGATATTCTGACAGGGGAAACCCATGCCATATGGTCCATAGAGGATGTTGGAAATTAGTTCATTCATTATTGGTCAGGCGGAGTTGGCAGGATAGGGCCCCGCATAGTCGGCCGATAGAGGCTACTTTCCATTTGCGATGACAAGACCAAGATGAAATATTGATAACGAAGACCTGTGAGGAACTGTGTGCATTGAGTCTAACACTTGGTTACTTCACTTTGGCTCAAAAGATCTTGGTGGGTTTAGGACCTGCAACACAGAAGGCTAGTAGTTGAAGGTTGTTTAGAGTGGTGGGCTACTCACGGTGGCCCACAAACAAAGGTCCATAGGGAAAGGCCTGCAAAGAGACATTTGGTTGCTTTAAAGCACAATAGAATTGATGGGGGTGGGGTGTTCAGAGCTCAGAAACAAAAAGGATGAGGAAAGATAGACATTGAGAATGACAAAGTCAAGACAAAGTTCCGCAGACAAAAGTCCGTGAAGGGGAACCTACAATGAGCCTACTTAGCATTTTTTGACAAGTTTGGGTTTAATGGGAAATTGTTGGAGTGGAGTCCATAGGCTGGAAGGCCATGACTAGATAGCCATTGAAAATGATGAATGTTGATGAGCATTCCACAAGAAGAAGCTTGGAGATGTGGACCCAAGAGGATCAATGGAGCATACCGTTGTTCATGGATTTTAACAAAGTTTGGAATGACCAAGCCAAGGGCGATCCCCACTGTGGTAGACCTGGGAGTGATAAATGTCATGTAGAGTTGCTTGATGGTTTCAAAGGCATGCAGATACCTGAGGTGTCATTGTAGGCCCATGATGGGTGAATTCCCTAGCTCAAGAATGATCATGGGGAGTTGAAGTTTCGTGAGCCATTGATCGCCAATTCCCAAAGGTTTATCAAAATTCTAACTAATGAGTTTTGTTATCCAAAGATTGCTTTAACTAGATTTGTAGTTTTCCTTAATATACTTAACAAATTTTCAAAGAAATGAAGGAAAAATTGAAATGAGGTGTGCGACAGAAAACTAACCTTCAAAATCTAATGAAGCAAGACAAACTAGTAGCAATTAAAGGCTCAAAATTAACAAACTAGCTTTATAGACATGACAACGTTGATTACAAGGCTATTTGAATCACTTTGGAAAAAACTAACAAGTGAAAATGACATCCCATTTCGAGCCATTTATAGAATTTAGTGCATTAAATTCCCCTCATAAATTTGGGTATGGTGGGTCAAAAGGTTGGTGAATAGTTAGATTTCAAAAGTGGCTGTGGGAAGGGCAAACAATAGCTAGGACTTAGCAATTGAGTTCGAGATGGAAATGATGATGAGAGAGGTGGGTCCTGGGCTATGGAAGGCTGCTAGGAGTTAGCCATTGAAAATGGAAAAGAGACCAAGGAAACCCATGAGGGGCGACCCACAAAGGCAAACCTGCCCAACTCCATAGATGCCAGTTTGAAAAGTGAAGGAAAACAACCAAGGAATCTCTGCAAAGGCCTAAAGCCTAGAAAATTTTGAGGGAGGTGAAATATGGTCAACTTGAGATGAACCTTCCAAGGTTCAATGAACACTTGGGACACAAAACAAGGGGCATGCAAAATGAGGTGACAACAAAATGACCAGGTGAAGTGAGAAGGGTCCTTGTTCTGAATGGGGCATGTGTGCTATAGGAACAAAGAATGGTTACTCTGTTGGGGAACGCTCTTGAGCATTCTAAGGATAAATGCTCATTCTATACTCAGAATCTGTAGTTTTCAGACCAGGGGCTAGTTTCCAAAGGTGAACTAGGAGTGTGAAAGAGGACAAGATCCTTGATTGAATCAAATCATAAGATGTCTCAGGAGTGTGTGAGTATAGTGAATTCATTTCCTTTCCTTAGAGACTATGCCAACAACTATTAATCAGGCTAAGAAAGTTACATAAATCACCTAATTCCAAAAGTAACTTGGATATTGCTCCACTGCCAGTCAAGCATCCATAGCCCGGATGGAATTGTCACTGTGATCCCATGAATATTGCTCTACTACCAACCAGGCATCCATAGCCTCAGTAGAGTTATTCGCACACCCACACAGTTGCTTGATTTTGATATATATATTTTTTTCTTTCTTTGTTTCCTTCTGATATTATATTTTATATTTTCTCGAAGGAGATCAAGAAAGGAAATAATTATTTAAATGCTACCCATTGACAGGCAGTAGGATGTCCTCACTAGTTAACATTTTTAAATGGAAAGCATTATCCACAAGGATTTAGCAATTTGAAAGGGGCCAAGCCAGAGCTTGTTGAATTTTTCATGTCCGCCTTTCTTCTCATGAGCCCAACATAGGACTAGATCAGCAATTTGGAAGGCCTTAACTTTGGCTCATCGGTTGAACCATCTCTTGACTATGCCTTGATGTTTGGTAAAATTTTCAATAGCATGGTCACATACTTCTTCTAGATGGAGTAGCTCAGCCAAATGAGCTTCTCAACGATCCCCTTCTTTGTAGAAAGTGTTAATAAACTAGAGGGTTGGGATCTTAAGGTGCACTAGGAATACATGCTCTAGGTCATAGACTAGGTGGAATGGGGAATCACCTAAGGTGGTCTTGTGGCATGTGTGATCTACCTAAAGGGAAAAGCAAAGCTGGGTATGCCAGTCCTTGGGATTCATGTCAAGTAGCTTTTTGATCATGATGATGAGGTTCTTATTGGTTGATTTTGCAAGGCCATTGCCCTATGGGTAGTAGTTAGATGAAAAATTGAGGGAAATCCCATAGTCAAAGGTCCAACTAGCAAATTTAAGTGAGGATAAGGTAGAGCCATTGTCACAAATTAAGGCATATGGGAAACCAAATTGATTTAAGATAAAACTTTCAAGAAAATTCACAACTACCTCTATAGTACATTACCTACACGTAATAACTTTTGTCCATCTAGTATAATAATCAGAAGCAATTATAATGTAGCTATGTCCTACAAAAGATGGAAAGCTTACTAGAACAATGAAGTCGAGTCCCCATTGTGCGAATGGTCTTACCTCCAAGACTAGTTGCAGTGGGACAACATTCTTTTCCTTGGTTGCAATAGTTTGGAAGACATGGAAAAATTGAACATGATTATGATCATCCTTGAAGACCATCGACCAATAATAACCTGCTCTAAGGATTTGATGTGTAGTGGAGAGACTGGATCCATGATTGGTACTGAATTTGTCATGGAATTCCTTTAACACCCAATCTACTTCTTTTTTGCCAAGGCGCATGAGATAGATGCCTTCTTGGTTCTTCTTGTAGAGTATGGATCCTTGCAACATGTAGTTGCTTCTCTTGAGTCTCAAGGAATGCTTCTAGACACCTTGGAGATGAAGCAAACATTTGTTGTTCAATAGGTAGTAGACTATATCGTCATACCACTCACCAGGAGAAACATCTTCAAGTTGATATTGCTGAACTGCAAGTTCAAGGCCTACTTCATCTGCTATTTCAGCTATTGTCCTAGTGAGTGCTTGTCCCCTCACAAGTTTCATTAGCTGAATTTCCATGTTGTACTCCTATAGTAAGGTAACCCATTTGGCTCTTTGTTCACCCAACTCATTTTGCATCAGCAATGTCTTCATTGTCAGGTCAAGGACAATAGCAAACACTTTGTTCTATAGGATGTAGTATCTGAAATTTTTAACTCCCCTAACAAGAGAATAAACTTGATTTTCCACATTGTGGTATCTTAATCTAGCATCCTTTAAGGGAGTGCTCATGAAGGCGATTGGGTTCTCATTCTCTTTGTCATCCTTCTAGGTGATAACGATAGCACATGAATGATGTGAAGCAAAAGAGTAGATGTAAAAGGGCTTCAGATAGTTTGGGCTTACAAGCACTGGTGCCTCGACAATGGCTTTCTTAATTTATTCAAAGGATTGCTGGATTTTGGAGTCCACTCAACTTTGGCATCTTGCTTCAACATTGCATTGAGTGGCTTGACAATTTTAGCAAAGTTTGTGATGAGCTTCTAGATGAAATTTATCTTTCCAAAGAAAGATTTTAGCTCTTTCTTGCTACCTAGTAGCTACATCTTCAAGAGAGACTGAATTCACTTAGGTTCTATGGAGATTCACCATTTTGAAATAACATGTCCAAGTAGCTTGCCTTCCATGGCTCCAAAGATGCACTTCTTCAAATTAAGCGAAATTCCAAATTGTCTGCACCTTTGGAAGACTTTGCACAAGTCAGAAATGTGGTCACTCCACTTCTTGGAGAAAACCATCAGATCATCCATGTAAATGATAATGCATTTTCCAATCAAATCTTTGAAGGCTATATCCATAGCATACTAAAAGGTAGCTCTGACATTGATGAGCCCAAAGGGAATTCTCCTGTATGTGAAGGTTCCCCATTTAGTGGTGAACATTGTCTTGTGCCTATCTTCATACTACACCATTACTTAGTTATAGCTGGAATACCCATCCAAGAAGGAAATCATTTGTGAACCATTGAAAATTTGAAGTACCTCACCCAATGAAGGAACTGAATAGTTGTCCTTCTCTGATGCTCTGTTCAAGTTGTGGAAATCCACACACAACCTAATTTCTCCATTCTTTTTTCTGACCGAGACCAAATTAGCCACCCATGTGAAGTGTTTGACTGGAAAGGTGATCCTAGCTGACAACAATTTTTGCACTTCTTTGTAGATGATAGGTTTTAGTAAGGCATTGATGGGACATTGTCTTTGTCATAATGGCCAAACATTAGGCTTGAGAGGGATGGTGTGGTTAATGATGGAGGTTTCATAAGTCTTTAAATTGTCATAGCTCCATGCAACTACGTCATGATACTTCTGTAGAGCATCAACTATTTTTTTCTTCTCTTCTAAGGTACACACTTTACCTACGAACACATTCTTGACCTCCTCAGTTGTTCAAAGGTTATGAGTATTACATTGGTTGTTGATTGCATCCCTTTTGGTCTACTGGTCCTAGTCTCATATCTGATCCAAATCAAATATGTGTTCCAGCTAAGCCATATCTCTTGGAATGGTGTTTTTTTGAGGTTGATAACCCCTTCTAGATCCAACTCTACTTCTTTAGGATCTATTTCATCAATTAACTAGGTTACAAATATGTCAGAGCTAGTGATGAAATCTAGGATATGTTTGTCATCATTGAATACCTAGAAATGAGTGACATTATTAGTCACCAAAGGGATGGAAATGAGTTCAACCATGAATTTCTTTAATTTGGACAGCTAAAGGGGTTGGAGGGTGCTGGCTACTTGATCCAAAGCATGAGCTCTATGGTTTTGAGATTGAGGGATCAACTAGATATTGAAGGCATCCAATCTCTCTAGAAGGTCCCAAACCTAATGTATATAGTTTGCTAATCACCTATCATGGTAGGAGTGCAATTTTATAACTTATTTAATGACTAACTCTGAATAACCAAAAAACTTGCAAAATTTTAACCTTCTTTCTTAAGGTAATTAAATGACCATGCACTAATGCTTCATATTCTACTACATTATTAGTGTAATAAAATTGGAGCCTATGAGTAGCAAAATAAGTCTTACTTGTAGGGCTAATTAATTCAAATCTGGCTCTTACTTCTTGCTTGGATTTTGACCGATCGAAGCATAGAGTCCAAAACTTGGATGATTCATTGAATTTGGGGCCAACGAGGTATGCCATTTCCTTTGGCTTCATATCTACATTTGTGGTTTCTTGGGTGGGCACTAGCTCAGTGTGATTGAAAATAGGCTACCCTATTGGCAACTCTTGGGGTGCAACTTGGCCTCTAATATGTTCCACGTCCATTTGGCATAAACAACACTCAAACTTTGAATGGGAAGAATTATGCACTTTATAGCAATTAGGTAGCAAGAGATCTTGGAAATTCATCTTTGCTCCTAGACTAAGTTGGTCTTGTATGCACTTCTCCATGAAGTCTTGGAATTCGTCAAGCAGTCCTATAGTGTCATCTTCATGTAGCTCATCATCATTAGACTCTACTAGCATTTTGGTGCTTTGAGGAGTATGGGTTAGGTTGGTCGAAGGGATGCACTGCACTAAAAATACTTCTACAACCACTCTCTATCCTGCATCTTCCACTTCCTCTTGATATGTGATAGGAGATTAATTTTGCAACTTGGTCTCAACAAACAACACCTCGTTAGTGTTGTTGTACTTGGTAATCATAAACTTCATATGGGGCTCATGATCTATACAGATATGATTTTGTAGTCCTCTCCATGGAAGTCACATATGAGAGTGATCTATCACAGTGCATCCATTCAATATTCTAGTGAAATTTCGTCTGAGTATGATCCCCTAGGTGTCGGGGATGTCTGCCACTTAAATTTCAACGACTTCCTGCACCCTTGGATACAACAATCTACATTGGGATCCAATTCATTTCCCCCACTATGTTGACCTTTGTCTCATCTAATTGTGTTACTTTCCTCCTAGAAGGAGTTGGAAGTATGCCTAAGGCATTGCAAATAGAAAGGGGCATGACATTGGCCAATGCTCTTGGATCAACTAGGAAGTTATGTAAATTCTTCCCAAATATCTAGACGGTGGTGAGAAAGGGCAGTGTTTCCAAATTTCCTTGGAAGAGACCCATAGGCGTGTCCACTTGAGCTACTTGGGCTTTGTTCTTATCGCTGACCTTATCCTTAGTCTGCATAGAGGGCTAGTCTTTGGGATTCTATTTACTATTTTGATCAGATTCTTTTGTCGATTGCTTGCCCATCTATTGGTTTTGAGGTGGATCTACCTTCTTTCCATGAATTTTCTGAATGATAGGCTCATTTGGAGGGTATTCAAAAGAGACTCTTTTGGCTGGGCCTTCTTGCATTTCCTTAGAGGAAGGAGTCCCATTAGTGACTCTAAAGAAGGCGTGCCTAACTATCGGAACCTTGAGTAACTCAAAGGCTGACAAGCTAATTTTAACCTTCTTGGAATCCTCAACAACATATTCACCCATGTGTTCAATTTTAGTTTTGAAGGCTCTACCAATAGCGGAGCTAGTAGGATGGGCTTATGCTTGACGTGACTGATTTTGGGGTTGACCTTGAAGTTGATTTTGTGGCTGGTCTTGAAGCTGATTTGACAACCTATTCCTATTGAGGTATTGAGTGGGCATGTGAGGAAAGCTAGGATTGTTGCTAGCATTGGGGTTAGGTAGGGTATTGAAATTGTTTGGTGGAGTTGAAGTCGTTAGGGGTCCACCCACCTACCTATTCCTAAGATAATATGGGGTTGCTCTTTGATGAAACATGTGGACCTCATCTACATATGGTTCTTCCTCGTCCATTGGACCATTATCTATTGAAGAAAAAATCTGAGATAAGGTCTCCTCATTACTTACCTCTTGGATCTCTACATTGTTTGGTGAAGTGTCCTTAGCCTCTGACATGTTACTATCACTATGTGGGAATGGCACTTTATTAACCATAAGACAGGAGGAGTCATAGGGCTCGGACGAGACTAGGTCTTGATATTTGGTGTTGTCTACAAAATTTTGATTGTCAACTTGGAAGATTTTTGTGGATGTGAGAAACTCAATGTAGTCCAACTCGGAATACTTATTCATTTTGTGGATCCAACACCATCCAGATAAAGCCACTTCAGCAAGGTATACATCACTAGTTGTCTTTCCTACTCTAACAGGCTGATCAACATGAGTACAAAAGCCTTCGTTATTGGGCCTTATATTCCATGTCCTATTTTGTGTTTGGGTTGTCTTTTCAAATTTTTGGTTGGAATTCTATCCTCTCTTGTAATTCTTTCTTGAGGAAGGGCTTGCATCACGATTGTCCTTATTTTCCCTATTGAGATTAGCTTGGATGCTACAATAAGAACCTTGCAACTAGTTATTATAATTTCTCAGATGCATCATCTTCATGGACATCTTCTTGATCATCTCAGTTAGCTCATTGAGCTGATCTTTCTCAATGCTGCTTGGTTGCAATGCTTGATTTTGAAGGAAAACAGGTGGGGCAGCTAGCTGATTCTACTGTGCTGGAGGAAATTCTAGTCCTTGCAAGTACAAGGGAATTTGAGGTAGCTAAGAATAAGATTGCTACTATTGGGGAGCCTAAGAATAGGTCTGTTGTTGTTGGGGTTGCAAGTATTGAGGCACATGGGGTGCTTGGCTCATGGGCTATCCTGGATGTGGAATTATGGGAAGCTGCGATACCTAGTTCATAAGAGGTGTCTAATGAACAAACACTTGGTTGAGCCCCTAAACATGCATCAAATGGGCTATTGGTCCCAAGGAAGGTAGCGAACCAGTGATATTTTGTCCCAAATTTGTACTTTCTATGACTACTTCCGAATAGGTGTCAACCAACCTTGTGGGTGGTGAGCGTATCCTTTTTACTAAAGTTGTAGTAAGATTGTCTAATGCTACATAATAAATTGGTAAGGCTGCAACATCATTGAGCACATACAGGGGTTGCCTCATGTAGGCATGATGGAATTAGTCATTAAAAGAGCTAATTGGCTCATTGATCTCCCTGTGAACTGACATAAAATGCCAGTACAGTTCTAAAGGACTAATCAAAATCTTATATTTCTATAGGAAGGTAGTAATCAGTAAGTCCCATGAAGTGATTGACCCCGTAGGTAAATTGATGTACCAGTAGAAGGCTTCTTCTCCCAACAAATAAGGGAAGAGTCAACATGCCATGTCTTCATGTTCAATCTACATGTCTTTTAGTTTTGTTTGGAATGTCTTGATGTGCTCTTCCACTATCCTCTGTGGATCTTGAGGGTTGAAATTTTTACACAAATTCTTGGGCATGTCATGGTAGTTTGTGAAGTGCAATGGGGAAGGGTTCTACCCTAGCTAAACCATGAAGGAAGGTGGAGGTGGTATTTTCTATTGCGGAACAGTAACTTGGGGTTGCATAGGGGCAGTAATAGTTGGAACTATGCCTTGGACTTGGAGGGCTAGGGTGGAAGCTACTCCCTGACTATGGGAAGGATGAGGCTCGAAGGTAGTTTGGGGTGGTTGATTGGAGAAGGTAGAAGTGGACAAAGGAAGTTGAGCATAGGATGGAAGAAAGGTGGAGGAAGGTGAAGATGGAAGTGAAGTGGAAGGAATGGGGGAAGAGGAAGAGGTTGCATCCCCTCCTTTGGTTCTCTTAGCCCTTGTAGGAGGCTGTAACTCTTGGAATTCACCTTTGTTTGGTGTTAACCTTAAAACTCTTTGAAATCATTTAGGGGAAAATGATCTAATTCAATCCATCTTAACTCAACAATTCCCTCCTTCTAGCACGAGTTTTGTTGATGGGTGCTTTAACACTTCTCAACACAGGAAGTGCATAAGTGCACTACCTCTCTTGAAAGGAAATCTCCAACAACAAGTGCTAAAAATCACCCCAAGGTCTCTCGGGTGTCAAGTCATGACTTGCTTGGAATTCCTTAGTTGTTCTTATGTGATTTTTCTATTAATCATAAGGAAAACTTATGTAGTTAATCTAGAGGGGAATTGGTTCCTTGAAAGGAGTTCTTGAGATGGGAAATTTATTATTTAGTTGTTGTAGGTTCAGGATAGTTGTCCAAAACTCCTATTTTAACTTTAGATTTGGATTTACAATGTGCAATGAACCTTGTTGAAAGTCACTATAAAAAAAGGAAAAGGGGGTAGGGAAAGGGAGAAATTCTTGGATCTAATACTAGCAGTGAACAATGATCATGGAGGACCCTGTAGTGGATAGCCTTCCTAAAACAAAGTTCCACTTAACCAAAAATGAAGTACAGTATCATGAAACCTATGCAATCTTCTAAGGTCTATATATTTTCAATCTTTCATCCACCATAAAGTATGCACAAGAGACAAAATCTAAGTGAAACATTCATATATAGTTTAGACTAGCTTTACAGAACAATTTATCAACAATAAACAACAAAAATCATGAACTGGAAGGGAATCAACATGAAAAAATTCTTCAAAATCAATGGACAACATCATCTAAATACTAAAGCTAACAAAAATATGAAGAAAATCAAAGTTAATCTACTCAAATTCATAAACTAAGAGAAGATGAATGATGAAACATGAAGTTGGAACTAAAAAATCCACCACGTCAATGAATTTCTATTAAAATTCTAGCAACATGTCTTTACAACAACTCAACTCTCTCTTGTAAATAAGAGGAGACCTCCTATTTATAGTGTCCCAAAATAAAAATGAATGGCTAAGATTGATTTGCATTTTGTGGCCAAGATTCACTACAAATTAGGGTTTGTCCTACCCCAAAATATATTACAATATAAAATTATATTTTATTTTTATCCCTATTTTGTCTTCATGTGGGCAGCACTATAACATTTTATCTTCTAGTAGTTTGCCTTTGTTGTAGCTACTATGTGAGATGCTTTTCATCAATGATAGGGTTCCCTTCCTATTTCCTCAGAATGGAATATTCCATGAACTTGTTGATCAATGTCAGAAGCTTGTCAATCTCCATTATATCAGATTGGATCACTTTAAAGTTCCATTTCTTGGATCGGTTGGTGAGGGTGTCCTAGTCACTGTCATACTTGGTGGTATTGTCTCTCACCTATTCAAATTTGGTGAAAGCCCGAGCAAAAAAAATCATAAAATCAGTTGTGAGCTCGCCTGACATTCCATCTTCCACCGTCTTGTGGAAATAGGGCTTTATCTTTTCCAGATCCAGTTCAACAACGGGCATGTTATAATCTATCAACAACTTTATGTATTCTTCACATACTGTTCTAACTTCCTTTTCCCAATCAATGTCAAGCTCCACTTCATGGAGAAATCTCTCTAGTATTTCCTTTCTATGGTTGAAGCTTAGCTTCCACATATCTACTAGCCAGTGACCGTCCTTTCTCATTGCAAGCTCCTTTTCCCACATCCTTTCAGGCATCTTGAGGATGGCTTCAATTTTAGGGTAGGTTTCCTCGTACACTTTTGGGAAGCCAATGCAGAACTTCCTCATTCCCTTAAGGTATTTTTGTACTTCTAAGAACTTCTTGGCTATTTGGACAACATGATTAATTCCCATGTTCCTAATGTAGAGGACTTGCTAGAACCAATCCTCATTAGTCTTAATCAAATTATTTCTTTTCTCTAGTTTGTCAATTTGGTCCTTAGACAATAGCTGTGGTGGTGTAGAGGATGTTGTGGGAAGCTCCTCGGTAGATGATCACTATTGGATGTAAGCCACAAGATCTTCTATTTGTGCCATCATCTCCTCCTTTGAAGACTTGTCTTTGTGCATTTGATGCACCACTATTTTCTAATCCCTAGTGGCTTTCCCCAAGTTGATGGTGGAGACATTATAACTTAATCCCTCTACTCCAATCATAGGTGTGGTTACCTGCACTGTCCTCAATCTAGGGGAATCCATGGTCAATTGGGACTTGACCTTAGGCTTCTTTTCCTTCCTTATGCTGACTCATACTCAAGATAGGATAGCCTAAAGGCTCACTTTGGGGTCCTTTGGAGCTAGAGCCTTATTTTCCAATTATTTTTCCAACCACTCAGGCATATGAGATTCTCCCTTGGGTGATTCACAATCACCTTCTTCTTTGGATGTCTTGCTTTCAATCTCTTTGTCACCTAGGGATTCAAGCTTCATCTTCATGTCTTCTTCTTCTTCTTCATCATCAAAGTCCCATATGAACACTATGTCTTTGATTGGGGACTTGGTCGGTGTGCACTTCTAAGGACTATCCTCCCTTTCAGAGGTCTTTTCTTCTTCTTCAAGCTCATGCCTATGTTCTTTAGGATGTTCTTCTTCCAGGATCTTCTTTGTTTCAACCTCTTCTTCGGGTTTACCTTCTTTTTTTTCTTCCTTTTCTTGTTCTTGTTTTCTTGAAAGAGACATCCCCTCACCATGCTTAGGGATTTTTCCTGCTACCCTATAGAAGGTGTAGTATCTTCCTCCACTTTATCATCTAGGTCCTTTTCTTCATTAGAGGGTGACCTTTCAACTTTCTCCTTGACATTCTTGAGGTGCTGGGCCAATTCTTCTTCTAGGTCCAAGTCAAAAAGTTTCTACAATATACTTGGTTCCTACCTCTCCTTCATCCTCCTCAAATGATCATGTTTCTTCTCCCTCATAGATCACTTCATCAATTATCAATGGTTGATCCTCTAGATGTTCATGGTATTCATCAGCTTCTTCTTCTATGGCCTTTTCCATTTCCATCTCTTACTTTTCTAGTTCTTCATATATTAACATGGTTGCTTCCATGGAAGGTGGTTTAGTAAGAGGTGGAGGAGGAGTAGGGAGGTTAGTAGAAACTTGTGCAAGAAGAGCTTGCACAATGGGATTTAGAAGCACCCCAAAGAGCTTTGTTTGTATATTTTGTATGTGTTTCACAAGAGCTTCTGGTAGGGAAAGAGTAGGCATAATGGTGGTGGATGTTGTTAATGAGAGGCTTATAGAAGAGGAAGAAGGAAAAGAGGTGGTGGTGGAAGAAGAATCTATTACCATTATTGGTCTTGTCGGCGGAGTGGAGTCAAGTTGGATTGATAGATCCACCATAGGAAAAGAAGAGGAAACTACCTAAGAAATAGGTGGAGGAGCAATGGTAGTAGTGGTAATAGCAGAGGCAGTAGGTGGGGATTTAGGTTTCTCAACCTCTATTTTTGTTTCTTCAACCTCTTGGAGCGGATCTTCTTGTATGGGTGGCAATCCTTGAAATCCTCTTGATTTATTCTATTTCTTGGAGGGTTCACCCTATGAGGCTTTCCTTGAATAGAATTTATGTTTTGGCTCTTATTCAACCATCTCTTTTATTTTCCTAGAGTGAGTATTTGGTGGGGATGATGGAGTTTCCTTAGTAGTGGCATCAGTATCAGTGGTTATGCCCTCAGCTCCACTCTTGGTTGAGCTCTTTATTTCTTCTTTTAGCTAACTGTAAGTTAGAGCGACTCCTTGCTACTTTAGTCAAGAAATCTACCCCTCAACCCATTCTCTTATCTTATCCTCCATGAGCTTGAATAGAATATCAAGGTCACTAACCTCTGCTTCATCCCAATCTTTTGAAGGATGTGGAAAATTGGGAATTGCACCATATCGAGGATTGAGTATTGTATCTTCCTCTTCAACCACCTAGTCGGGCACTGGGAATAGTTTGACAATTTTAAAAAAATATGCCATCATGTGCATGTAGTGACTCATTCACATTTCTTTGTTGTCCTTATAATTTACCTAGAAGTCCTCAACATTGTGCACATGGGAATACTCAATTTTGACTTCCTTCTTGAGTTTTCCATAGGGGTCCATTCGTTTCTGGGTAGTGTGCAACTCCAAGTTGTATTCTAAAAGCTCCTTCTCTAAATAATCCATGCATATAGATCCAGGAAGTGCATACTGGCCTTGATTGAAGGAGATGGGATAAGGAATCCATGCTTGCTGCTCAAGAGTGAGTGAGTGTATTGTAGCTATCTTGATACTTCCAATAGTATCATCTGGTCATTAGGATACCTGGGAAGCTTGTTGGGTCTATATGAGAATCCCTCAATCTGGATGTAGGTGAATTTTAGGAACTAGATGAATAGGAATATGAACTAACAATGAAAGTGTCAGTGTTGTGAGAGACTTACCTCTTGAAACCACCTCCAAGTACTTTGATAATATGGCCAATGAATGCATCATTAACCACACGGTAGTCCTTCTTAAAGTTCCTGTACTGGAGTTGAGGGTACATATCATAGAATTTGAATTCCCACCATGGACTTTCCTCATTTGGAGATATAAATAGCCTCATATATTATAGTTTGTCTAATAAGAGGTAGACCAAATTGGATGTCATATAGAATCGAGAGGTTTTCTTCACTACTACAAATTTCTCATGTAAGGAATTTTTGATTGTCTCAACCAAATAGAACTTGGCCTTCCCTTTGAGGATTTCCTCTATAAAGTACCACACCACTCTTGAAAGAAGGCTACAGTGGGGAGACCCATGAACCTGCTTAGTAATGTTACCAAATCATGGTAGTCTTCGAAGAACTCACTTCAGAAGAGCTCTTGGGGTACTTTGTTGGCGCTGCCCCTCTTATCCTTTAACCAATATTGATTAATCAATCATTTAAATTTGAGGGGGTCTTCATCCCAAGTGGCCTTACCATCTTCAATTGTTGCTTCCTCCATGTCATCAAAAGTAGGAATGTGGAAATCCCGCCCTATTGATTTAGTGGACAAATCTGCCAATATGTTTCCATCTCTATCCACTATTGTCTTGGTTTCTTCTTGATAGGCTTCCCCACGAGCCATGACAAGTTCCAGGGCCACAAGAGTAGGAGGGAATTTAATAGCTTTTGCTAACCCACTCTTTATGATCTTTCTTACATTTTCTATTGTGGGGTTAATTTTGACCCTCTGTTTGAACTCATCGATGTTGATGTGTCTTAGGTTGGTGTTGGAGATATCTTTCCATCTTGTGGTGATCTAGGAGTTGATAGGCTCCCCTTGGAACTTATATTTAATTTTATCTTTATCTTCTTTACCTCTAGGGGTCTTTGCTGCTATTTTTCCTTTCTCTTTCTCCATGGTTGCCTCTGAAGGTCCTGCACCTGATTCCATATATCCTACAAACAAGGATGTCATAAGCATATTAAAGCATGAAAACATAAAGAGCATTAGCCAAACCCTACAAAATAGTGTTTGATTGAATAATCCATCATATAATGATCTTAAGATGTCTTCCATATTATTGTTAGTCACTTATTCGGGGCAGTTATGGTCATGTGAGCCTAGGGGTGCAGACTTCCCTAGGCTGATAGCTATTCTAAAGGGAAAAAAATGCATGGCGACCTCCAAGCTTCCACCTGCTTTAGGATTTAGTTATTTTGTGGGGTCCACCAAGGAGACTAGGCCATTTTAGCATGTGGGTCAAAGTTAGTTTGCAAATTGGAAGTCATCAAGTTTGTGTTTTAGTCATGTAGGTCTGGATTAGGTAGAGGCAATGAGTCACTTAGCTATTAGGGAGTCTATTGTTAAAATGGCACTAGTGTGATGGAGTTCCATAGGCAACATTCCACACTATGGAACTTGTAGCGTTGGAGTACCACCTTGCCTTGGTTTGGCATTCAAGTTGATTGTAGGCCTAATAGGGCAGGTGGATGGTAGGTGATAGCTGTTAGAAATGACAAAGATCAAATGGTGGTTCGGTAGGGGAAACCTACATCATTGGGTCTATGGAGGAAATTGACAATTACTTCATTCATTATTGGTTAGGTGACATTGGTGGGAATGGGCCCCACATAGTGGGTCGAGGGTGGCTACTTTCCATTTAAAATGATGAGACCAAGATGAAATCCTAGTAACCAAGACCCAAGAGGAATGGTCCATGTTGAGTCTAGCACTTGGTTGCTTCATTTTGGCTCATATGGTCTTGGCGGGTTTGAGACCCACAATGTGGAAGGATGGCAGTTGAAGGTCGTTTGGAGGAGTGGGATACTGACAGTGGACCGCAAATAGAGGTCCGCGGGGCAAGGCCTACAAATAGACATTTGGTTGCTTTAAAGCCCAATAGAATTGATGGTGGTGGGGTGGTCAAAGCCTGACAACTAACAAACTTTGATGAGCATTCCATAAGAAGAAGCTCACAAATGTGGACTTGAGAGGATCAATGGAGCATACCCTTGCTCATGGATTTTAACAAAGTTTGGAGTGACCAAGCCAAGGGTGATCTCCACTATGGAAAACCTAAGAGCAATGAATGTTGTGCAGAATTGTTTGATGGTTTCAAAGGCATGCTGATGCCTGAGGTGTGGTTGTGTGCCGAAAATGAGTGAATTCCCTAACTCAATAATGGCCATAGGGATTTGAAGTTCTACGAGCTATTGATTGCCAATTCCCAAAGGCTTATCAAAATTCTAATTGATGGGTTTTGTTTTCCAAAGCTTGCTTTAACTAGATTTGTAGTTTTCCTTAACGAACTTAACAAATTTTGAAATAAATGAAGGAAAAATCAAAATGAGGTGTGTGGTAAAAAACTAATCTTCAAAATCTAATGAAGCAAGATGAAATAGCAACAATTGAAGGCTCATAATTGACAAATTGGCTTAACAAGCACAACGATGGTGATTACAAGGATCTTTGATTAACTTTGGACAAACTGAAAGGTGAAAATGATGTCCCATTGTAGGCCACTTATAGAATTTAGTGCATTAAATGTCCCTCATAAATGCAGGTATGATGGGTCAAAAGGTTGGTGAATAGTCATATTTCAAAAGTAGCCACAGGAAGGGTGGAGTCTATAAGGCAGATGACAAGTAGGACTTAGCCATTGAGTCAACAATGGAAATGACAATGAGAGAGGTGAGTCCCATGCTTCAGAAGGTCACTAGGAGTTAGCCATTGAAAATGATAGAGAGACCAAGGAAACCTATGAGGGGCGACCCTTAGAGGTAGACCTACCTAGCTCCATGGACACCGGTTTGAGAAGTGAAGGCAAACAACCAAGGAATCTTTGCAAATGCCTAAAGCCTTGAAAATTTTGAGGGGGGTGAAATATGGTTGACTTGAGATGACCCTTCTAAGGTTCAATGACCACTTGGGACACAAAACAAGGGGAACACTAAATGAGGCGATGAAAAAATGACCCGACGAAGCGAGAAGAAAGAGGGTCCCTGTTCTGAACATGGCATGTGTGCTATAGGCACAACAGTTATGAGATCAGTCAATGGAGGGGAGTTCACTTCCAAAATATTTCTTTGCAATCTCTGAGATAGGAATCAAGAGGGATTTCTGCAACTTACTGAGAAGAAGTGAAGGTGTCAACTAAGTGGGTTGTAGTGTTGCAAGGATAGGTGCTTAAGTCCTTGGAAGACCTCTTCAACTATAGAGATCAAAATTGCACAAGACAGTAAATTTTTATTTTACATTGGTAGCTCCACAAACCTATTCAGAATAGAGTGATCCGAGATGAGGTCAAGAAGGACAGTTTTGAACTCTTGCAAGTTAGTAGTGTAGGATGTGTGTGCTGGAAACCATTTCTATAAGGAAAGCATTGCAAGTAATCTTGGATGAGGAGGTCAGAAGGTTTATGCAAGTACTTAGAGCTTTAGAGGGAGTCCCATCATCATGAAGAACTATTGTAATGTATATTTCTATGTGACAAAGAAGTATGAGGTGAAAGCCCTTGTTAGTGTATACTTCTCTGTGATGGAGAAGTATGAGGTGAAAGCCCTTGTTAGTGTATATTTCTCTATGATAGAGAAGTATGAGGTGAAAGCCCTTGTTAATGCATTTTTCTTTGTGATGGAGAAATTTGAGGTGAAATCCCTTGTCCATCTCTAAGATGGATATGTGGTTCTTTCCACCCTTTGGGAGTAGCCATGGTCGATGCCATGTTGAGAGACTCCATGACAACATCTCGTTGAGAGACTCTATGATGAATCCTTTGTACTTGCATTTTTCCACACATAGGAGTATCCATGGTGGATGCCATGTTGAGTGACTCCATGATGACATCATGTTGAGTGACTTTGTGATGGGAACTTGTGCACATGTTCCTATCCACACATGGGAGTAGCCATGGTGGACATCATGTTGAGTGACTCTATGATGATATCACATTGAGTGACTCCGCAATGATCTCTTTTCCACAAATGGGTGTAGCCATTGTGGGTGTCATGTTGAGAGATTCTGACATGATAATTTAAAAGGATTCCTCCATAGCTAAGAGGGAGTGTTGATGTTATAGATGTGGGTTTCATCCTTCACCTGATTTAAATGATTATCAAATAAATAAAGCCATGGCTACTTATTTATTTGAATCCAACATTGATGAAGGGGCACTTCTATTCAAATAATAATTTATATATTTATTCTTGAAAGCCAAATCTAAATGTAAATTTCACCACCTCTGGAAAAGTCATCTTGGTTTGAAGGAGGCCGAATCTTCATAAAGAGTCACTAGAAGTATAAATACAAGGTGATTCATTCCTTTTTTGGTATCCAATAATTATCAAGAGAAAGTTCTCATAACTTTTGGGAGAAGTTCAGTATCTACAACAGTATGATATTTTTCTTTCAAGGAGGTTGATATTCTTCATTTATTGTGTATTTTTATCAAGAGTTCTATCATTATCATTGCATCAGATCGGCCCTGTGATTGACCAAAGTTGTAAGGCTTATTGGTGCTATTTTATCAATATATAAGTGATATATTATTTCTTGTTTTTTTTCTCCCTTAAGGAGGGTTTTCCTAGGGTATATGTTGTGTTCTATTGTTTATAACTGTTCTATTTCTACTTAATTCAATTATAATCCTAAAAACTAACAAAAGGACCTTTGTAGTCATTGGATTTCTAATACAATCATTTTTCAACATTCACACACCAAAATGAAAAGTTGAAAAAAACACACTACATATTGTACATTTGTCACCATATCATGCATGTGGTCCCATCATTAGTGATTGATGAGAGGTCACTGATTGACCTCCAACCTCTGATGCCTCCATCCTCCAATAGGCTTGCTACTTAATTAGCAAATTTGGCTTTGAGACTCTATTTTATAATGCTCCCTACAAGATGGATGCCACTTACAAGTGATAGTGCATCCATTTACAATTGAAGCACTGACACACCTTGACTTTGATAATATACAACATTTTCCTAGACTTTTTGAACTATAACACAATATCTCTATAAGAACTCTACTTCAATGAGAACTTATCACTAGATACTAAATCTAAGGTGTAGGATTTATAAACTATAAATAAAAAAAAATTACTAATTTAAATGAATAACTTTGGGCAAGTGTCACATACTAAGAAAACCAAAATTCATAGTAGAATATGTCACTTGCAGGATCTACTATCAAATCATGCTCCTCGCATAACTACCTACCCCGTGGATCATTATATTTATCCTATCAAAATCTCATTATATCTTGGGTGGCCTTTTTCACACAGTGAGCAATGCAACAATCTAGACATAACAATAATCATCCTGCAATAAATAAGCATGGCTTGCAAAAATAGATAAATTCACCTTTTCTCTCTACTTGTGAGCCTTAAAAATCATTGGTTTGAGAATTTGATGTTATAGTTTCAATTTCCCACTCGTAGATTGCATGTACGACCTCCCCTGCCAACATATAGAAAAATCAAGCTTACCATAGGTGAAATTGTGACTGGTAGCAAAAATATTTTTAAAATGAACAGATAATGGCTATGATGTTCTATGTAGCCTCTCATAGAAGATTCTCCCTTGAAAATGGATGGAGTTGTGGTCTCTGGCCTCTAGATAGTAGAAACCACACACAAAAATCGCTCTCAAATATCTCACATCCTTCTAAACCATCAATCATGCCTTCAACACAATAAAATAATGCTTAAACAAAGGACACACTAAATAAGAGGATTATAAATGAAAATGGTGACACCTTTGGAAGAAAACTATGCCCCAAGAATAGCAAATTGTGCCCTTGAATGAGATTCATAGCCTCTGAAGCTCCAACACCATGCCCATTTGATCAACTTATTGTATTGGATTTCCTTCTATATACAATTGTTCCTTTCACATACACTCATGAGTTTTAACAAAAGTAGCAGCAACTTGCATAGAAGCTCTCACTTCTTTTACATATAAATCTCCTAGCTTCTACCGTAAATGCTCTGCAACACAACCCCTAGCATGGAATGGCATATATTTTTTCTTTGTCATGGTCTCTTATGAATTTGAAGACATGCATGAGGAGCTTAGTTTCCAAGCATTATCTTTTAAAAAAATAAAGAGAATACAATCTGGTACAACTATATTGTTTGCCACAAAATGTTCTATTTTCTACTCTACGCTAAAGATATAAATAAAAAAAATCCACTTTCATAAATTATAGGGATTTCACCATCCTATTTCATAAGCCTACTATGATACCATATGAGAAATATGGCTGAGATAGAAGCTACAAATAATTCAATTCAAAATAATATGTGCTTCATCTCACCCTTTTCATTCAAATACATTAAATATTTATAGGGTTTCTCACATCCTATTTTATAGGAAACAAACAAAACAACCTCCCTATTAATATGGAGATATTATAACAAATATCCTATAATACCATTCATGAGTATAACACATTAACCACTAAATATTGAGATTTATTGTTATTTCAACAATATATACGACTAACCATCGAAACCTATATTAGTGAGTTTTTTATTAAAATCACTATTACAATAATAATTACCTTTCTACATTTACATAATTACTAACACCTCAAATATAATGTAAACATTAATTTTCATAATACTATGTATGTATGTATGCTTGTATGTATATATGTCTACTTATATGCATGTCTTTAGAGGGAGGGGGAATTTTAAGAGATAGAGAGAGTTATCTAGGTAGGGTGGGATGGAGAGAGGGAGGGAGAGACCTAAGAGAGAGATAGAGAGATAGAGATAGAGAGACTTGAGAGAGGGGGAGGAAGTGAAAGGGAGATACCTAAGAGAGAGGGAGTGGGAGAGAAGGTGTTGGAGCAAGAGAGACTTAGATAGGTAGGGTGGGAGGGATAGAGGGAGAGAGAGAGATAGAGAGAGGGGGTGGGAGAGAGAGAGACTTGAGAGAGATGGAGAGAGAGAGAGAGAGAGAGGGAGGAGGGAGAGAAAGAGAGAGTTATTTAGGTAGGGTTCTAGAGGGAGGGAATTGAGAGTGTGAGGGGGGGTGAGAGGGAGATACTTGAGAGATATGGAGAGAGAGGGAGTGGGAGAGAGGAAGTGAGAGAGAGAGACCTAAGAGAGGTAGAGGGTTGGAAAGGAGTGACCTAAGAGAGAGGGAGAGAGAGAGGGAGTGTGAGAGAGGGGGTTGGAGTGAGAGGGAATCATCTAGGTAGGGTGGGAGGGATAGAGAGAGAGGGGGGAGAGATAGTTAACTAGGTAGGGTGCTAGAAGGAGAGACCTGAGAGAGAGAGAGAGAGGGGGGCATAAGGGTTGAGGGATTAGGGTTGAGGTTCCAATGTATAGGGTAGAGGGTTGAGGGTTTAAGCATTTAAGGGTTGAGGGGTTAAGTCTTGAAGGTTTAAGGGTTTAAGAGTTGAGGGATAAGGTTTAGGGTTTAATGGTTTAGGGTTGATGGATTAGGATTGAGGGTTGAGGGTATAGGATTGAGTATATAGGTGTCAGGGTATAGGGTTGAGGGATTATGGTTGAGGATCCAATGTATAGGGTAGATGGTTGATAATTGAGGGATCAAGGTTTAATGTATATTCTAGTGGGTAGAGGGATTAGGGTTTAAAGGTTAAGGGTTGAGGGATTAGGGTTTGTGACCAATGACATAGTATAGGTTAGCTATACCTAATCCATATGGATTCAAGGAATATTTAAACTACTAAGGACCAATCCTAATAAGATATTCAATATCAATAAAAATGAAGAAGCCATCAAAAATAACATGCTAAAACATGAAAGCTTGACAAACATCTATTCTAAGACATTGAATCTTATCCTATTGGGGGAGTAGTATTACATTTATGTGGAATGGAAACCCTTTCCCAATCCCTTGGATAATATGATCCTTTCCAATCAATTTTATTGATTAAAATCAATGAAAACTGATGAAAAAGATGAAAAAAAACATGATAAAAGATAAATTAACATGATAAAAACTAAGATGTTTGATGAAATTTTATGCTAACCTATTCTAAATGTGCACAAGATTCAAAGATGCAAGTCCTAGATTCCCAAATATACTAAATGGATGCAAACTAAGTTACCATGGAAGCCATTAATGCATTCTTAAGCTAGTTATGCATGAAAATTAATATAAAATGCTATTAAACATAAAACATCGATGCAAATTAGAGTAATTTTCAAGAGCATAAGTTTTCTCTAAAAAGGTTGATCCCTATTTAATAGCTGAAAAGTATATTTATAGAATAGGCAAAAAGAAACTGATGGTCAAGATTGAAGAATCAATCAATGGTCATGATGGAAAGAAGATGGAGGTATGGATCATTGATTCCCATCAAAAGTTGATAATGCAAGTTGATATTTAATCAAGGGCTCACAATCATGCAAATAAGCAAACTTTCAAAACTTGCTCAAGATTTTTTTTGAAAGTTTATTACAAAGAAGAATATTCGCTTTTTTGAATGAGTGTAAAGGGAGAATATTCTCAAATAATATTCTCATGAAAGTGGATGAGGAAAATTAGTATTTAGCTAATTAAAACAAATTTTTAATGTGTAAAGAGGAGGGATATTCCATAGGAATATTCCCTATTGGAGGAATTCAATATTTAGCATTAAATAATTAGTTTATTTAATGAAAGGGGTGGGATTACGAGGGTTTAGGGTTGAGTGTTTAATGGTTTAATGGTTGTAGGTATAGGGTATAGAGGGAGGTATGGAGGGAGAGAGATGGAGGGAGAAGTGAGATAGAGAGGAGAGAAGAGGAGGGAAGGACAAAGAGATGAGGGTTGAGGATCCAATGTATAGGGTAGAGGG
>VDFB02271358.1:950887955-951058635 GCA_007258455.2 Sequoia sempervirens
TGAGGGTTGAGGATCCAAAATGTGGTATTGGAGGAATGGAGGGGTGAAGGAATGGATGAAGGAATGGAAATGGAGGGAAGGGAATGGTTGGAATGGAGGGGAGGGGTGGCTGGAATGGAAGGAAACATGAAGGAGGGGAATGAGGGTGGATGGAAAGAGGCATGAAAATGAGGTCAAGGGCTGAGAGACTAGGCCGAGGATCATGGCCTAGGGCCTAGGGCCTACAATAAGGGCTGAGGGATCAATGGCTCTAGGGATCATGGGTTGGGTTGGCTCAGGATTCTAGTGGAGTGGCTCATGGCAGATGACTCATGGCCCAGGGACTGGGCCTGAGTGGACTAGGTCTGAGGATCAGGGCTGAGTGGCCTAGGGCACGGGTGAGGGTGAGGGTAGGGGGGCTGAGTAAGCCATGGGTTTGGGCGGTTGGACAAAGAGGTTTGGAGGAATGGGGTTTGAGGGTTTTGGGGTATTGAAGGGTGGAGTGTTGAGGGGCTGGAAGGCCAGTGGCTGGAGGGCCGGAAGGCTGAGGGGTTTAATGGAGGGAGAGGTGGATAGAGGGATACAGGGGTCGAGGTCAAATGTACAAGGCAGAGGGTGGGCTTCCAAGTGTTTACAAGCCAAGGGAACATGGTTGAGGACTATGGTTGAGAATCGAGGGGTTCAAGGTTTTAATGTACAGTGCAGAGGGTAGAGGTCGAGGGGTTTAAGGCTGAGGAATTAGGGGTTTTAGGTTGGAGGGATTATGGTTGAGGGGTTTAGGGGTTTAGGATTTAAAGGTTGAGGGATGGAGGGAGGGTTTAGGTGGTATTGAGGGGTGGTAGGGGTTTGGACATTTTAATGGAAAGGAAGGAGGGTATAGTGGAAGGAGGAATGAGAGAGAAAGGAAGGAAGTGGAGAGATGGAGTAGTGGATAGTGGAGGAATGGGAGAGATGGAGGTTCGGAGGGATTCAATGGTAGGGGTGAGGGTAGGCTGGAGGGGTGGGTGGGAGGCACAGTCCAAATGTACAGGGGCAGAGTGGCACAGGGGCTGAGGGCCTAGGGCTCATGGCTGAGGGACTATGGGTTACAATTGGAAAAACTGAGGGCCGAGGGTTTAAGGGTTTAAATGGCTGAGGGATTATAATGAGTCGAGAGATCTGGCAGATTTTAAAGAATGAAGAGTAGTGGGGTCGATGGAGGGCTGGAGGTGGAGGAGGGAGGGGCTGGAGGGCAGAGCTGGAAGGATAGGGGTTGTGGGTCCAATGGCAGGTGGTGAAGAGGGACAAATGGAGTGGATAAGGAAGGAGAGAATGAGAGAAGGGAAGGATAAAGATAGGAAGGGTTTAAGGAAGGAATGAAGAAGGGAGGGAAGGGATGGAGGGAGATGGAGAGGAAGATGATGTGAAACCAAAAAGATACATATATATATATATATATATACATATATATATATATATATATATATATACATATATATATATATATATATATATATGAGAGAGAGAGAGAGAGAGAGAGGAGAGAGAGGAGAGAGAGAGAGAGAGAGAGAGAGAGAGAGAGAGAGGAGAGAGTTGAGAGGGACATCAAGAGGTGTTTGTGTAGTATAGGGTTGAGGGATTAGGGTTTAAGGCATAATGTCCAAGGTTGAGGGTTTAGGGATAGGTTTAGGGTTAAGTGAGAGACCTAGATGGATAATGGGGGATGGATGACTAAGGATAAAGAAAGAGAGAAGAAACCTATAGAAAATCAACATTTTTATAGTGCGAGCACATTTTGAAGAAGTTGAGATGTAGTCATTTGTATAGCAAGACAAAACACGCTTGTGTTATAACATGAGCACATTTTGGCTTGCTCTAAAAATGGTAAAAATTTCAACACACCCATGATCTCTAGGAAAAAATTCTCTATATTCTCCTAGTTATGCACATGTTTCAACAAAAAGAAGTTTTTGATGCTTTTGTGAAGTGTACATGCAAAGTTTCACATTCTACCACCTTTGCATGAAATAATAGAGTTTTCACTTCAAATTTGATATATATCAATTAAAGTCTCAATTCCACTCAAAAGTGATAGATAATTGAACATTGAAAAGGAAATAGGCTTGTACAAAACTCAAATTGTTGAGGAGTTTGATGCAAGAAGAAACAAAGGCTACATAATTGGGTAGAATCCTCCATTCAAATCTCTATTTTTTAGGTATGTGAAGTCTTTACACATTTTCTTTAATTCTATTTTTGATTGCTTTTATTTTATTATTATACATATTCTATGTTCATCATTGTTTGTTTTTCATTATAGCCTTAGCCCCTCTTGGCACATTTTAAACTACACAATTCTTATAACTTGCCAATTACATTTTTAAACCACATCTCTTTGAGGAATTTTGCTAAACAATTGACCTACCTTTTGTATGCTTCCACATTTTGTATACACATATATATGAGAGTAGTTATAAGTATGTAATATAATACATCATTTCTCAACCCTTTTCTATGGATGTGCATACCCCTTTCCAAAGCTTTCATTTTGGTATAGGCGTGGGAGATGTTGGAAAATATAGTGGAATTTGGTTTTACACCTATAAATTACATTTTCTTGAAATTTTCTAAAGAATTTTCAACAAATCCATTTTGTGCATATCTTGCAATCATTCTAATCCATGAGGACATATCTCATCGAGGTATTTTGTCAAATAGTTCTACCAAGCAGCTGATTGCCTTGTCTATGCTACCAAATTTTCCATACATGTCTACCAAAGAATTTTATCAAACAACATAGACAAGGAAATCAATTGTTTGAAAAAATGTCTCAAAGAAATGTGGTATCATTGTGATGTGAATTTTTTCAAACAACTGATTTCCTTGTCTAGGCTACCAAATTTTCCATGCATGTATACCAAAGCATTTTATGAAACAACATAGACAATGCATTCAATTGTTTGAAAAAATGCCTCAAAGAAATGTAGTCTCATGGTGATTGATGCTTGGATACCTTGCTCAATAGAGGGAGTGACCCTTATTCTCTACAAAATAGGAATATACTCCTCCCACATTAATATATCTTCATCTATTTTGGTTTTCATCTCTATTTCTAAATTTACCTCATCACTAAACTTACCTACAAGGGATTGCAAACATTCTCTCCACCCTTTCATAGCTAGGATCATTCCTTTGGGTTTGGGTTTCAAGTCTCTTTATTCAAGGCTACTAGAAACATGGGAATAGGTGTAACTAAGTAATAGGGCCAAATAGGTGATGTAAGTATGAAGTCAATTTCCCTTCTTGATTTTTAAGTTCTTCCTTTGTGTTCTCATCTTTTTTCATTCTCTTAATTATACTTTATTTTGTTCTTGAAGATTCTCTGGTTTATTTCCTTTGTTATATTGAGCCTTAGGGTATAGCTCCAACATTGGGTATGGTGCTTCTAACCATCTTATTGATCCAACCACCATGTTTATATCTCTATTGTCAATATAATAATCCTTTGGATTTGATCAATCCACTTCCTCTATAGGGTGGTCAAATATCCTTTCAATGTTGTACATGGGATGTAGCACTTTCCTATGAAATTATTATTCCTTGGAAATCAATGTGAGACCCCATTTCTATGAGGCATTTTTTCAAACAGCCCACTACCTTGTCAATTCTACTGCATTGACAAGCTAGTGAGCTAGTGAGCTGACTAGCTTGTCTATGGTACCACATTTTGCATACATGTCTACCAAAATTTTTTTGTCATGAAATTCACATACCTTGTCCATGCTTCCATTTTGTGCCTATCTTGTAATAATGGAATTCCATGGGAACACATTTCTTTAAGGAATTCCATCCAAAAATTCATTTGAGATTTGATAAGCTAGTGAACTCACTATCTTGTCTATGGTACCACATTTTGCATACATGTCTACCAATTTTTCTTTTTCAAATGATTCACATGACTTGTCCATGCTTCCATTGTTTTCCTATCTTAAAATCATGGAATTCCATGAGACCACATTTATTTAAGGAATTCCATCCAAAAATTCATGTGAGCTTTGACATGCCAGTGAGCTCACTAGCTTGTTAATGCGGTAGAATTGACAAGGTAGTGGGCTGTTTGAAAAGATGCCTCATAGAAATGGGGTCTCAAGGTGATGTCATTCCATCAAAAAATTCATGTCAACTTTGTCTATTCTAGAAATACTTTTATATATGATGATTGTGAGTATTTTTTATGAAGGATTGAATGACATATTTCATTTATTTGTATGGATTCATTTTTTAGGAACTAATATTTGTCTCTTTATCAATAAATAGATAAAATTATTAGTCATGCCGATGAAACTATCAAGGATTAAACCAACATAGGAAGAGACCCAAGCTAAGAATGCAAAGAAAGTAGCATGGAAGAAGAAATTGGAAATGATTGATGAAGACATATCAATTGAATAGGAACCTCAACCATCAAGAAGAGAAACAAAATTGGCAACACAAAGGGAAAAAATGCAAAAGCATCCTACTAAGAGAGATTTGAATACAGTAGTTGGACACACACCCTCTACTAAAAGTGAATATTGAGGGGCACCATCTACCACAAGTGAATATGGAGGGACACCATCTACCAAAAGTGAATATGGAGGGACACCATCTACCACGTCTCAAGTTGTGAGGACACCATCACTCACATTTGAGGAAGGAGGTATGCCATCATTCCCATCTCAATCTCAAGGTATGTCATCTACTCCATCCTTGATTAAAGGTATTCCATCTAACCCATCTCATTTAAATATTGATGAAATTCATAATGTTGAGATGAATGTACCTATGAGAACACCACCTAGAATTTTGCATAGAAAGCAGAAGTTTTTGATTAATATTGATGAGAATATTTTTTAACCAATGGAAGGTAAGATTCCAAAAAAAACTTGTAGAATATATGCTCATAAGAATTGGAGATTTTTCTTTGAAAATTTAAATGAGACTGCAAGATGTCAACTATTTGTTGAAATGATATGAAGTATAAAGTATAGGTACATAATGAAGATTCTTGGGTTGAGAACATCAGTTGCTTCAAGTGAAAATACTATTGTGAAGAATATAATGTCCATGCTTATGAGAGTGTGGGTAATACCTCATGCTCAAAATATAGAAATGTCAACTGACGTGTCATTACATTGAATTTAGTAAGTAATCAAACAAGGAAATCTTGTCTCATTAGAAAGACAAGTCAACAATTGAGAATTAATAGAAAAAAATTATCAAGAGCCATTCAAAGGTGCCAAAGATTAAGGACACCAATTCCATTGAATTATGGGAATTCTTGGAGAGACTCCCATGAAAAGATAAAATAGTTGTTGAAGCATTTAGATCACTAATTGAAGACTATTGGAAGAGTAAAACAAGGCCATCTCTAAATCAAAAGGATGTGGTAAGAAGGAGAATCGGTAGTTGAAACGCGAGCCACATCCAAATAATTTTTTGGATATGACTCAAACATAGTTTTTTATTAATTTCTAGAGGATTATCCTCAAATTATAATTTGTCAAATATATTTTGAAATGACTAAACATTTTTATGTCAAGATAAATCACACACACTATACTTGTTGTAGATTACATATTGAATTTTTTAACCATTTTGATGTTTATCATTCTATATGTTTAGATTTGCATACTAACAATGTTTTGTAGGATTGTGGCATACATGGCCCACCAACATCTTCAAGAAAATTCTTATAAAAATTTTTATGTGAAAGAGAGGAAGGTTGATTTGATTTAGGATCTAAACAATTTCTTAAAGAATTCTTAATGATTTATAATAGTTAACTAAAAGATTTAAATGAATGAATTAACACAATATAACCATAATGATGAAATGAAAGAATGAGAAAAAAGAAAAAGGAGAACAAACACAATTGATAATGAAGTTCATTCGAATGGACTACATCTCTGGGTCCCTCTCCAATGGAGTGACTGATTTGATTATGCTCCAAAAATTAGTTACAATTTCTTCAAGACTATCTCCTTAAAGCACAACAACATGACATTCCTCTAATGTGCAGAGATATCTTCAGAATCTCCTAAGCATTCTCTCCTTCTCACCACCTGGAAATGAAAAATCACACCTACACCCACCATTTTTATACATAAATTAAGCCTAAATATGCCTAACCATCAAAATAAATTCTTAACTCCCCTAAACAACTCACATTTAAATGTCTCTTTTGTCCTCTATGACGTTTTAGGTTAAGAGATTGGAGTGGGTTTTTGGCCATATAGGCCCATTTTTTATGGCTCGACCAATAAACATTCAACAAAACCAAATAGACCCACTATAAACTTAAGAGGCATTGGTGGTATTTCAACATTATTAACTTTTAGTAACTAGGGGGGTTGGTGGTTTCAACCCCACTGGCCTCTCTTTTGTTTTGGCATGCACCGAAAGTCTTCATCAAAATGAACCTGTGCTACGTCTTAATTATGTGTTTAGTGGTAGTTGTAATGGTATGCCTTTTGCATTATAGTTAGAAGGTTTGGGGTTAAAACCCCTTAACAAAATTTGTTGCATTCTACCGATGTGGTGATGCAGGAAGGATGATATGTTAGACTGCTATTCGTCGATGCTTCCGACATGTCTACTGATAATGCTATTGACAATGCTGATGATGTGTCATACAGATGCCACGTTTCCTTTGATGATTGGTTCGTACAAACTAGATTGACTGCCATGTGCCATGCTAGGGTTGGTCCATATCGTATCATATAGTTTAACACGCCAACATGTTGACGTTAGCATCCATACAGTCAAAATTCAACCTTCTTGGTGAACTTTGATTGTCAATATCTCGGCCATACGATCTTGGATTTCGACGAAAAAAATGTCATCAAAATCATCTTGATGAGCCCTTTGATTTGGCATCGCTTTTGTTGATTTCTGAGATGGTCATTTTTTTCACCTTCTGGATGACTCCTGGTGCCAGTTTGACCCAAACTTTGACTAGCCGTAACTTGAACAAATGAACTCATTTTCACTCCATTCAAGTTGCATTGGATTCAAAACTTCAATCTCTTTCTGATGGTGCTAAATTCCAAAGCATCAAAGGCACTTCAAATTTCATTAAAAAAAGTCCCCCAAATCAAAGGCAAAATATTCTATAGGAAACTATGCTTGGATGACACATGTTAGCATTGTGGTGGCTTGCAATGTATGCCAACATGTGAATATATGGAAAACACACATGCAATTGGAATTGAACTAGTAGAGTTTAGAAAGTATAAAATAGCGACATACAATACAAAATTTAGTAATGAAGAAAAAAGGTGTGATTTGGTTATTCAAAAGATTCCAGTGTGTCAATTATGTCTACATTTTGTGATAGCATAGTGTATGAGTATGCAAGGCATAACCATAGAGCTAAATGGTTGGAATTAAAATTCAAGTTATGTAAGGACACATTTGTAGTTGGTAGCATCGTTTTAGTGGTTGAATATGTAGAGAACTACACTCTACAACCACAACGTGAGGTGGAGTCACGATATTACAACTCTACACAAGTTTCTATATTTGTGCACATAGAATTCATTCATGTAGCTAATAGTATAGAGGATAATAGGAAGGTATTGAGGGAGTACCACTTATACATTAGTGATGATCACACACATTCTCTAGAGTCTATAAAAGGTTGCTTTCAATTGGTCTATAGTGATTTGGCTAGGAGGTGCATAGCATACATTCAATATATAATATGGTTAGATAACTGTGCATCAAAGTTTAAGAACTAGTGGATGTTCTATTGGTTGAGCAGGATGCATGTTATTATAGGTTTTCAACATATGTGGAACTTTTGTGAGGCCAGGCATGGAAAGGGGGATCATGATGGTGTAGGAGCATGTGTAAAAAGAGAATTAGCATAAGAAGAGTTAAATTATAAATATAATACAAAGTTGATAGATGAAAAATCAATCATTCAGTGGTGTAATGCTTTGATGGGTCCAGGTAATGAAGGTAAGTCTTTAGTTCATATATTCTTTTGGTTGATAGATGATACTAACATTGCACCATATGAAGATTATTGTACATTAACAGGATCAAGTGAGCTACACTATTTCCTTAGCCCAAATATAGGTTCATGGAGTATCCATATGTGGAAGATGGCATGCTTTTATTATTCATGTATAATTCAAGCCTGGAATGAGTGTGAGTCAAACGAGTTGGTTGAAAAATGGTGGTTAAGTTATCTTATCTCACTTCACACGTATCAACCTCTAACAAAATTGGAACTAACATAGATGGAATCATCGGTTTACTTGGACTACATATCAAATCTAGTTCAACTAGGTAATATATCTACTTGCATAGATTTTGAAATTCCTATTGTTATCTTACTTTGTAGTGTATTTGAAATGTTAACTAATTTCATTAATTTGCTACACATATCAATGTAGGACATGTTTATGTAGTTATTGCAGATGAAGATAATAAAGAGGGAACATATTATTATTTGTCTCATTGTGTTGAGGTAAAAAAAAAATGGAGGCCCTAGTTATAGATAGAGAAAACATCGAATACCTTATAAGCTTAGTGTTTGTTACTAGAATGTGGCTTAGAAGGTACTTGTTGTGTGGTCTCCCCACATGCCCCATTTTACCTCTTGGAAAAATGTGGACCCATCCTTTTTTTTTTCTTTCCTTTCACTTACTCTTGCTTTGGCATTGTTTTGGGGGTTGGTAAAATTATAGGCTTTCATTTTTTAATTTGCTTGGTCTTTGCTTTAGTCCTTTTTCTCTTATGGATTTGGTGTCTTAGCCTTTTTACAAAGTTTTATCAATTTACTAGAAACCAGAATCTCAGAGTTGTTGCTATTGCATCAAGGATGTTGTATCTTTGATTGGTCCTAGTCTCACCTAGTAAGTCATCACCTGGATGTTCTCAATCCCAGTGATCATGTTTTCCATGTATTAGAAATTGATAGTTGCTTTTTATTTTCTTTACCCAGAGGTGAGAAATTGAAGGTTTAGTTATATAATGTTTTGAATCACTTTTGATATCTTTTTGAACCCAGTTCCCAATTCCTCTCTTTGCTCTTGATTTTCTTTAAATCTTAGAGGTAAGTGTCCTAGTTCTCGGTAATATTTCTAAGGTTCGGTATCAAAGTTTTTTAATCTTGGTGATCACAAATGGTCATGTATCTTAAAGGCTTTTGCCTCACAAAAATAAAATTTACACAAGAGTGCCATGTAAGCTTTTCACATCATCTTTTCCTCTATAGTGATCCCATGCAAAAACCTAGGTGTTCATAATTTGAACCCTAATTCACCATGATTACACCTTTGTTCAATAAATTAATGCATTGTAATAGGTAATTAATGAAGGTGTAAAACTACTCATGTACTTGGCATCACCTCGAGCATGCAATTTCTTTCATAACACTCTACATCACGTCATATTGAAAATTTGCAAAGGACATTAAATGAACAAAACTAATACTATGGCACACAAGGAAAGGTAAAATTTGAGAAACCAATAACACAACTACCAAGGGTTTCAAGGTTGCACTCTGAAAATATTTTCCTCATCAGCAAAACTAGGTATGTCTCAAATAAAATAAATTTTTTCAATCATTTTCATGCATGAAAATCTTGAGAAGATGGTATTTCCCTTTAAAAAAATGAAATGTTGATTATTTTGATTCGAATTTAACCAAAAGGTGAATTGAAAGTTTTATAAATTATTTAAAAAGTGGTTAAATTTAACCCTAACTCATACACAAAGAACATATTTGAAAATGTAGAACACACCGACAAAAATAAGCACTTCTAAAGAGAAATAAAAGATGAATTCAAATAATGCAATTCACAAGGTATACTAATCAATGGGATAGCTACTAATACTCATATGGGATGGTCTTCCAATGTTGAATTTATCACACGAGCACAACAATAAGGTGACACTTTAGTACAATGTATGGAAGGATTTTTAAAGGTCACCAAGATATGTAATAAGTTGATTGATAAATATCAAGGTTTTTTTGAAGTGTTAGCACGTCAAGATTGTGATCCCCAGACACTAGGATAGGAGGGTAAAGAAGCAAAAGCTTTCTAGGAATGGATTGAGAGAATAGATAAGACCCTATTTAGTTGTTAACCTAGGAAGTTATTGATGAGATCATACATTGAAGAAACACTATAGTCAATTATGAAATAGTGAAAGTGCAAAGGAATTCCAACATACTCTAGATATTAGAAGATTACACCAGGGTCAAGTTTAGTTGGAAGGCAATAAAAGGAATTTCAAAAGAGTGAATGCATCTGATATTAAATGCTTTTCAAGAGTATCAACTGAAGAAAAATGAAGAAAAGTTCCTGGAACCTGAGCTTTAAGTGATATAAGGAAGTCTTGGATATCGGATATTGGAAGTGTGATAAAGACATTTTGTTGAAATTGATTTTTGCAGGTTGTTCCTAGTCTTGGTGGATGTTTCCTATCTAGTATTCTAAAGATGCTAATAGCCTTGTTTTATGTGGAGTGTTGTGCACTAGAGTTTGAAGTTGGGAGGTGTTACTGCTAAAGAAATCAAAGCTTTGACTTTGTCTAGAAGATTCTAATGACAACTGGCTTATGCCACTTTCTATATTTTGATTTGTTATTTCTAATTCTCTTGATAAGACTTTAAGTTTGAACTCTTAAGGCCTTGTTCCTATAAAAGGCCAGTTATTGCTTTTCTTTTATTTTAAGTTCATAATTTGTGGATGTCAGAAGAGCCAAAAATTCTCTAAGTTTTGTTCTTTTTTCCTATTTTCTGAATCATTCCGAACTAAAAAATTGTATGCACATAAAAGTTAATCAATATCAAAGCCAATTTGATAGCTACCTATCTCATGTATTTTTGTAGTTGGTTTTGTTAGTTCATTCAAACAAGACTGTATGTTGCTTTGTTTAAGGGTGCATACATAATCTATTCAGTGTCCAAACTAAAACCCCCTTCTTTAAAAGCTCACATCATTTTATACCTAGCTGTGCAGCAATCTGGTGAAGTATAAAGCAATTTGATTTGATTTGATTAAACCTTGGGTTATGTGTGGATAATAACCAAGATAAATTTTATTTTTTAGTATTTTTTATGATTTATTTTAGATTATATGTTTAAATTCTTGAAAATTTCCAAAAATATAAGTGAATGAATGAAAATTTATTAAAAAATATTTCATTTTCTATGAAATTGTTGAATGCTTAATGCTAAATCTACTTAAGTGATAGAAAAGATGTTTGAAATCCATGAAATATTATTGCAAATCTTTTGATTTCATTATATTATTTTATGATCGAACTAGAAATCTTGTATCTAATGTTTATGATTCTTAACAAAATTGGAGATGTTCTTTATGAAACCAAGAATAGCCATAGACCCCTTGAGATTAACAAAAATATCACATCATACCTTGGAGTGAACCTAGTATGGTCAAGACTCAACTACTGGAGACTTGGGATTGAGCTAAGTCAACCTTTTCATATAACATAGACACCCTAAGGTTTCCTTGGTTAACTATTTCAAGAAGATAGGTTCTTTATGGTTTGTCTATGCGGACTTTATCTACACTGTTGCTGCGAGTGACATTGTCATCAATAGGAACTAGTGCTAGAAGGAGGGCCGCTTTGTTGTTCTTTTGATTTCATTAGTTTTGAAATTGTATTTTTACAAAGTCACTAGATCTCAGTTTGGCGATCCTCATGTGACTTTAGTTGAGCTTAGTGGTCAAACATCATCTAGACCTCAAAAGTTTGGAAGTGTAAGTGAAAATTTGCAAAGTCTAACTACTATAATACCACCACCACCCCCATAGTGATGGATTTCTTCAACGTAGAGTCACCTATTCAATTTGCTATATATAATGATTTACCAAAAAATCTTGACAAGTTGTGTTCAAAATATTATCTTCACAAAGATGCAGAGGAACATATTAGTATCTTTAAGGATACATGTTTTAGAGCAAGGATTTAACATGAATATGTCATGTGTAGGTTGTTCCCGTATACTTTAAGTGATGAATTTTACCAGTGGTATATCAACTTACCTTGTAACTTAGCTAGATCATGGAAAGATATGGAAAGAAATTTTTTGGCTAGATTTAGAACACCAGTTGATTCTGCCTTGTTATATCATCAATTTTTTCAAATCAAGAGGTTTGATGGAGAACCTATAACTTATTTTAGTGATAGGTTCAAAAGGGCTTATTCTAGGTTACAAGAACCTTACGTAGTGGAATTTTTTTTGCTATTGCAGTTTATTATACAATAGTAGATACTTTAATTGCTATGTTTGTAAAATGAAGGGAAAATCCTCCCACTACTTTACCTAAAGCCTATGATGAATCCATAAGTGTAAATTTAGAAATGAAACACCTCAAAAGTGGATCATCTACAAATGGTGGGAATGGATTGAATAATTATCCTATTTCGAGTGTGAATGGAGTCCCTTTTAATCATCTAATGACTCTTAATAATTTTTCTTCAGTGGTCCAGAATGGGACATTTCCTCAAAATAATTTCTTTCAACCAGGAAATAGTCAAGATTTAGTCCCTCACCTTGGTCCAGCCATCATAGAGCTGCACCCTAATGAAAATTCTTTCTTCTCAAAAAATCAAGAAAGTTAGAATGCTAAAATCCTAGATGATAAGGAAGAAATTAGAGAAATTATAGCTCAACTCAAAAGATTAACCACAGAGGTTACACAATTAAGAAATAAAAACTTTTATTCTCAAAATAGCAATCAAAATTCACAAAGTTGAGTGTATAACACTCCTAGAACACCTATACCTTGGAACAAATGACCAAATAATGGAGGGATATCTACACCTTTAGATAACACTAATCCTTCTGATTATAGATCCATGTCAAAGGTGAATTTAGCTAACCTTGCGATGAATAATTGGTGTAGAATTCACAATACAAATGCTTAGACTGAAGTAGATTGTCCACCGTTTAAAACTACTTCAGATATTTTTTGGGCTACTACACATTAAAACAAGTAGTGTGACTCCCATCCTCCTAAACGAAATGAATTGGTTCTGGTAGGATATGATTATGCTTTGGTTCTTGAAAGTTACAAATGTATCAAATCATTTACTATTTTTAGGAGTTATATTCATGAATATGAAAGAGATAGTTCAACCATGAATTTAGAAACATATAAATTTCCTTATCAAGATGAAAATGAGTCTCAAGACAAACTTGATGAAATTCATGCTTTTCAACAATATTAGAAAAGACATAATTATAACCTGAGAAGTAACACAAATGGTGGAAAAAAATTGAATGAGCCTTTGACCATGTCAATCCTGCCTAATAGCTTTAATAATCCACTAGATGATAAATCAAGCAATAATCTAAGGTTACCTAAGGTAACCAATCATTATAATTCATCAAATGTTTCATGAAGTGAAAAGGTGGATTCCATTGATCAAAACAACTTCACTAATTATTTAGTGAAATAAATCAAAAAGATAAAAATCAGCTTTTCTTTATTAGAATTGCTCAAAACACCTATGATCGAGAAAGCTTTCTTATATACTTTAGAAGATATTCCAAAAGAGAGAAAATTTAAGGAATCTTAGGTAAAAGATAATTCCATTAAGGAAAAAGACAAGAATATTGTTCCTATGGGAGATGTGCAAGTAGCCTTTTACAAAGGAAGACTAGAATCCCCACCATTTTTACTCATGCTAAGAATATTTGGTAAAAATATTCATAACTATTTTGTAGACTCTAGAGAATCTACTAATGTGATGCCTTTGTCCATATTTCAAACAATAGGGTTAAATCCAAAAAGTTATTTAAAGAAAGTTACTTAAATTGACAAAATTGAAGTAAATGTAGTTAGAGAGTTAACTAATATTCATATTCAGTTGGCATTGGATTATAGGATTCAATAATACATAGAAATTCAAGTCATCGAGATACCTGATACTTATGAGATGTTATTAAGCAGGGATTGGTCAAAAACTTTGAATGGATAAATGGAAACTGATTTCTCACATATGTGGTTACCATGGAAAGGAGTTCCTAATCAAATTAGAATTGAAAGAGAACCATGCATGAAATACATGATCACTGATTATGATCAGAAAAATGAAGTTCTATATATTGATGTAGAAAGGAGTTCATAAAATTCAAAGTTCGAAAGTTAAAATTGAAGAAGTATTCACATGCAATGCTGAAAATAATAATCAGATAACTCCTAGAACATATGTTTTAATTGAATTAGATTGTGATTCTTCCAAAAAAGAAACTAGTCAATATGATAAATTTTGGAAGAATATTGTTATAGAAGCTCGAAAGAGTGGTAAAATTGAAATTTCACTAATTTTTTTTTTTATTGCAGGATTGGTCTAGGTTACACAATTTTGCACATTTAGAAGATAGTTGCATGATGTGTTTGGAAATAATTCACAAAATCAAAAACCAGTACTATCTAGAACATGAAAAGATCAAAAGGTATGAACTAAAAATGTATGGAGATAGAGTCCAAGTTACACAAACTGAAAAGGTTAATTTAGCAACTCTTAAGAATGATAAGTTTCAAGTTATGAATGATCAAGCCTGGATTCTTAAGTTTGGTGGATCCAAATCAAAACAAGGAATTGGAATTGGAGTTGAACTCATCAGCCTGTAAGGTAAATCTTTTCTTGCTGCATATTGATTGAAATTTCAATGTACTAATAACGTGGTAGAATATGATGCCCTTATTCATGGATTGATGCTTGCAATTAAGAAATTCAAAATTATTAAGGTGTTTGGTGACTCTGAATTGGTAGTTAAACAAGTTCAAAAGTAGTGCATTTTTCACTACAAGCAATTGTCCAATTATTGATATAGAGTGTGGAATTTAATAGAAGATTTTGATGCTTTCAACATTTCTCACATTCCAATATGATTTAATCAAAGAGATGATGCTTTGGCTATTGCTACCAGTGCTTTAGAACCATTAGATGCCTCATATTTGAGGAGATTTACAGTTGAATTGGTATAGTTACCCTCGATTCTCGATATTGTTAGAAATTTGTAGGTGTTTGAAGATGATCGTCACATATTGGAATTCATTACTAACTCCAGTATCTTCGAAGAAAAAATAATTGAAGAAATAGACCGACCTAATGGTGAGATTTTAGAAGAAGAATTAACTCAAGCTAAAGATAATAATATTCCAAAAAGGATAATTGAGTTGGAATGACTGTTTGACATCAATTAGATAATTCGACATAAATATTTGCCTCAAAGTGATGGAGGACAATCTGAGTTATACAATTTTTGTACTAAAGAAGATCCTAAGAATGTTCTTATAGGAAATTTCTGTACCAAAGAAGAGAAGAGAAATATTTCTTAGGCACTCAAATATTATTGGAAGGTTATATGATGACTTGAAAACTTATGAAACTTCCATCATCACACATACAATAGCATTAAAGCCTAATGCAAAGCCATTCCAACAGAAAAAACAACTATTAAATGCACTCTTAGAGCCACTAATCCAAAAGGAAGTTCAAAAAATTTTATCATCAAGAATAATGTTCCCTATTAGACATTCTACTTGGGTGGAAAATTTTGTACCTGTAAGAAAGAAGAATGGAGACATACGTTTGTGCGTAGATTTCTAGAATCTTAACAAGGCATATGAGAAAGATAATTATCCACTACCTTCATTGGAAGAATTTTTACAAATAGTCAATGGCTCACAGATGATGTCCTTTTTGGATGGATTCTTTGGATATAATCATCTAATGGTAGATAAGGAAGATCAGACAAAGACAACATTCACCACTAAGTGGGGGAATTTTGCTTACAAAAGGATGCCATTTGGATTGATAAATACTAGAGCTACATTTTAGAGTGTTATGGATTATGATTTTTGAGATTTGATAGAAAAATGTATTATCATCTACATGGATGATCTCATAGTATTTTAAAAAAATAGAGGAGATCATGTCTGGGATCTCAAAGCAATATTGCAAAAGTTTGAAACTTTCAGAGATTCTTTAAACCCTAAAAAATGTATTTTCAAGGTGACTGAAGGTAAATTGTTGGGATATATTATTTCTGAAAGAGTTATCTCAATAGACCCAAACAAAGTGAGTGCATTTCTCAAGTTACAATCATTGAGAAGCAAAAAAGAATTGAAATCATATTTTGGTAAGATCAAATTTCATTTGAAAATTTATCATCAGATTTTTTGAGATAGAAAAACCAGTCAATGATATGTTGAAGAAAGATGCAAAAATGGAGTGGAAAAATGAGGCTAAGCTCACCTTTGAAAACATAAAAGCTGCAATAGTGAAAGCACTAGTATTGGTAAGTCCTAATTACATTAAACATTTTTATATTTACTCATTTGCTTCTAGTCATACTTGTGCAACAGTACTAACACATAAAGGTGAGAACAAAGAAGAAAAGGTGATTGCTTTTATGAGTGCTCCATTTAAAGAAGCAGAGCTAAGATACATAGATGTTGAGAAACAAGCCTTTTCTTTGGTCAAAGCAATACAAAAATTTAGACATTACATCCTTAGGAGTACATTCAAAGCTATTGTTCCATATGCTATAGTGAAAATTTTGTTAACATAGAGTGAGCTCAGAGAAAAAAGAGCTAAATGGGTTACAATTTTGCAAGAATTTGATTTAGAAATTATACCGATGAAACTAGTTTAGGGACAACCTTTGGTCAAATCTATTGTATAAATAGATCTATATATCTCTAGCCAGCAATATACTTTGGATGTAAAAGGTCAAGAAGATTGGTATTTAGATATATGACATTATTTAGTTAGCCATACTTTCCCTAATCATATCCAAAGAAATCAAAGAATAAATCTTAAGATAAAATTACAAAGTTACATGATCAAAGGATGAACACTATTCAAAATAAATCATGAAGGAATCTATTTGAGATGTTTGAGTAGAATAAAAGCGAACAAAGTGTTGCAGGAATTGCACAATCAGTTTGGAACAACTCATGGAGCACCTTTAGCTACTGCACACCTCATTTTGAGAGCTAGTTATTACTAGCCAATGATTTTTAAAGACACATATGAACACATGAAACACTGCTATACATGTCAAACTGTGGAAGATAAAGGAAGATTCCAGGCTTAGCCATTACATTCGGTGATGGAGATGTGCCCTTTCTCACAATGGGGACTGTATTTCATTGGTACTATCAATTCTCCATCATCTGTAGGCCATAGGTTTATTCTAATTGCTATAGATTATTGCACCAAATGGACTCAAGCATGTTCTAGCAAACAATGCACCATAGAGGTGGTAATCAAATTTTTGGAGGAAAATCTTATTACCAAGTTTGGAGTATGATATGCACTAGTATGTGATAATGGACATGCTTTTTCTTCATTAAAGTTTTCCAATTAGGCATTTGAGTATGGTATAACATTAAAATTTTCATCTAACTATTATCTGTATGGAAATGGATTAGCAAAATCATCAAATAAAAATATGCTAGATATAATTAAAAACTTGATCGAAAAGAATCCTAGGGAATGGCATTCTTTATTGAAATTATCCCTTTGGGTAGATTGTACTAGGATGAAATCTGTGTTGGAAAATTCTCCTAACCACCTAGTTTATGGGGTAGATCCTATATTTCTGATAAATTTGAAAATCCCTACTTGGCAATTTGCTCAATAATACATTGGATTAGATGATCCAACTAAAGCTCGATTGTTGCAATTAATGCATTTGGATGAGAAGAGTACCTAAACTATAGATCTTTTTTCTAGGCATCAATCTATAGTAAAAAAATGGTTTAACAAAAGGGCTAGATTAAAAACTTTTAGAATATCTAACTTAGTATTGTACTGGAACAAAGCCCATGAACATAAAGGCGAACATGGTAAGTTTGAAAAGTTGTGGATAGGTCCTTATCAAGTTTCCAAAATTTTAGGTGATAGTACCTATAGGTTGAAGTCTTTGACTGGTGAAGATGTCCCATTTCCTATCAATGGGTAGTTTCTAAAGCATTATTTCCAGTCTTAGTTTTGTAAATAGTTTTTGTAGATAGTTTTGTTGTTGCTTTGTTTTGTTTTCCTTTTCTTTTTTTGGGTGTTGTGTCATTTGGATATACAATGGTTACAAACTTTTGAAGGTGAACAAGGTAATAAAATGTCAATTTCAGGAATTTGATCTATGTTTTGATTGAAAATAGTCCTTTAATTATGGATAATTGGAGAATTGTTTAGTTCTTTTTACTCTAGTTAGCATAAATCATTTGGTTGATGTTGAGATACAAACACATATATCTTAAATCATTCTAAATTTGGGATAGTAGTTATTTGCATTGAGTGAACAAATAAAAGGCTACCTTTGCTACCACTGTAATTCCCAACCTAACAGCAGGCTTCACTGCTTGCAAGTTGAAATGAGCTATCATTGAAATATCATAAAAAAAAAAGTTGAAATGAGCTATAAAAGAAACATCAAAAGAAAGAAATAAACTCTTTAGGCCATCCAAATATCTCTATCAGGGCTAGAGATGCTTGCATGATAGTAGAGCTATGTTTGGGGGAATTACAAAGATAACCTTGTTGGGGCTATAGATGCCTGACTGGCAACATGCCTCTATCCATGGTTTGCTTAAAGGGGAATTCCCAAATTTTGTAGGTCAATGTAAATAATTGCTATGCTCTAATTTTATTGTAGTATATATAATCAATTACACACACATGAGCTCAGTAATACTTAATCTTGTATGTTAGCTAGTGTGAAATTGGAATGTCGAAATGAAGGTTTGACTGTTTATAATTAGAAGACTAAAAAAAGTTAAAACATGGTTTTTCGATCTAGAATTGACTTTCTATTATTTTTTTTAGTTTTGTTGGTTTCTATTTGTTGTGTGGTCTCACAACACACCCCATTTTTCCCCTTGGAAAAATGTGGACCCCCCTTTTTTTTCTCTCCTTTCACTTTCACTTGCTTTGGCGTTGTTTTGGGGGTTGGTAAAATTGCAAGCTTTCATTTTTTAATTTTCTTGGTTTTTTCTTTAGTCCTTATTCTCTTCTAGATCCAGTGTCTTGACCTTTTTACAATTTTATCAATTTACTAGAAACCAAAATCTTAGAGTTGTTGCAGTTGCATCAAGGATGTTGTATCTTTGATTGGTCCTAGTCTTGCCTGGTAAGTCATCACTCAGAGGTTCTCAATCTCGGTGATCACATTTTCCCTATATCGGAGTCCAATAGTTGCTTTTCATTTTCTTTACCCAGAGGTCAGAAACTGAAGGTTCGGTTATATAATGTTCTGAATCACTTTTGATATCTTTTGAACCCTGTTCTTGATTCCTCTCTTTGCTCCCATTTTTCTTTAATGCTTGGAGGTAAGTGTTCCATTTCTTGGTAATCTTTCCAAGATTTGGTACCATAGGTTGTTAATCCTGGAAATTGTAAATGATCACATATCTTAAAGGATTTTTCCTTGCAAAAATCAAAGTGACATAAGAGTTCCACGTAAGTTTTTTGGGCCATCTTTTCCTCTAGTAGTGAGACCGCATAGAAACCTAGGTGTTTGTAATTTGAAGCCTAATTCACCATGATTACACCTTTATTTCAGAAATTAATGCATTGTAATAGGTAATTAATGAAGGTGTAAAACTACTCATGTACTTGGCATCACCTCAAGCATGTAGTTACTTTTATAACACTCTACTTCGCATCATACTACAAATTTGGAAAGGACATTGAATAAATGAAACTAATACTATGGAATGAAAGGAAAGGTAAATTTTGAGAAACCAATAACAAAGCTACCAAGGGTTTCAAGGTTGCACTATGAAAATATTGTTGTTATCAACAAAACTAGGTATGTCTCAAATAACATAAATTTTGTCAATCATTTTTATGCATGAAAATCTTGAGAAGATGGTATTTCCCTTTTAAAAACTAAAGTTTTGATTATTTTGATTTGAATTTTACTGAAAGGTGAATTGAAATTTTTATAAATTGTTTAAAAACTGGTTAAATTTAACCCTAACTCATACACAAAGAACATATTTGAAAATTTAGAACATGTCGACAAAAATGAGCACTTCTAAAGAAAAAATAGAAGATGAATTCAAATACTGTAATTCACAAGCTATACTAATTAGTGGGATAGATACTAATACTCATATGGGATGGTCTTCTGATGTCAAATTTCTCACATGGGCATGGAAAGAACATGCTTCTTAGTGTACAAGGAATGTTTTAGCAAGTGGGTTACTTTCAGTAGGAGGGTTCCCACCAACAATGGAGGCCCCTAAATTAGTTATGGAATGTATACACTACTACAATCTAGATAAAAGAGTCATTGAGAAAGAGGGAATAAATTTTTTAGATTTCTCTAAAAAAGGAATTATATATACATTTGGTCTTCCTACATTTATTCAGATGTATCAAATTGATATAAAGGCTAAAACCAAAACCTACCTAAGTGTCAAAGAACACAACATAGAAATTATGAACACACAATGGTGCTAGGAGAAGATTACAAATTAGAATAAACCAATTCTAAGGTCTATGTTCAACCAAGATGTTTAGGATATCATAACAATGCTAAGCAGGATAGCTGGATTGTGAGATTATAGTAAATTCAAATCATGGATGTTTATAATCATATCCAAATTGATGGAAAACCCTATGCCCATACATTGGGGGAAATTTATAGGTGATAGACTGCCTGATAAGATAAAAGCATTCCCCAAGTCTAGATGTTTTTATATGTCGTCATATGTGATTTATTCCTACACCTTAAGGGAAAACAAGGAAGGATTGAAAAGGATTGGTACTCTAGGAAGCGAAGTAGGAAGTAGTTTAATATATGCTCATCTACCTCAAATTACTATTCATGGATACAAGGAGCATTACCAGAGAGTTAATGATGTGTTTTCCATGAAGCTGGTCAGAACAATGGAAGGCGATAAAGCTAAAAGATTGTCTTTGGAAGCACAAAGTATCATTAAACCAATTGGAGGCTAGTACATTCACTTTCCCACTTTCAATTACATTAGAGTGGAAGGGTTTTATGGACAACCTTTCATGCTTCCCAAGTATCCTACAAATAAAATAGTGTTACTAGAATTGGTAAGTTAGTTAAAGCCATTACAAGCTCTTTATAGTATGAATCATAAAAAGGCTTCTTTCATATTTCCTATTGTTATAGAGAATTATAAATGCAGCGTAATTAGAACAACAAATTTGTGTGAAGAGGAGTTGAAAACATATAATTTGGAATATTTCCCACTCCAAAGAAAGCATTATGACCCAGAAGGGAATATTTCCTAGAACATAGCTGGTTATCATGCTCATGTCCAACATCTAGAAGACTATTGGCTAAATAGTCAAGATGAGAAAATTTTAAGAAAAATAAAATATGGAAGATTATCATTAGAATTTTGCAGGAATTTCCAAAATTCATGATGTTTTGGATCAGATGGAGGAAGACGATGGTGAAGTGTTGAGTAGGGCTTACAATGAACATAGAGTCTATGATGAACCTATCCTATAAATAGACTATACAAGTGAAGAAATAACATCAATTGAGGAATTCTTTGAACCAATTATATGAAATAATCAATATTGGATAAATGATTTTTGTAGTTTTAAGAGAGAAAGGAATAAAACCCACATACTCACATGATAAAAGAAAGAAACAAAGAGACGAAGATGAGTTTGAGTGTGGGGAACCTTCTAAGAAAAAGAGGAAAGTTGGTAAAGTAGCTGCTAGAATACATATTGAAGAAAGAACCCCTGAGGCTCAAAGCTAAGGAGTTTCATTAAAACTAGCTAGTAAGCATAAAGATGTCGAATCAAGCAAAGTTCAATCAAAAGTAAAACCAAAAATAGCATCTTCTTCTATAGAAAAACAAGAACCAAGCCTAGTATTGATAAAGAAGTAGGGATAATAGAAAATATTGGTACACAAACAAGGTATACATCTCAAAGACTTGCAACATTATTCACTTCTCCCCCTTTAGTTAATATGGCTACTGTGAAACATGCATTGGGAAAAAATCCTGTAGTTTTGGATGAAGTTTCTTAAGAAGATGAAGCTAATATTAAGGAAAAAATGGATAAGTTGGGTGCCATGTGGGAATAAGTAAAAGAAAAGAAGTCCAAAGATAAACCCATGGTACAACTAGTGATGGAAGAAATTCCAAACATAGGGTTAATTCCTATGAACATTGAAGAAGAAGAATTCATAAGAGGAACACTCAATTTAGAAGTGGGGAACCCTAATGTTCTTGAATGGAAATAGGAGAGACTACAAGAAAAAATCCTACTAATAATATTGTTATTGAAGATACCTTTGATTCCCAGCCTTCGCTAGGAAATGATAATGAGTAGCTGCAGGTCTTTGAGAAACCAAAGGAGGACCAGGTTGAAATTGAAAATGATGAGCCTTCACAAGTTTTAGGTGAAAAGGTCAGAGATGAAGAAAATCTTGATGTAATAGGATATGAAGAAAGTGATGTCCTAGGAATGAATGTTGAACACTCGGCTATATAGGAAAATACAAGTCTTGGAAAAGAAGGGACATTGTTGAATCTCGGTAATCCAAAACCTATGCTAGAGAATATTGAAGAGGTTCCTATTTCATAGGATGTAACAAATAAATTTGAATATGTCAAAGAAGAAGTTCCTGAGTATACTTAAAATCAGGAACTGAAAAGTGTTACAGAGGTAGACCATGATGAAAATGCAACTGATTGGTTAATTAGAGAATTGACTTCCCCATTGGAAGAAGAGTTGGTACCTCTAGATCTAGAAAGTTTTATGCAAGAAGTGGAGACTCCCATGCCTAGGAAAAGAGCTAAAATGAAGCAGGTAATACAAAAGAATGCAGATGGAGGGAGAAAAATCCATATAGCTACCCTAGTAGTAGAAAAAAATAGACATGATATAACACCTAAGGAGTATAAGATAACAAGTATTAATGTTGGACACTCATCCTGGACACAAGAATTAGAAGAAATGAAGATGAATTTAGATGCAACTGTTTCTAGGGTACAAAAGAGTAAACAAAAGAAAAGAGACTTGAAATAATGAGTTGCTAGCCTAGATAATTTGCTAAAGTCATTAACCCAATCTGATCAAGCACAAACTAAATTTTCTCAGAATCCAATACTTATGTTACAAGAATAGGTGGATGCCATTGTTGCTATTCAAGATAGGATGAATGTATTTGAAGAATGGATTTAGTATTGGGTAAGGCAAGGAGAAGAACTAATTATAGATGCAATTGGGAAATACAAGGAAGCACATCATTGGTTTGTAAATTCCAAAATATTGGAAGGAGAATGTAGATTTTAGCAGGAGCAAGTTGATGCTGAGAGGAAAAATGTAGAAACTCATGCAAATAGATTTCCAAGAATTGATAAGAGAAAATATAATTTCAAAACAAGAAATTTTATTATGTGAAAATGGGAAGAAACAATTAAGTTGGGGAGGTGACATTTTAGTACAATGTATGGAAGGATTTGAAAAGGTCACCGAGAAATGGAATAAGTTGATTGATAAAGATCAAGGTTTTATTGAATTGTTAGCACATCAAGATTGTGATCCTTGGACACTAGGAAAGGAGGGTAAAGAAGAAAAAGCTTTCAAGGAATGGATTGAGAGAATGAATAAAGGCCCTTTTTATTTGTTAACCTTTGAAGTTATTGATGAGATCATACATTGTAGACACACTATAGTCAGTTATGAAATAGAGAAAGTGCAAAGGAATGCCATCATACTCCAGATATCAGAAGATTACACCAGGGTCAAGTTTATTTGGAAGGCAATACATGGAATTTCAAAAGAGAGAATGCATTAGATGTTAAATGATTTTTGAGCATATCAGTTGAAGAAAATGAAGAAAGGATCTTGGAACCCGAGCTCTAAGTGATATAAGTATTGGATATTAGATATCGAAAGTGTCATAAAGCCATTTTGTTGAAATTTATTTTTGCAGGTTGTTTCTAGTCCTGGTGGATGTTTCCTCTCTGGAATTATAAAGATGCAAATATCCTTGTTTTATGTGTAGTGTTGTGCACCTGAGTTTGAAGTTGGGAGGTGTTGTTGCTAAAGAAGTCAAAGCTTTGAATTTGTCTAGATGATTCTGATGAAAGTTGGATTATGTCACATGCTACATTTTGATTTTTTATTTTTGATTCTCTTGATAAGACTTTAAGTTTTAACTCTTAAGGCCTTGTTCCTATAAAAGGCCGTTTATTGCTTTGCTTTTATTTTAAGTTCAAAATTTGTGGATGTTAGAAGAGCCAAAAATTCTCTAGGTTTTGTTCTTTTTTCCTATTTTCTAAATCATTCTAGACTAAAAACTTGTATGCACATAGAATTTAATCAATATCAAAGCCAATTTGATAGCTACCTATCTCATGTATTTTTGTAGTTGGTTTTTTTAGTTCAGCCGAACAAGATTATATGCTACGCGATTTAAGGGTTCATACAAAACCTACTTAGTGCCCACACTAAAACCCCTGTCTTAAAAATCTCACATTGTTTTATTCTTAGATGTGAAGCAATTTGGTGAAGTATAAAGTGACTTTCTTTTATTTGATTAAATCTTGGGGCATGCATGGAGAATAACTGGGAGAAATTTTATTTTTCATTTTTTCATGCTTTATTTTAGAGTAGATGTTTAAATTCTTGAAAAGTTCCAAAAAAAAGGTGAATGAATGAAAATTTATTGAAAATATTTCTTTTTCTATGAAATTTCCAAATGATTAAAGCTAAATCTTCTTAAGTGAGAAAATTTGTTTGAAATCCATGAAATACTAGAAATCTTGTATACAATGTTTATGATTCTTTACAAAATTGGAGATATTCTTAATGAAACCAAGAATAACCATAGACCCCTTGAGATTAACATCAATATCAAATAATAACTTGGAGTGAACCTAGTATGGTCAATACATAACTACCAAAGACTTGGGATTGAGCTAAGTGAACCTTTTCCTATAACATGAACACCCTGAGGTTTCCCTAGTTAAGTCTTTCAAGAAGATAGGTTCTTTGCGGTTTGTCTGTGAGGAATTTATCTGCACTATTTTTGTGAGTGACATTGTCATAAATAGTACCCACATAAGAGTGTTAATGTTTGGATTTTTTAGGACTTTGACATTGAACTACTAATTTTTGGGTAGGGCTTATAGATTACTCTTGTTACTCTTGCACTCTTAGGATATTCCACCTAAAAGGAGAGAGACAAACCCTACTCAAGGAAATCTAATGAATTGATTCAAATAATGCAATGCATGATGAAATTATGGATTAAATGAGATGATCTAAATGCAACTAAGCTAAGAAATTGATTGATAAGTATGCAAAACCTAAGAAATGTGACTTTTTTGAAAACACATTGTGTTAATGAACTAGAAATGAATGCAAAACTTACAATAAATGAACAAAACTAAAAGTGTGCACCTGGAATGTGGATGAAGAATAGAAATGGATTCTAGAATGATGTTGATGCTGATTTTTAGGTTTAGTGGGACTGATTTTCCACCTAGGGAAAATCAGTCCCTATTATGCCAAACTATGTTGGAACTTGTTTTTGACAAAAGGGTACCTGAAAATGTAGAAAACTCAAAATTGACCCTAGAGTAGCTCTCATTTACAACCCATGGTGAATGAGTCCACTTTTTTATTTTTTATTATTTAAAGGTGGATTCTGGAGCTTTTAGTCTGCACTTCAGCTTCTACAGGTGTTTGCTTATGAAACTATTAAATTCAGGCTTAAAAGTGACTTTTTTTTATATATTTTGACTTGAATAATGAATAGATGACTTGAATGGCTTTGAAAATTGATCCTCAATGATTTCCAAGTCTTCAAAGTACCTAAATCTACAAACACACAAGACAAGAAAGATAAATGTTGGATGTTAGGACATGGGGGTTTGCCTTGGTCAAACTCCTTTTAGGTAATTAAACCAAAATGATGAAAGAATGTAATAAAGCATGTAGTAATGGAGTTGATTACCTTTCCATGATGTTTAATCTTGAATTTCTACAACAAAACATGAATAATCTACCCTTGAATGTCCTAGAAAGTAATCTTGATGAAGAAACCCTAGCTTGCTTGACTTGGATGAAAATATAAATGATGAATCATGAGATGTAAATTAGGGCTTAGAAAGTTGTATTTATAGGAAATTCTCCTAATTTACCCATTAATACTTCATCATAGGCCAACATGAAGTAAAATTAAACTCAAATTTCACTTTTTTTCCACTCAAAAATCAAACTGGGGCCAAAGAGGACTCATTCACCACACATGGTCAATGTATCCCACCTTAATGGGACTGATTCACTATGCATGGCGAATGGGTCCCACAGGGACTATTTCGGCAGCTACGATGCCAAGAGATAAGGAAATAAGGTCTAAATTATGTTTTTGTCAGGTATTCAATCAATTTAAGCCTTAGGATGCACAATATGGATTAATAGGTGTCTATTAGTGATGATGTGAATGTAAAATAGGGCTTGGGACATAGAATTTAATGTGAAAGTGTAATTAAATACACATTACAACACTAAAATGATGTCCAAACAGCTTAGGAAGGCGAATGTGTGAGACAAATTTATCTTACAAGCCTTCTAAATTAATGTGATAATGTTATTGAACACATTTTATAATGTTGAATTAGGGAGAAATGAGTTCATTAAGCCTAGAAAAGCATGAAGGTCCATTACAAGACTTTACAACACCTTTACAAGACATCATTAAATGCATGTAAAAGGGTCCAAGACCTAGTGTGGATGCATGAAATTCCTTAGAACACCTAAATCAAGGCCTCATTAAGTCAATTTATCATGAATTATTCCCATGTCAACCAAAGGGTACTTTTTTCTACAGTGTAGACATGCATTGGAAAATTCTTCATTACTCGAACCTTGTCGTGGCATCCAATGTTTGTTTGATCAAATATGTGGGTAGACCTTTGAACAAAACCTTGTGGAAGGTGTGTGAGTATGACCACGAGGCAATAATTGACACAATAATGTGAGATAATGAGGGGTTCACCACCAAGTGTAAACTTTGAAATGATAATGAATTGGAAAACATAGTGTGATATGCAAACAAATGCTAAATGACCTAGAAAATGCCCTAGAAATGCAATTAAAACATAAAAAAAAAGAAAAAATGTAAATAATGTGCACTTAGAAATCTTGCAGTGACTGAAAATAGCTCTAAAAGTCTAGAAATGTTGACTTTTTGACCAACTGGGACTCATTCACCAATGTGGGCGAATTAGTCCCAAATCAAGGTTTCTGCATAAGAGTGTATTTCAGGAAAAAAGGGTATCAAAATATGCAAAAAAAATTGACAAAAACTTATAGTGGGGCTCATTCACCACTATTGACCAATTAGTCCCATTCCAAATTTTTAGAAATTGAAAGCTTTGAATTGCACTTCAACACCTGCTCTTTCCTTCCAATCTGAGTTCTAGAGCTGAATCCTTGAAAAATAACTGCAAAATAGAAATGAACTTGGTTTGGTAATGGGGGATTTTTCTTGGTCAAACCCCTAGTTTGGTAATTAAACCTTGATAGGAATGATGAAATGTGTATAAAACCATAGCTTTAAGTGTATCTAAGACTAATAAATCTGAAATGTGATGCAATCCTATTCTAATGTGCAAGAATATGATGCAATGATGGAAATGTAAAGGATGGAAAACTCACTTGTGATGATCTCCAATCACCCCAAGTGAGTTCTAATGAATTTTGTACCTTCCTCAGGCTAAATGTAGAGTGGCAATGGAAGATAGAATCACTTAGGAAACAAGTATTTAGGGTTGAATTGATGGCTAGTTGCATCTCCCCAACCTAGAATCCATCATAATTCACCATAGGCATCCATGATCAACCATTGAAAATGCCATATCTTGATTGAACCTGAGCTTGAAGACCTACAAAAATGCTTTAATCTTTCTCTAGTGCTTCAACTTTGCTTGCTTGTGGAATTAGAATGCTCTTGTGAAAGATTGCTTGATGCTTGACTCTTGAAAATGCTTGCTCAAAGTGCTTAGAGTATGCTTGGATTACTTAGATGATACAAATGACTTATAAGCTTGATTTTATAGGAATTGACACCTAATTGACCATTATTTAGATCTCAAAGGCCTACATTCACCAAAAAATTGAATTAAATTCATGAATTCTCTCTCAAATTTGAAAAATACCCCAAATGGGACTCATTCACCACACTTGGTAAATGGGTCCCACCTAAGGGGATTCATTCACCCAAGGTGACAAATGAGTCCCACCTTAGCCTCTTGAGGTGGGTTTTTGGGTCTTTCGTTGATTTGGATGATTTTAAATGATTTTTAGGTGAAATGAGCCTCGAGATTTGAAATAATGGGTCCTAGGGGCCTATAAATGATGATTTAAAGGATAATGCATCTATAATGAATTCATCTCCTGGCTTTACCTAGTGTTCAATCCATTCTTCAAATATATTCATCTTATGATGAACTACAACAATGGCATCCACTTGCTCTTGTGACATCAGTACTAGATGTTGGGGTAGTTCAACTTGTTCTCTACTAGATAAAGTCAATGACCTGATAAAGTGTTCCAAGGTAGCAACCTATTCCTTCAATTCTATTTTCTTTTGTTTATACAACTGTACTCTAGCAATGATAGAATTTACATTTACTTTTATTTCATGTAATTCTTATTGCTAGGATGAATGTCCAAGATTAACACTTGTAATATTATACTCCTTAGGCATTATCTCATGTCTATCTTTATCAATTGTCGAAGTGGCTATCTGAATAGTTCTATTGCCATTTGCATTCCTTTGGATGATATGCTTTGTTTTCTCTCTGCACCTAGGTTTAAGAGTACTTCTTGTATAAAATTATTGAGATTTAGAGGTAATATTTCCACTTCCATTGGATAAACTAATTCTATGATTAACCAATCAGGTGCATCATCATCTTGTTGTACCTTTGTAACATTTTCTTGTCTCTGTTTATTGCTTGATTCAGGAACTTCCTCTCTCTGACATTCCATATTTTCTGAAATGGGAATTTCTTTAGCAATATCTAGTATAGATTCAGGATTAACAGGGTCTGAAACTACTTCCTCTATTTGGAGACTTATATTTTCCTATCTATCCAGATTTTCTGATTCATCTCTTTGAACATTATCTTCTTCATTTACCACTACACCATGATTCTCTTCATTTTTAGTTCCATCTCCTACAAATTCTGTAGCTTCTTCTTCTAGAATTTTAGTTTCAATTTTAGTTTTAGCATGTCCTTTATCTAATTTTTCAAAGACCTATGAGTTTTCATTAACATTTTGCACATTCCTAAGAGAAGGTTGGGAATTAAGAGTATCTTCAACAACTCTTTCATGAATAGGATTTTGCTCTATATTTTCCCCTATTTCCATTTCAAGTACACTAGGGTTTCCTGCCTCTGAGGCAAGTGTCCCTTGAATAAATTCTTCTTCTTCAATATTTATGGGGTTAGAACTCGTATCCTGAATTTCTTCTACCACTGGGCATACCATGGGATTGTCTTTATACTTCTTTTCTCACACTTTCTCCCACATAGTACCCCATTTATCTACTTGTTCCTTAATTCTAGCTTCATATTCTTTAGAAATTTCCTCTAAAGCTACAATAGTCCCACCTAGTGCTTGCTTCATACTAGCCATATTAATAAAAAGGGGAGACATGAATAATGTTGTAGCTATCTAAGATGTAGACCTAGTTTGCATACCAACATTCCCTATTGATCCTATTCCTGAACATCAATAGTTACTCTTGTTCTGGGTCTAGCTGTAGAGGAAGATGCACCTTTAGGTCTTACTTTTGATTTATCTTTACCTATCTCTACATCTTTCTATTTATCCAATAGTTTCATGGGAACTTCTTGTCTTATTGTTGCAGGGGTTCTTTCTTTTCTTCTTGGTAGGTTCTCCACTTTCAAAATTAGTTTCATCTCTTTGTTTTCTTCTTTAATCTTCTAATAAGATGGGTTCAATTCCTCTTTCTCTCCAAATTTTGAAAAAAATCATTAATCCAGTGTTAAGTATACCTTAGGACTGGCTTAGTAAAGTCATCAATTGATGTCATGTCTTCTTCATCAACACATAGTTTTGGAATAGGTTCATCATATACCCTATCATCATTGTATAATTGGTTCAACACCTGATAATCATCTTCTTCCAATTGGTCTAGGATGTCATAGAGCTTGATCATTCGAGCAAATCCTAAAGTCATTGTTTCATACTTTCTTCTTCTTACCACATGCTCATCTTCATAGTTAAGCCAATAATATTCTAAATGAGGAACATGAGCATGAAAACTAGCTATATTTTTATCAATATTTACTTCAATATCATAGTACACTCTCTGGAGTGGAAATTATTTGAAATGGTAGGTCCTCAGCTCTTCTTCAGACAAATTAATTACTCTAATTACACTACACTTGTAATTTCCTATTGTGATGGGAAATTTGATAGAGGCCTTTTTGTGAGTATGGCTGTAAAGAGCCTAAGATGGTTTTAACTATCTCACTAATTCCAAAAAAATAATTTTATCCATAGGATACCTAGGTAGCATGAATGGGTGTCCATCAAATCCCTCCACTCTAATGTAGAAGTAAGTTGGGAACTATATGTACCAGCCTCCTATAGGGCGAATGGAACTTTGTGCTTCCAGGGATAGTCTCTTAGATTTATCACCTTCCATTGTCCTCACCAGTTGCATGGTGAACAAATCATTATATTTTCTATAATCATCTTTATACCCGTGAACAGTGATTTGGGGTAAATGTGCATATATCAAACTATTGCCAACTTGTGTACCCAGAGTACCAATTTGTTTTAATCCTTGTTTACTGGCTCTCATAGCACAGGAGTAAATAACATATGATGACATATAGAAGCATTTGATTTTGGGGAATGTAGTAATATATTCATGTAGTCTATCACTTATCAATTTTTCCTAGTGCAACTCTATAGGACCTTCTATCATGCAAGGTATTATCATGAACATCCAAGGTTTCAATTTTATTTCATCTCTCAAACTAGCTACTCTGCTCAACAAAGTTATAATGTCTTTTATTTCTTGTTTAAACATAGACCTCTAAATTACCTTGGTCTATAGTGTGATTGGCTATTGGAACCATTGGGTACTCATAATTTCTATATTACGGTCCTCAGTGCTATGATATGTCTTGGCCTTGGCTTTCAGGTCAACATTGAACATCTATGTGTAAGAGTGGAGACCAAATGTATACATGATTCCTTTTTGAGACAAGTCTACATAAATTCTTCCCTCTTTCTCAACAATCCTTTTGGATGGGTTGTAAGAGTTTATGCATTGCATAACTAATTCAAGAGCTTCCATTCCTGGTGGAAACCCTCTTGCAGGAAGTAACCCATTTGATATGACATTTTTGGTACATTGGGTAGCATTTTCTTCTAACAGTCATGAATGGATTTCAATGTCAGAAGACCATCCCATGTGGGTATTTGTAACCACTACATTAATGGATATTGCTTGTGAATTGCAGTAGTTGAATTCATCTTCTGTTCTTGCATTAGAAGTGTTCATTTTGGATATAATGTGCTTTGCAATTTTTAGAATATTTGTCTTGTGTGTGAGTTAGGGTTAAATTTAACCAAAACTTACATTTCATAAAATTTTCAATTCATTTTTTGATTAAATTTAATGACTTAAAGAAGAATTAACATTTAAATTTTAGAATGAGAAAATACCATTATCAAAATTTTCTAGCTTGAGAAACTCTTATCAAAGTATCGATTATTTGAAACATACCTTGTTTTGGTTAAAAATGGTGATTATTTAGTATACAAATTCAAAACCCTTGGTAGCTATAACTTAGTTTCTCAAAATTTTACCTCTCTTTGTGTGCCAATGTTGGTTCATGAATTCAATGTATTTGAAAAATTTGCAATATGACGCAAAGTGGAGTGTTGTAAAAGCAATTGCATGTTTGAGGTGGTTCCAAGTACATAGGTAGTTCACCATCTTCATTAATTACCTATTATTTTACATTAATTCCTAGAATAAAGGTACAATAATTATGGATTATGGTTCAAATAACAAACACCTAGGTTTCTATGTTGGCTCGCTATTTGAGAAGAAAGACGACACTGTGATTATATGTGGCAATTATATGTCATGCTAATTCTTTGAAAGGTATATGCCATTAAAGATATGTAATTGATTGATAATCACTGGGGTTGAGGCTTTTGGTACTATTTTTGAAAGGATCAAACAACACTAGGATCCAGGAAATAATTTTTGAGGAAAGAGAAAATTGGAACAAGAGAAAGACCAGAAACCAAAACTGAAAAATAAATTTGATGAAAATTCAAAGTAGAATTTTCAGTTTTTGAATTTTACATCAAAGAAACAATAAAGCACCAAACTCTGGTAAAAGAGGAGATTACTGGGATTAGAAAATTTGATCAATGAAATATTGGGTAGAGCTAGAATCTTTTGAAGATACAAAATCTTTTGGCTCAACATAGGATTTTTGGATTCTAGTTTCTGGTAATAGACAAAACATTAAGAACATATCGAAACACCAAAACTAGGGGAAAAAAATGTTATAATACAAAGAGGCCAAGTGAAAATGAGAGAAAAACCAACACCCAACCAAGCATCAAGACAATGCCAAAGCGAGCAAAAACAACAAAATAAAAAGGGAAAAGAAAAGAAAAAAGGGGGGTCCTCATTTTTCCAAGGGGAAAAATGGGGTGTTTTGTGAGACCACACAACAATAAGTTTACACTAGAGCCTTGATCATAAGTAGAAGCAAAAAATAGCCCAAAGAATAAGTATAAATATATGTTGATACATGAGATATTACAACCCCTATTCCTACTTGCTCACAATCATATCAAACATTCTAGAAGAAATATTTTTCATATCTATAATGTCAAAAAATTGCACCTAGGGGAAATTCCACATTTTAGCACTTTTCCTAGCTTTTATGATGCCTAAGTGCATTAATGACGAAAATCCCATGGGTCATAATTTCGCAATTCTAGCTCCATGTGGACTAGTGGTGAAGCAACATAACCATAATGACATGTTTCCTAAAAAATTAATGTGTTGGACACCGTAGATGTCTGTGTGGTGCTCTAGCGTCTTGTTAGTTTTTTGAGTCTAAAACAAAGAATCTCAAATCTTGACTCTTGACATGTGTCTTGGTAGTTAGGATTTTAGGTATAATGGTTCTTTACTTCCCTTTCATGCAACAAAACCCCTCATTTTCTCTCATTTTGGGGGTCCCAACTTCATTTTCACTCAAGCTCTCCTCAACTTCACTCTTAGATTTATCTCATCCTTAACAAGCAACACTTCTACAAGTAAAGCTCTGCTAGACTGAGGTCACCCCAATAGCTATAACTATCAAGCAAGCATTCAATAGTGCATTTGTGTGCTCTAGAGAAGGTCTAGGCCCATGGGTAATGCTCTATCTCTCTCACTCTTTTCTACTTATTTTCTCATTTACTACTTAGTGGTGTGGGTTCTTCTCCTAGAGTGGGTTTTTCTTTCACCACACACTTTCTCCATTTCAATTACACTCCTTTCCTATTCGGCTATTTGTGGAGGTGGGAACACCAAAACAGGGGTCTAACTAAGGAAAACCCCTATATATTCCCAACATTTTCCCCTCCTTCTATGTGTAGGTTACAAAGTGGAGGTTGGAGTGATGACTTGAATGTCTAGTTGTGGGTAAATTTTCTCCAAGTTCTTGTATTTTTCTTGGAGTTTTTGTTCTTTGTTTGATTACTCTGTTTAGTAGACCTCAAATCCAAGTTAGGAAGTGAGACCTTATTTTTCCCATTTGAGCTCTTGAACTTTCTGTATCATAGGATTCTAGCATAGTATTTGGATGAAACTGTGCCACACTGGCATCCTAAATCTACGCTACTGTCCTTTGGCTGAGAGATCCTCTATTGGAGGTAGGAATATAGAAGTTTCACTCTCTCTAGATCTGGATTAGTCTTCCTTGAAAGTTAGTTTATGCACATTTCCTTTACAGTTTATTCATTCTATTTATGCTGAGGTGGATAAGGGTAGTTCCTTCCTTGGTGATCTCTTGAGAATGAAGAGACCAACGTGCTCACCCCTGCATAGCACATATCCACCCTTTTCCTTGCCAACCCTCTTGGATAGGCGAATTTTCCTTATAGACGGGAAAATCTGCCCATCTAGAAGGAATCTACATACCTAATCTACCCGATCCTAAATTAAAAATGTGCTTTAAAATCCAAATCAAAATCACAAAGCAAGGTTTGGGGCCTACCTAGCGTAGTACTACTCGATAGTAGTAAAATTGGTGCACCTTCTTGCCTCAGTGGATCAAATCATTGTCCATGAATGCCTCATCACCGCTTGACCCATTAACCATCCTCATTGTTCTTTCTCTCTCTCTCTCTCATCTCATTAGTGCCAAGTGTGCACATGAGAATTAGGTGAATAGTAATTTTTAAAATTTAGTATTTATAAATTTTACTTTATGCACCTATTTAGAATTTTAATTTTTGGGTAATTTTTACCCTTTAATTAATCTTTTATTAGTTCATTCACCCATTTTTTCCCCCGGGCTGCCATTTTCACCTTGTTTATCCATTTTCCTCCATTCAAAATCCATTCTTCATGGTTTTTTGTGCTCTATCATGTAGTACTATCTATTTCTCCATAAAGAGAAGTCACCCAAGGCCCCTTTTTATTCCCCATCTACCCTCTCGAGGGGGCATACCCTACCATATTTCTCCACACTTCCATCTTATCCACTTCCTTACGATATTGGGGCATCGTCTAACATTCCTTTCTTTTATTGAGTTGTCTATGCTTTATTTTTCTTTGAAACACTATTATTTTAATAGTGTTTCAAAGAGGGGAAAAATGTACACACCTGAATTTGACAACTCCCATATGGTCAAATTCACCCTTCACATTCCTCCATCCTACATCCCCCACCCATTAATTAAATAATTTATTATTTGATTAATATTATCCTGCAGCCTAATGACCCCTAAGGTGATTAAATAAATAAATTAAATAAATATCCCAATTAATTTAATTTGGTCATTTTAGCCTCTATGAATTAAATCAAATTTTAATTCAAATTCTTCTCTCTCCTCATGCCACATCCTCCATAATCTCCCACTTGCTTCTAATATGTCATTAATTCATCTAATCATGCATTTGCACAACCTTAATCATCTGCTTAGGCAAACCTAAACTCCATTCCATTTATGGCATATGTCCTTAGTTAAAATTCATTAAATGCTTTCTCTATTTGGAGAAGGAAACCCCTTCCCCATGTGAATTTTTAATTCACAATTATTCTCTCAATGCATTTTAAAGAATTTAAAATTCTTTCTCTCATCCCCATATGGATTTTTGAGGAACTTTTAATTCTTCACATGTCCTCTCACCCACATGTGGACAAGGACCTCCTTTATGAGGAGATTTTTTCCAATCCCAAGGTACTATGTAGTTCCTCCATGTCATGTCCACATCATCTCCTCTTTTCCATCTCACCTGCCACATGTCAAGATGTAAGGGCTAGTATGTTCTCAAATCACCCTAGCCCTTGATCTTGTTCATATTTTCTTGATTCCTATCCTTCCATTTTTTAGAGGCACTTGCCCTTAAAATTGTGGAATTTACCCCATTTTCATCCATCCAAAATCCACTTTTTCATACACAACCAAGAACACTTAGCAAAAATTCAAGCAATCAAGCACCCTCCATTGTTGCATCATCTTTGAGCCCATCTTGCATCCTTCACAATACCCACAATCTCCATTTCATCTATCATCATCTTAGCTTTATTTTTCACTGGGTTTGAAGCTATTTTTCCACCAAGGAGAACACATACCAAGAAATCAAAGGTCCAACCAATTTATCAATCTAAACAAGGTAAAAAGTTCTAATTTCTTGTGTGTTTTGTTTAGATTTAACTAGGCCAATCTTGAGTGTTTTTTTGGTGTTTTCTATCTTGCATTTCCATTGTTGTTTTGCATTCTTAGGTTAGAATTCACTTGCATCACATTTTTGGCACACTCGATGGGACTATCATACATCCATCCACACTCCCATTGGCGCCACCCCATACTCTCTTGTATATGGTACCAACGCAATATTGCCAATCGAAGTTGAAATCCCATCACTCTAAATATCTTTGAAGAATCTCATCAATTATGAAGATACTTGGGTTACACGCTTAAGTCAGCTTGAACTTCTAGATGAAAAGAACATCAAGGCCTACAAGCACCTTCAAGCATATCAACATCATCTTAGGAGAAACTAAAAAAAGAAGGTTCATCCTCATTAGTTCAATGCTTGAAACTTTGTCTTGAAAGAAAATCATCACACCCAACAAGATAGAGAAAAGAAAGGAAAGTTTGTAGAAAATTGGTTGGGTCCATATGTTGTCACAACAAAATACGGTTCTAGGGCATATCGACTTTCCACCCCTAAAGGAGATCCCTTGGAGGAGCCTATCAACATCATGCATCTTAAGAGGTTTTATACCTAATTTAGCTGGGTTATCCTACCTAGAAAAATCCAAAAAAGAAAGTAAAAAATAGAGAAAAAAAGTAAAAAAAAAATCCAAAAATAATAAAGAGAAATAATTTGTCCTATGGTGAAAACCACCCTTGGTGGCACATTGGATAAGTACGGTTGGTGAAAACCTAGCAACAGGGTCCATTCATAGAGGGATTAATCATTATCTACCTTGTATCCTAGTTACTTTATGCCTCCATCCATTCTATCCACATATCTTATCCTTTGCATCCTATCAACCCCATCCCTCCATCAACATCCTATCATTGGTTGCTTGGTATATTTTGGTTGATCATTGAATAATCCAAATCGGCTATCCATAATCCTGAGCTTTTATCCTAAATCTAAGCTTTTTGTCCCTTGTATATTGGTGTCATTTTTTGGTATTGTGTCCTCATCTAGGCTCTTCCATCGTGTTGGTCATCATTAGGTCCCACCCTATCCTTGGTATTTTGTTGAACTACATTTCCCCTACACTTTCACGTAGGCAAGGTTGATCATTTGATTAGCCCTGGGGAATTTTGTCTATCCAATCTTCATCATTCATTAGGGTTTCCATTTTTCTCTTTCCACTTTTATCCATGGTCAGTCATTTGTCTTTTATCGAACCACAAGGGCTCTATGATTTCATGTAGGAAAGACTAATCTTTGATTAGCCCCCAAGCCCCTAGGTCTTTTAGGTTGTGTCTTATTGTCATGTCATGTCATCAAGTGTGTCCCTACCTAGATAGTTCTTAACAAACAAAATCCATTAGTATCTTGAGGTCTAATAAGTTTTGAGTATCTTGAGTCATGTCGATCACCTAATCTATCCTCTATCTTTGGTCTTAATAGGATGTATCCTTCCTAATCAGACCACATCAATCCCATCCACCCCTTGTGATCTTATGGCAAAGGAAATTTGAAATTTATTGTGATCTTTTGATGCTTTTGGATTTTATTTATTATCAGAGCTTCTTATTATACTTTTTCAAGGTCACCACGATCCATTATATCATGGTGTGCTTTGACTGGTAAACATAGGGGAAAATCTTGATCTTTTGTGTATTTCTATCTTCTTGGCTGTCCCACGTAGCACCCACCATGATCCTCATGGTCTTGTGTTACATTGGGGCATCCTTTTGTGCTTGTGGCTATCCCAATACCTGGCCTGACCAAAGCCCTTGTAGCTTTAGGGTGTTGGGATAGCCTCATTTTCTGTGTTTGTTTTATGCATCAGATGCTAATCTACCTTGGTTCCTCATACCTTGGCATACCATGCCCCATACTATAGTAAAAATAAGCATTCCTAAAATGGAAAAATGGCATTAGAATTTCATTTCATCTATCATCCTATTGCATTGTATTCCCCATCCATTCTTCCCCTAGTCTATGGTTAGTGATTCTGGTTGTGCAAATGTTCTCCATCCACCCATTCTTCTTCTTAGTATTCCTATGGTTTTTTGACAAGTGCAGTATCACACCCATCATCATTCATCTCATTATGTGATGCATTTATATACTTGTCATTGCTCACCTAGGTTCATATCATATCATACCCATTGCATTATCATTTTCATTACCATCTTAAGTTGTTTGGATTAATATAGATTTGTTATTCTAAGCATCTTAAGTTCATTTTATCATATCATAACCATTGCATTACCATTTTCATATTCATCTTAAGTTGTTTAGGATCATATAGATTTGTTATTCTCAACATCTTAAGTCCATTTCATTTCATATTCATCTTAAGTTGTTTAGGATAATATAGATTTTTTATTCTCATTATCTTAAATCCATTGCATTTCATATCCATTGCATTATTACTTTCATTGCCATTTTAGGTTGTTTTGATTAATATAGATTTGTTATTCTAAGCATCTTAAGTTTATCCCATTTCATTATCATTTCATTGCATTAACATGTTAGTTCCTTTTTCCATATACATTGCATTGCATTAAATTTATACATATCATAATTGCACACCCATACATTACACATTTTCCATTAATTGCATCACATTACATTTTCATGCCATAATCAAATCATAATAATATTTCTAGAAAAATTTCCCACTAAAATTAAAATAAAATTGATTGTACAGTGTACAACATAGATATCCATGTAAAATCACATTTTTTGAATCAATCACAAGAATTTCTAAATATATTCATTGCAGGCATAAGTTTTCCATCTAAACATATTCATCTCCACCTGAATCACACACCATTAGTATCACATCCATAGCATATCTCATAAAATCATAAATCATTCATCACATTCTGCATCACAATTTGTGTTAGACATAATGCATCTAATCCATATCATCCATATAAACATAAGAATAAATCATCACAAACATATGCACATCTAATAATCATCAACATACCCATGAACATAATAAACATCCATCCCATAATAACCACATAGTGTTGGAAATGTCCATCACATATTATATATATATCAAAAAACATATCATTTCCATCATATCCATCATAATCCATAATAAATGATCATAGAGGTCCATAATAAGTCTATAAAAACATAATAACAATTCCACCATAATGTCCGTTGAAACCCATCAAACAAGATACAAGTACAAATCTTTGATCTAGTGCAGAGACCACAACTCCCAAAGGTAAAAAGAATAGAGAATAAAAGAATCAATGATTCAAATAACCCATATCTAATCTGTACTAAGGAGTCTATAGTCTTTGTCTCTATATGCTTCTCATCCACTCTATACTTGTCAAAAACTTGTATCCTATCTCCTTGTCTCTCCTATCTATCTTGTGCTAGCTCCATTTGATCTCTATGGCGAGTCTAGGACTGATCCTTTGCCTCGACAAGGGGTGTCTCATAGAAACTACTATATCCTCATGTGTGTGTAACCCCCGAGCGTGAAGGTGTGAGCATTTGAGGGACTAATCTAATGTAGGTAACAATCTACGTGCTAGATCTGGAATGGACTAATGATAAGAAAACACATAATACACTACCTTGGTCTTGGCATTAGCCACCTCTACCACTTGTGCTCATGCTAGGTACCTCTATATCTGATACATATCCCATAAACCACTAATGTGCCTCCTCTCCTACTCCCAAGCATCCTAGGGTACCTCATCTGATCTACCTGTGCCTAAAACTAAGACATCTACTATACTGCTACATCTCTCTCTCTCCTTATAGGGCCTGTACCGGTGCCTTCACTACCTCTTCTCTCTCCAATAGTCCCCCTGCATCCCCCCTAGTCACCTCAGCACACTCTGCCCTATCCCAAAGCTCATCCCTCTCTCTAAATCTCCTCCAGTCCCTTCTACAACTCTAACACTTGTCTCCTTAGGTCATCCCTCTCTACGTCAACTTGCTACACTCTCTATGCTACCTCATCTATTAAGGCCCCATAGTCCATGTCTCCATCCCTCTGCAGGGCTTGTAATCTATCTACCTCTCTCTATAGTCTATCCTTGTATACCTTAGACACCTTGAGTCTATGCTCTACAATCCCTAGCCTAGGTAGGGATCCTATTAGAAACATTATGTGATCCTCAGGTGGAGGTGGTATGTAGGGAACCATCATTGGTGGATGCACTTCTAGGGCATCCTCCTCCACATCCATGGCCTACTCCTCTCCCCTTGACTATGGAATCTCCACATCCCCATCCCTTCCTCACCTCTATCGAATGCCTCTCCTCCTCCTCCTTTGTAGTTTGGGTAGAATCCTATCATCATTGAATCCATATCCCAATGCCCCTACAATTGGTTGTACTATAGTGATCTACCTTGGTCTCCCATCTTCCCACCATACCGAGTATCATACAATGGTGCCTTCATCTACCAACCCTCCCCTCTATAGGTACTATGTCAATGGGATTGTATCCAACATCTATCATGCATAATATACCATAATTAGCTCTCCCCATATCTCTTCCAACTCCCTAGTGATCCGCTAAAATCTTTGTGGTCTTGTAGGAATATCTTGCTATATCCTAAACTTCCTAGTTACCCTATCTAGTCTATGCAGCTCTAAAATATATGAATCTTGACCTATCAAATAAAAAATAGAAAAGAGGTAGTTCCTCCACCTCCTATCATCATCTCTCCACCCTTGGAAGTGGCGTGCCATGTAGGGTCTCCACATGATATCCTCGAACCTCAGGCTATCTAGCCTCCATTGCAATCCCTCTAAATCACCCACTGCTTGATAGTGAAGCCTAAAGCTATACTCTTTCTCCCACCAGTATGCTACCAACAGTGTCTCATCTCTCACATCAATAGTCAAAATATCTAGCCTCACCACACTAATATGCTCCCACACCCACACCTAAAGTAGTGTCACATGGGTGATGCTGACTGCTTGTCTGTAACATATGACATGCATATCCTAGTATAGCTATGCTAGCATGTATGCTCCCCACACAAAATCCTCCTCTCTCCTCTCCATAATGTGTCTAATAGCCTCAATCACCTTGAGGTTGCAAAAGCATCCACTCTTGTCTAGAAACAAAATCCTGTTGATCAAACTATAGAGGTATAGTGGTAGGGCTAGTACATGCAATCCTAAACAAGCATTAATATCTAGCTTCCTCCCCTGGATAGGCAGCTCCAATGGTCCAAACATAATCTATAGGCTCGCTTCCATTGATCAACTATAGGTCTAGCTGATCAATTTCCCTTAGATGGGAAATGAAAAAATCCTCCAGATGTCCTCTAACATTATCGTCATCTCCCCTATCGAGAGATAGAAGGTAGAATTCTCTAAAATCCATCTCTCCATCAACACTGTCAGTAGTCCCCAGTGTGCTTGGATGTTGGGATACCCCAAAATGTGTAATAATCTAGCCTGTGCTAGCGATCTGTGGTCATGGGAATTCATTGCCCCATGTGTCACCTCCAACACTACTGAATGTTTCTCCCGCGTCCTTAGTGAGTCAAAGTTATACATCCATGCAGAACAATGTCTCAAATTTTGTAATGTTTCATTCATTTTCTATCATTTTTCATCCCTACCCTAGGTTTGGTGAATTCACCTTTGTGCAAGGAAAATTTTCCTATTGCACTTTCCCACATCTTTTCCTATCTAGCTAGCCAACTCGCCCTTTTTTCATCCCCCCCTTGAATTTGAGTGTTTTCCCAATGAATCCACCCCTTTCTTGTCTAAGCACAAATCCGCTCGTCTTGTCCTTAGAGGAAAATTCACATTCACCCTTTCTCCCCAATGGGTGATTTTTTATCCACCCTGCATGTTTTCCTCCTCAAGTGGTGAATTCACATTTCCCCTTTTCCCAGAAGGGTAGATTCATATCTACCTATTTTCCCTTTTGGTAAAATTGCGTTCACCTTTTCCCCATTTTGGCGAATTTACATTCGCCTATCCTAATGCACATACACCCCTATGTTTTGCAACCCCACCCTTTCTAGCGAGAGGTGATTTCACAATTTCCCCTCCCCCAACATGCTTGCTCCTACATAGCACATATCTGCCCTTTTCCTTGCTGACCCTCTTGGATAGGTGAATTTTCCTTATAGATGGGTGAATCCGTGCATTTGCAGCTAATCTGCATACCTAATCTACTCGATCCCAAATTAAAAACGTGCTTAAAAATCTAAATAAAAATCACAAAGTAGGGTTTGGGGCCTACCCGGCATGGTATCACTTAGTAGTAGTAAAAATAGCACACCTCCTCATCTTAGTGGATTAACTTGTCATCCATGAATGCCTCATCATTCTCTCTCTCTCTCGTCTCATCAATGCCAAGTGTGCAAATGAGAATTGAGTGAATAGTAATTTTTCAAATTTACTATTTATAATTTTCACTTTTTGCACCTATTTATCCTTTTAATTTTTGGGTAATTTTTACCCTTTAATTAACCTTTAATTAATTCATTCACCCCCTTTTTTCCGTAGGCCACCATTTGCAACCCATTTATCCATTTTCCTCTATTCAAAATCCATTCTTCATGGTTTTTCTCTCTATCACATGGTACCCTCTATGTCTCCATATTGAGAAGTCACTCAGGGCCCCTTTTTCTTCCCCATCTTCCCTCTCGAGGGTGCACACCCTTCCATCTTTCTCCACCTTTTGGTCCTATCCACTTCCTTGCGATACCAAGGCATCATCTAACATTCCTTTCTTCTATAGAGTAGTCTATGTTTTATTTTTCTTTTAAAAAAAAATATTTTAATAGTATTTTGAAGAGGGGAAAAATGTACACACCTGAATTTGACCACTCCCATTGGTCAAATTCACCCTATGCATTCCTCCATCCTATGTCCCTCATCCATTAATCAAATAATTTATTATTTGATTAATATTTTCATATAGCCTAATGCCCCCCAAGGTGTTTAAATAAACCAATTAAATACCTTACCCCTTTCATCTCTAAATTAAATAAATATCCCAATTTATTTAATTTGGTCATTTTAGCCTTTATGAATTAAGTCAATTTTTAATTCAAATTATTCTCTCCCCATGTCACATTCTTCATTATCTCCCACTTGCTTCTAATCTATCATTAACTTGTCTAATCATGCATTTGCACAAACTTAACCACTTTCTTAGGCCAACCTAATCTCCATGCCATTTATGTCATGTGCTTAGTCAACTTTCATTAAATATTTCTCTATTTGGAGAAGGCAACCCCTTCCACGTGTGAATTTTTAATTCACATTTATTCTCTCAATGCATTTTAAAGAATTTAAAATTCTTTTTGTCATCGCCATATGAATTTTTGAGGAATTTTTAATTCCTCACATGTACTCTCACCCACGTATGGACAAGGACCTCCTTTATGAGGAGATCTTGTCCAATCCCAAGGTAATATGTAGTACCTCCATGTCATTTCCACATCATCTCTTCCTTTCCATCTCACCTGCCACATGTCAGGATGTGAGGGCTTGTGAGTTCTCAACTCACCCTAGCCCTTGATCTTGTCCATCTTGGCTTGATTTTAGCCCTCCATTGTTTAGAGGAACTTCCCCTAAAAAATGGTGGAATTTCCCCCATTTTTTCATAAACAACCAAGAACAATTAGCATGCATTCAAGCATCCAAGCATCCTCCATTGTTGCAACATCTTTGAGCTCATCTTGCATCCTTCACTATACCCACAATCTCCATTGCATCCATCATCATCTTAGCTTCAATTTGCACTAGGTTTCAAGCCATTTTTACACCAATGAGTACACATATCAAGAAATAAATGGGCCAACCAATTTATCAATCTAAACAAGCTAAAAAGTTCTAATTTATTGTGTGTTTTGTTTAGATTCAACTAGGCCAATTTTGAGTGTTCTGTTAGTGTTTTCTATCTTGCATTTCTGTTGTTGCTTTGCATTGTTAGGTTAGAGTTCACTTTCACCACAAAATTTTTTCATGTTTACATTATTACTTTCTCTAAGGAATATTTTGACATGTTGGATGATGCTCTAGATGACTTCTTAGAAGCATCTTCCCCTATCCATAAATATTCCAAGCAAACTTCTTCTCTACAAGCTGAGGAGTCGGTAAATGTCATAGTGGTCTCTGTGGCTCCTCCAAGCCCTAAGAAACCCATCATTTACATGACCTTAGATAGCCCTTCTCCAAGGGAGGATCATTCTATCTATGGGATTTCATATTGAAATGATTCACCTAATTTATACACAAGGTTTGTAAAGGCTACAAACTCTACTTACAATGCTGTTGGGAACACATACAATACAAGAAACAAAAAGAATTTGGATCAAAAACCTTTTGTACCTACATCTAAAATAACTCAAGTTCCTACTTCCTTCAACACCTAAATTGGCAATCCAAGCACCGGGTGATTACGATCTTGTTGAACAACTTCGTGTTACCTTGGCTAAGATTCACTTTGGGATTTGCTTTAGACTATTTTGGTTTCTCAAGATATGCTTTAGGAAGCCTTGTAGAAGATCCTCTTACCTTCCTCCACTAGGCCTATAGATGTTAATGCGTTGTTGGCTCATATTCCTATGGATTCACCAAATATTACATTCCATCTGCAAGAACTCCCACCTCTGAATGTGCAAAAGCAAGTGAAACCTTTAATGATTATAATTAATGTTAATAACATTGGCATTAGGCATACCCTCGTTGACACCAACTTGGATCTCAATGTTTGTGGTATCAACTTACTTCCTAAGATTAAAATCGATTCATCTTCTCTAGCTACTTCTTCTTTATACATTTGTGGGTTTGATAATGCCAACTACCAAGCTCTAGGCATGATAATTCTGCCTTTGCAACTAGGCTCCATTACCTTACCTACTTTGGTGTATGTGATGCCTAGCCCTTTACCCTACAATATTATTTTTCGAAGACCTTGGATTCATGCTATGGGTGTTGTGACTTCTACTTTACATCATTCCTTAAAATTTTTTGTGAATAATTAGGTGGTTACATTTAAAGCTAATCTAGGAGCTGTTCACCTTTGCAAGTCAGTGGTTGCTAGTTAGGCTTCAGTTGTCTCCACTCTTAAGAATTGTATTCCATCTTTAACTTTTGATGCTATGGAATGTTCCTTGGTAATACCCTCTATGGATTTTGTCCTTGAAGTGAATGTTGTTAAGATCAAATCACCTATAGCAGAAAGTCTTGAGTCCTCCCTGTCTACTTCTTCTTTTGAATCAAATTATTTCTTTGGTGATTATTGGGGATCTTTGGAATTCTTTGAATTATTCATTGCATAATAAAAAGTGAGCCCCTCTCTTCTAGACTTCCCAAATTCCTCTGATGTAAAAGTGGACAATGCTCTGATTGAGGAAAAGAGCTATGATTCTATATTGGAGACTAGTCCTTCCTTTGCTGAGGAAAATAGTCCTACTCTTGCAAAAGAGGTTAAAATTTATGAATCAAGTAAAGGAGACAATTGTTCTCTCATAGATGCATTTGATGTTCACTGGTGGAATGAAGCCCTCTATGGAGAGCCGTTGCCTTCTAAAGTCTTAAAAAATCACTATGGTTTTGGATATCAACTCACTTGTTGATATGGATATGGGAAAAAAGGCCAAGGGCCTATTGAGAAAGTAGTCCAAGTCCCTATTTAGTTTAAGCCATGAAAGCACTATCTGGGTTTGGGGTTCTCTATTGAACAATCTAAGTAGAAACCTTGGTGGAGTGTTAATATGATTTCGGTTGAACCATTGAGTTTAGTCCATCCAAAGTTAATAGAGGATAGGGGGAAAGCTGAAAAAGTCCCTTTAGATGTCTTCTCTTAAGATGAAGCACTTGAGGAATTCTTAGGTGCCTACTACCCTTTCCCTCCCTTTCACCACAAAAGGCGATTCCTGCATCACTTGCATGAATGAGCATATTTTGGAGAATCTGTCTCGAGTTTTGGTGAGGAGCCTCTATCCAACATTGATGATGATGTTCCAATATCACATCATAGAGATCATAGTTCCATTCTCAAAGGGGACACTACTGAAATCTATATGGATCCTAAGTTTTCTAGAAAAGTAATTAAGATTGGGAAGTACCTTTCCTTAAAAGTCGATCCTACATTCTCATCCAGATATCTTTTCTTGGACATATGAGGACATGCCCAATATTTATGAGTCTATAGCGGTTCATAATGCCATATTATGTCCTAAAGCCTAGCTAGTTAAGCAAAAAATATGAAAGATTAATCCCATGGTGGCGTTGATGGTTAAGATTGAGATAGAGAAGCTATTGGTGTAGGAGCACCAATCCATTTCAAGAGAATTTGCTCTAGCTTATTTCATGATAGGTTGAGTCTAGGTTTTTTTGGGTGTTTGAGTTCAAATAAGGTCTAAATTAACCATTGATCGTGTATTGGGGGGTTCATTTTTGTAAATGTGCAATTTTGCAAAAGTTGTCAACAAAAAGATGTAAAATTGTAAGATTTTCAAAAAATGCACAATTTGGGGAGTCCAATGGTCATGGGAGGTAAAAAGGTAGTTTTGTTGGTTTGGTTATTTTTTTTTGGTGTGAAAACATTTAAATATGTTGAAAGGTTTGATATAAAGGTTTTTGAAAGTTTTTAGAAGATTTGAACAATAAGAATTCTCAATTTTCCTTGCATTTTCAGTATCATTTTCTTGAAATCCGTGTTTTCTAGGGTACTACATGGACCCATACTGCTACATCTTGATTGAAAGTGACTTTTTTTGAATGAAGGAATGTATTGAATTTAATTTTCACTTGGTTTGAGGGGTTCATATTGAATTTAAGATATTTTATATCAATTTCCTTGAGAGTGCTTGGGTATACCTTGTTTAAGGGTTTGTGAGTCAAAAGCATGTTTTAAAGGACCATTTCACTGACTGTGATCCCTGCAACTAGTGAAATGGGTCCAAATGAGGAGGTTTAGATGTAGGCTAGTTGAATAAAGTAGGGTGCAAGGTTGGATGAGTGTTTTGATGACTGTCCTCAGGAGTTTGTAAGAGATTTTACCATGAAAATGGAGGTTTTGAACTAGGGTTTGGTGAAATAATGCTAACAAAGGTTGGAGAATGATCTTGTAGGCATGAGAAAATATAATTAAGGGCAATTGAAGTGGTAGCAAGGTGAGGTAAGGTCTGGAAAGTAGTTTTTCAATAAATCCCCATGTAATTTACTAGAAATGAGGGTTTCAAGGTAGGGTGTCTTGTGAAGTGTGTCACTACAAATAAATTGTGAAATTTGGAGTTTTGTTGTCTAGTTAGTGCCACCCCATTAGGTTTTTGGGTTGGCAGAAATTTTAAAGGGGTGTCCCTTTGTAAAAATGGCCTAATTGGCCTTGTAGGACAACATTGTTGCAAGGTTTTGGAGAGGTTGGTTCAAATTGACCCATGGAAATTTGGATGTATGTTATAGTATGTTGTGTTGGATGTCTGAAAGTATAAGGAGTTTGTTGGTTTTAAGGGTTTAGTGTGAGATAGGTCCAATAATTTAGGTTTGCAGACCTACTAGAGAAGAAGAGAGTTTATGTGATGAAGTTCCCTTATTAGTGTTTGGAGTTTCAAATACTTGTTGAATTTAGTTGGATTTGTGTTGATTATTTTGAAACCATCCTTGTTTGACATCAACTATTGAAATTATTCTTTGTCTATACAATCAACTACTCCATTGGATTTCGAATATTGTCGCTGTCAGTAAACTTGATGGCCGTATTCACATATGCATTGACTTTCGTGATCTAAATAATGCTTCTCTTAAGGATAAATTTTTGTTACCTAATATAGATATGATTATGGATTTGATAGTAGGCCATGCCTTATTATATTTTATGGATGGTTTCTCAGGTTACAATCAGATTCGTATTAATCCATAAGATCAGTATAAGACAAATTTCACTAACCCTTGGGGTACTTTATGTTATGTGGTTATACCCTTTGGGTTATAGAATGCAGGAGCTACTTACCAATAGGAAATGACCCTAATATTTCATGATTTTATTCATAATATTTTAGAATATTATGTTGAAATCTTGGCGAAATCCATAACTCTTTAGGATCATGTGTGCTACACCCTTAATATTAGTGTACATTGGGTTATGAATAGTCAGCTTGTGGCTATCTTAACTCTCTATTAAGTTATATTATTATTAGTATATTGTTATGTAGTTGTTTATGTTGGAATAAGACTTATATTGATGTGTCTAAGTCGGCCTAGGTGATATCCTAGGCATAAATAGGTATATATAGGAGGTTGTGAGTCTTATTTCATTATCAAGTTGTGAAGTGTGTTCTCATTAGAGATATTTGGAGGTTTTCCCCCTCAAAGTGGCTTGTTACTCTTAGTTATTATCAAGTATTTTCAGCATATTTCATATCATATTCTTCTATTGTGCAAGTTATTTCATAACAAGTGGTATCAGAGCATGATCTTGGCACCGTAGAGGCAAGGTTTTTCTCAATTTTGGAGGTGATTTTGGGAAGAGCATATCTTTAAGATTTTGGTGAATTTTTGTTTCAATTTTTAAAGAGTTTTTGAAGAAAATATTAAAGAAGTTTTAGTTCATATTTTAGAACAATTGGAGCATAATTAAGCGAATTATTGCAAAATTAGTGTTTCTACACAATTTTTTTGGAATCTGCATATCTCGCACATCTTGTGGAATTGGAGTTTGATTTTTATTGGGTTTTTGAAAAATTGGTAAAGGAGATTGTAATAAAAAAATTGGAAGAATTTGAATAGAAATAATAAATTTATTGAAAAATTAATTTTTTTACAATTATCGCTCTCCACACTGTAAAACTACTTATTTCTTGGAGATTTTTCTAGGTGAGCGTTATTTTGTCCCTAATAAGTTACAATAAAAATTTCAGATAATTTAAGTTTCATTTGTGTGATTTATTTCAAAATTAGTGGTTCCCATCATGACGGGGCCTACAACAAGGGGCAAAAATAATGTTCACTCTGGGGAAGAATTCTAATAAGGATGGGGTAACAATAGAGGATATTAATCCTAATGAGGAAATAAATAAGGTCATAGAAGATATTTCCTCAATTAAGATGGATATGTGTGACCTAAGAGGAGATATATTGGACATATAAAACATGTTAAGCACCTACATGGCTGAACCAAGAAAGGAGTTCTTAAGCAACCAAGGTAAAAATTCTAGGTCAGCTACCATTGAAACAAGCTTTAGTACTCCTATGGGATCTAGTTATTTATTTACAAAGGTGGATATGCACAAGTTTGATGGCAAGGAACCTCTAACATGGATAAACCAAATGGAGATTTTTTTTGAAGTACACCAAATCCCAAATGGAAAAAAGGTCATGATGGATTCCCTATATTTGGAACTAGATCAATTCATTTGGTATCATTGGATTTTCACTCATTGAAGGAAAAATGGGCTCACCATCTCATGGTCAATTTTTACGGAGGAAATCCAAGCACAATATAGCAATAGCATGACAAACAACTTCTTTAGCGAGCTGGCTAAGCTTCAACAAACAGGATCAGTTAAGGATTATATTTAGCAATTCAAAAATCTATCCTTAAGAGTGGATAAAATTATAGAGGAAAAATTGAATGATTTATTCCTGGGTGGTCTCAAAGATCACATTCAACATGAGGTACGCATGTTTAGCCCTAGCTCCATAAATGAGTCTTTTATCTTAGCACATAGGGTAGAGGAGAAGTATTTGATTCCTAAGAAGCAAGGGGTTAATGTGACAAGAGAGAAAGGATATTCAACACAACCTACTAAGTTGAATCCATAACAAATTGAGGAGAAAAGAGCAAAAGGGTTGTGTTTCAATTGTGATAGAAAATATAGTCAAGGACATAAATGTAGTGAAAAGAAATTGTTCTATATTGAAGGTCCAAGTCAGGAAGAAGAGGGGGAACCCATAATAGAGGATGAAAGGGATTAAAATGAGGAATCACATGATTCTCAACCTATCATTTCTTGTCATGCACTCTTAGGTTTTAGTGCTCCATAAACTCTCAAGGTGGTGGGGATCTTAAAGAAGCAGAAGGTCACAATGTTGATCAACTTAGGTAATACTCATAATTTCATCAACAAAAAGTTAGCTACTTGTTTAAATTGTTTTATATATCTAGCTCCTAAGTTTCAAGTTTTAATTGTAGATGGTGGTATAGTTAGTTCTTCAGGGAAGTGTCATAGCATTAAATTATCCATGGGATATTATCAACCTGATACCCCAATGTATGTGATATCCATGAGTGTAGCAGATATTGTTTTGGGAGTACAATGGCTTACTACATTGGGAATGATTGAGATGAACTTACAAGAACTATTCATGAGATTTCAATTAGAATAAAGCCTAGTAGAGCTAAGGGAGTTGAAGGAAAAATCCCCACAAATGGTAAGCTCTCATCAAATGAAAAAGTTTCTTAAGAAAGGAGTGGATGGATTTGTGGCCCAGCTATGTTCATTAGAAGTCTCAATTTAATGCTCCTACTCATCCAGATTTGAAAGCTATAATTGATTGTCACTTAGTTGTTCTTGGAGATATGCCTAAATGACTTCCTCCTAAGAGGGATCATGATCATGCCATACAATTAGTCCCAGGGATCGAACCACCAAACATCAGGCCTTATAGGTATCCACATATACAAAAGAGTGAGATACAAAAAAATGTTGAGGATATGCTAGAGGTAGGAATTATCAGGCATAGCCAAAGTGCTTACTCCTCATCTATGGTGATGGTACATAAGAAGGATGACACTTGGCACATGTGTCCAAATTACAGAGTGCTCAACATGTAAACCATTAAAGATAAGTTTCCTATTCTAGTCATTGATGATTTGCTACATGAATTGAATGGAGCTATGTAATTTACCAAGTTAGATCTTAGATCTGGTTATCACCAAAATAGATTAAGGAGGAAGATATTTGTAAGACAACATTTCAAACTCACGAAGGTCATTATGAATTTTTGGTGATGCCATTTGGTCTTACCAATGCACCATATACATTCCAAATTTTGGTGAATTCCATTTTTAAGTTCTTGAGAAATTTTGTGTTAGTATTCTTTGATGATATATTGATTTATAGCAAGACTTGGGTAGAAAATTTGCAACATGTGGATCAATCATTACAAATACTTGAAGATCATAAACTATATGCTAAGCCATCCAAGTGTGAATTTGGTCTTACAGAGGTGGAGTATTTGGGACACATAGTTTCACATGAAGGAGTAAAGGTGGACCCTAACAAAATTAAGGCTATCATGGAATGGCCTATTCCAAACACCATTAAGAAACTAAGGGGTTTCTTGGGATTGACAGGGTACTATAGAAGATTTTTGTAGAATTATGGTCATATAGTAGCACCTCTCACCACTCTATTGAAGAAGGATTCTTTTCATTGGAACGAGTCTTCCAATATATCATTTGAGATATTGAAGGAGGCTGTGTACAACTCTATTGCTTTCCACTCTTGACATCACCAAGGAATTCATTGTGGAATGTGATACTTCTGGAAATGGGATAGGAGTATTACTCATGCAAGAAGGTCAACCAATTGCTTTTGAGAGTCGTCAATTAAAGGGTAAGAATCAACTAAAACCTATTTATGAGAATGAAATGCTAGAAATCCTCCATGCAATTAAACAATGGAGGCCTTATCTAGTGGGTAGACACTTCAAGGTTAAGATAGATCATGATAGCCTAAAATATTTTTTGGAACAAAAACTATCTTCTAAAGAGCAACAAAAATGGGTCACTAAGATGTTAGGATATGACTTTGAGATTGTATATAAGAAAGGGAAAGAAAATATTGTAGCAGATGCACTTTCAAGGAGGGAAAAGAAAGATGAATCCTTATTGTGTGCCCTTTCAATATTACAAGAAAATTGGGTGGAGGAAGCCAAAGTAAAGTGGAAAAATGATGTTGTAACAAGTAATCTCATCAAATAATTAAAAAGTGATCCTAGTAGTTCAAATAAGTTTTGTTGGATGGGAGATAATCTTTGGTATAAAGAGCATTTTTATCTCTAAAAGAATTCCACTCTTAAACAAAATATTCTCATAGAGTTGCATGAGTCTCTAGTGGGTGGTCATTCAGGATTTTTGAAGACATATCATTGAGTCAAGCAAGATTTTTTTTGGGAAGGGTTAAAAGGTGATGTTCAAAAACTTGTGGTTGAATGTTTGGTTTGTCAAAGGAATAAAGGGGAGACAATTAAGGAATCAGGTCTCTTGCAACCCTTATCTATTCCTAGCCAATGTTGGGAAGAGGTATCCATGGACTTCACCAGAAGGTTTCCCAAATCTAAAAGTCATAATGTCATCATGGTGGTAGTTGATCGCCTCACTAAATATGCACATTTCATTGCATTATCACATCCTTTTACAACAAGTGAAGTGGAAAAATATCTTTTGGAGAATATCCAAAAGCTACATGGCACACCTAAGATTATTGTTAATGATCATGATCCTATCTTCACTAGTCACTTTTGGAAAGATTTATTCTCATGTTTGGGTATTCAATTGGCTCATAGCTCTTCATACCACCCTCAATCAAATGGGAAAACTGAGGTTGTTAATAAGTGTTTGGAAGGATATCTACATTGTTTCACTTAAGAGAAATAGCTTCAATGGGTAGATTGGTACCACTTACAGAATGGTGGTATAACACTTCTTTTCATAGCTCATAAAAAATGTCTTCATTTTTATCACTTTATGGATATCATCCTCCTTCTATCACATCATGAATAAAGGTGTCACCAAGAGGTCAGGCAGTAGAAGACCACTTGCTTCATCAAAAAAAAGTAATTTTAGGACTCAAGGAGAATTTGGCCATGGCACAAAATCAAATGAAACAACAAGTAGACCAACATCGCAGTGAAAGAAGTTTTGATGTTGGGGATTGGATCTTCTTGAGATTGCAGCCTTATAAGAAAATCCCACTAAAGAAACAAAAATAATAATAAATTGTCTCCAACAACAAAGATACATCCAATTTTTCATGTTTCCTATTTGAAGGTCACTGGGCATAATATTCCAACTCAAACAAGACTACCAGAGCTCAATGAAGAAGGAATAATCATTTTGGAAGCAGAGTGCATTCGTCAAACATGCACAAAGAAGTTGAGGAATATAACTCTCACTGAGTATCTCATCCAATGGGAGAATTTACTAGTTGAAGATGCCACATGGAAGGATGAGGAGTTCATTCAAAAGAATCCAAACTTGATTAGCATTGTGGACAATTCTTCTTTGAAGAAGGGAGGCATGCTACACCCTTAATATTAGTGTACATCAGGTTATGAATAGTCGACTTGTGGCTATCTTAACTCTCTATTAAGTAATATTATCATTAGTATATTGTTATTTAATTGTTTAGGTTAGCCTAAGACTTATATAGATGTGTCTAAGTCGGCCTAGGTGATATCCTAGGCATAAATAGTTATATATAGGAGGTTGTGAGTCTTATTTCATCATCAAGTTGTGAAGTGTTCTCATTAGAGATATTTGGAGGTTTCCCCCCTTGAAGTGGCTTGTTACTCTTAGTTATTATCAAGTATTTGCGACATATTTCATATCATATTCTTCTATTGTGCAAGTTATTTCATAACAATATGAAGAACCTTCGTGTTATTTTTTAGAGGCTTCAACTATATAAGATGAGACTCAATCCATTTAAGTGTGTATTCGGTGTAGAAAAAAACAAAATTTTGGGATTTATAGTCTCTCACAATGAAGTCAAAGTTGACAAAAATAAGATTGATTCTTTTGTTAACATGCCTCCACCCAAGAATATTAGTGAGCTACAAAGTTTACAAGGGAAGATTCAGGGAATTCATAGATTCATATCTCAGCTAGCTAATCACTCTCTTCCTTTTACTCATTTTTTAAAGAAAGATGTTCATTTTATATGGGATGAAGAGTGCCAGGAATTTTTTAAGTCAATCAAATCCTATTTGGACAATCCTCTTGTATTGATGTAAACTATGTAGGATAAACCCTTTTTACTTTACCTCACAACATCACCATATGCTTTAGTATCCTTACTAGCTCAGTATGATGATTCTGAGAAAGAGTGGTCTACTACATTAGTCGCATCCTAGTTGATTATGAAACCTATTATTCCTCCATGGAGAAGCAATGCCTCATTATTGTATTTGCTACATAGAAGCTAAGGATCTATATTCTCCATGTTGAGACACATGTTATCGATAAAAGTGACCTTCTAAAGCATTTTTACTCTAGTGCTAACCTTGCTGGGAGGCTGTTAAAATTGGCAATGTTACTCTTTGAGTTTGACATAAAGTTCATTACTTAGAAGTCAATAAAGGGTCAAGCAGTTTCCAATCAATTGGAAGATGCTCCCTCATCTCCCTCCTTCCCTTGTTTGGATTTGTTTCCTAATGAGAACATTTTTGTGATCAATTATGACCTTGAATAGAAAATGTACATTGATGGGTTGAGATGCCAGACTGGTTCTAGAGTAGGTGTAGTGCTAATGTTGTTTGAAGGTAAGTCATTCCCTCTCTCATTTTGATTGGACTTTCCTTGCACACTAATAACATCACTAAGTATGAAGCCCTAATTGCTAGATTGCGTGTCGTGATTGTGCTAAAGATAAGACATCTCTACATATTGGGTGATTCTGAGCTTATTGTGAATCAGATTACAGGAACCTATCAAGCTAAGAGAAGTAAGTTGTCTCGGTATTGAGACCTCACTTTGTCCTTGCTTAAATGATTCTCCTCTTTCATGATAGACATTATCCCTAGAAGGGAGAATAGACATGCAGATGCCATGGCAAGCATCACTTCCCTGGTACCTTCAGATGAGGATACAAAAGAATACCACTTCATGGTTCAGTTCCTTCATACCCTAGTTGTTTTTATCAACTTGAAGTCGATGTTTTTGTGTGTTCTCATGTAGACTTAGGAGAATGGTTTTCTAATATTTACAAATACTTGAAGAGTGGAAGCTTTTTTGATGATGCAATAAAAAATGATCGTACACATATATGAAAGATTTCAATTTGTTATGCTATTTTATCTGATGTCCTCTATAATAAGTCTTATAATGTCTTACTTCTTCGATGTCTCACTAAAGAGGAAATAACCCTTTCCCTTAAGGAATCCCATTCAGGCTTTATGAGTGAAAACTTCAGTGGTAAATCGTTAGTGAGGAAATTGATACCTATGGGGTAATTTTGGAAAATGATGGAAAAAAAATCATTTTATTTTGTTAAAAAGTGCCCATAATGTCAACAACATAGTCATATTATTCATGCACCTACACAAGAGTTACAAAATAAAACTTCCCCTTGGCCATTCAAAAAATGGGGGCTGGATATTATTGGAAAAATATCATCTCCTTCTTCTAAGGGGCATACCTTTTTCAATACTACTACATATTACTTCACAAAGTGGGTTGAAGCCATTCCATGTCAATCCATGAATGCTAAATATTTTTGTAGTTTTCTTCTAAATAACATTATTTTTCATTTTGGATTTCCTACTACACTTTTTTTTGATAATGACACACCATTCAAAAACAAGGAAGTGAAGCAATTCCTAGAAAAGTTCCACATTCAACATAGATTTTCTACACCTTATTATCCTCAGTCTAATGGTCAAGTAGAAGCATCTAATAAGACTCTTGGGCTCATACTTCATAAAATAGTTAACAAAAATGGTAAGGATTAGCATATTCAAATAACATATGCTTTATGGGCCTATTACATGAGTGCTCGCACGGTGACGAAAACAACACCTTCTAGCCTCGTGTATGGTGCTAAAGCTATCATGCCTCTAGACCTATAGATTCTATATTTGTGGGTTTCCCTTAAAGGGTTAATTGATGATGAAAATTATTGACCTAATCATTTGCATTAGGTAGAGATTCTCTATGAGCATCGATTATAGGCCCTCAGACATCTTAAAGCTTTTCAATGATCATTATCAAGAAAATATAATCAAAGTGTGCTTCCTAGAACTTTTAAGTTGGGAGACTTGGTTCTTTATGAGAATTAGAGAAATGTGAATATGCTACTTGATCAAAGAGAGAAATTTAGTCCTAATTGGTTAGGCCCTTACATTTCCATCTCCATGTATGGTTTAGGTGCCTATGGATTATCATCTATGGATGGAACACCTCTAAAAGAGCCTACTAATGTGATGCATCTCCGACAATACTATGCATATTGTCTAATGTGTCATATGTGTGTTGTTCACTCTTTACGGGTAGTAGCACTGCATATTTTTACATTATTCATTAATAGATTATGAAAAATATTTTTTGTTATGATGTGACCATGTGTGTGTGTGTAATATACATAAATGTGTCTTACTATGCTACATATCCATGCATTACATTACATATTTTAAGGAAATTAGATCATCATTACATTTAATTAACATACATCCATGTATGTTCATTAAATCATGATATCATCTAATGTAAAAATACATCCACATATACACATATAACATCCATAGCATCAACAAACATGAAAATAAAGAAGCATACACATCAACATACACAATGCCATTATATCAAAACCAGTATCTCATATATATGAAATGCCATATACATGTATCAAATCACTATCATAAAAAGATGAGTGGATACTAAATATATGTGTCAATTTCTATACAAAGGATCTAAAAAATATGTATATCTTAGTACAAAAATGATGTAAAAAAATAGGAGGTCCTTATGGCCGTGGCATGTGGCTCTTGAAGCCCTGCAACTTTGGTTGCTACTGTTATGGTCTGGGGAGGGGATGCATAATGGTCATAGACCTTTATTGATTAGAACACGATGTGGAAAAGGCTATGCACATCCCTCTAATCTCCCCTTGTAGGGAGCATATGGTCATTCATGCCTACATTAGCTCCTGTTGTAGCTACTAAGCATCTGCCAGGATCACATTTGTTGGCTATCCTGTGAGGTCATCGAGGTGGCTCTATAGGGTATCATATGCTTGTTCAGTGACATCAGCCCTCATCTCTGCTGCATCTTGCTCTGTGAGCACTATCTGAAGTTCCCTTGATAGTTGATCATGCTGCCATTGGAGTGTGGTTGCCTCTGTAGTTAGCTTCACTATCTCCACTCCTTGCTCCTTGTAAGAAGTCCTTAGACATTCTATTGAATCGAATAGAGGGGCATGTCACCTCAAAAAAACTAGCCAGTATTCCTTGAGAATCATCCCCTAGATGGGCACGTTAGGGGCCACCTTTAATATGCACTAGGCCATCAACCCAGTCCATCCTTGTGCATCATCTACAACCACAAGCAGAAAAAATAGAATCAGTATCACATGGCATATCTATGTAATCATAAACAAAGAAAACTAAAAGTACTGAAATATAAAACAACATGCTCTATATACGTGGATCCCCTAGTTTCCATGTAGGGTCAGGGTGAGGTGCAACATTAGGGCTTGCACCACTAGTATTGGTAGCCAATCCGAGTGCTACTAGGGCCACCACTACTGTGAGAGTGGGTGCTGGTGGCATTGATTAGATGAGGGTAGCTAGTGGAGAAGATGACATCCTCCATCATTGCCTTAGCCTCAGTGATGCTATCGATTGCTCCTCCTCCTCTTGTGGCCTCTCCTCCTCACCCTACTTTTTCCCTCCTCCTCACCCTCTCCTCCTATCTTGTGGTGCTGATGGAGGTACGTCCCCCTATGGACTAGGATCTCCTCTGGGGGCATCCTTTGTGAACACCAGATGAGGGAAATGCCTATCCTACCACACTCTAAAATTTGTAGCTATGTTGGCATTATCTATCAGTGCTATCAACAGAAGATATCAATTGGGCTCGTAATCATCAAAAGGAAAAAGTCTATAATGGAAGGGTGGGGATGTCCCCAAGTCTTGCAACACTCTTGATTTCTCTTGTATATGTGAGCACGTTAGAAGGGATAGCCTATAAATGGCCATGTTGTCACATGGACCAACTATAATAATATGGCAAGATGATATGATAATGATGACCTGCACTAAAATAGTCCTGCTAGAGATTCTTGAGATACTTGTTATTATTTACCCATATAAAAAAGTGATAGGGTCTCCATCTGACCCGGTCTGGTATAAGAGTATCGAACTATAATCTCCAAAATTATAGATCTCCATGTTGCCACTATCCCATGACCTCATAGAAATGGGCCATGGGGAAATGGTATGGTTGCCATTAGGGAAAACCAATCAACCTCATGCACATGATGTGGGAGAATTCCCACACTTGTGGCAACTTACATGCTATGAAGCTATGGTACTCATAGTGCACATACTTCCCCAGCTCTTGGTATAGGTGTGCCAACACACTACACCCCCATGCAAATACTGTTCAATGCTCAACCATCTCATGAATAGTATGGATGAGGCCCTTGTGCAAGTGAGAGCCTCACCCATCTATCATGACTTAGAAGGACACAATCACCACCATCACTCAGTGCAACAGGGGTGTAGTGGTTTACAGCTGGTCATACTAGTGTGTGTAGATGTTCCCTATGCTATCACCATCATTGGTCCACCCTAAATAGTAGAGTACACCCTCTGACTACTTCCATGTTGACCAGGTGTCATCAATGGCCACCCATTGTCTGTGGATGGGTAGTTTGAGAATTTGATAAACATCTTCCAAAGTATTCATCATCTCTCCAATATGCAATTGGAAAGATGATGTGGTGGCATCCCACAACTCCATAAGGGCCATCAACATTTTCTCATGATAGCACATCTCTGTCATGGTGAATACATGCTAGAGATTGACCTACTGCAATTGTGTGACCTCATCATTGCTGAGGCAATCCTTCTCCTCGCAAACAAACCAATATGCTTGCCCACCAAGATGCTCTCAAATCTTAGGATATTCCTAAAAAGAAGTGAAAAAAAAATGAGTTAGAACATGGGATATTAAATCTAGAAACAAAATTTTTACTAAAGACCTTTGTGCATCGCATAGATGTCTGCGTGATGTGCATATGTCCCTATCGTCCATTGACGCCTTGAGGATGCTAACACATAATCAAGACGATAGCACAGAGATGGGACACTAGTGAAAAAGTTGGATGACAATGCAGAGATGGGACACCAATGCAAAAGTAGGATGACGATGCCAAAAAAAAGATGCCTACGTAGCTTAGACTAGAAAAAATTGCCTAAAACATACTAAAATTCACTAAAAATGAGGTTTTGAGACCTACCTAGTCCACCTCATAGCCCTTGATGATGTTATCCCTTAGCTGCTCTAGTATTGACGCCTTGTACTCTCTCTTTCTTGGAGTTTGGCTAACTTTTCTCTCACAAAATTCAACAATTTCCTTACAATGAATAGTGAAAATGACCCTTCTAGGGGCCTACCTAGGTATGTAGAGGCCCCTCGAGGACCATTTTTTGTAGAGTTTGTGGCTCCTTGGTTTCTCCTAAATTTACCCCACCTAGCTAGGGGAAAACTTAGGAGGGGGAATATAGTCACCTCTTTACCATATTTTCCTTTAAATCACCAAATTTTTCTTGATCATTCTTCTCATTGTCATAGCTTCTTCCAATTTTTAAAATTGATTTAAATTACATATCATGCTTTTGTGACTTTTCATAACTAGTCTCACACTACTTTTCAAGCTCAGTTGTTGGGGGGCACCTTCGGTACCCACTAGTTTGACCTTGGTGACCTCTGAGGCACCCTATTTCTTAGCACACAAATCCATAAAATTTTAAATTTGGGTAAAAATTTTATTCTCTACTTTAGTGTGGATGGTTTTTTCCAAAATCAAGCCCACTAAAGTGGGGGAAAAATGTAATGTCATAGAATTTCACCTAGGGGCAATTCCACATTTTAGCACTTTGCCTAGCATTTATGACGCCAAAGCACATTAATGATGAAAATCCCATGGGTCAAAATTTCACAATTCTAGCTCCATGTGGACCAATGGTGAAGCAACATAAGCCTAATGACATGCTTCCCAAAATTTGATGCGTTGGATGCCTGTGTGACATGCAAACATCTATGTGGCATGCTAGCATCCTATTAGTTTTCTAGGTTTGAAATAGGGAATCTCGAATCTTGACTCTTGACAGTCAAGATTTTGGTTGTAACAACCCCTTTCCACCCTTCCATGCAAAAAAACCCCTCATTTTCTCTCATTTTGGGGGTCCCAACTTCACTCTTAGATTTCTCATCCTTGACAAGCAACACTTCTACAAGTGAAGCTTTGCTCAACTAAGGTCCCTCCAATAGCTATAGCTCTCAAGCAAGCATTCAATGGTGCATCTGTGTGCTCTAGAGAGGGTCTAAGATCATGGGTAACACACACACTCTCTCTCTCTTTTCTACTTTCTCATTTACTACTTCGTGGTGCAGGTTCTACTCCTAGAGCAATTTTTTCTTTCACCACATGCTTTCTCCATTTTAGTTACACTCCTTTCCTATCTGGCTGTCCATGGAGGTGGGAACAACAAAAAAAGGGTTTGACTAAGGTAGAACCCTATACATCCCCAACATTTTCCCCTCATTATTCAGTTTTTAGGTTACAAAGTGGATCTTGGAGTGAGGATTCAAACATCTGGTTGTGGGTAAGTTTTCTCCAAGTTCTTCTTGGAGTTTCTATTCTTTATTTGATTATTTTGTTTAGTAGACCTCAAATATGAGTTAGGAAGTGAGACCTTATTCTACTCATTTGAGCTCCTAACCTTTTTGTAGCCCAATACGCCAGTGCACCATTTGGATAAAAGTGCACTGCACTGGCATCTTGAATCTGTCATGCCATCCTTTGGCTGAGAGCTCCTCTATCAGAGGTAGGAATCTAGAAGTTTCACTCTTTGGATCTCGAGTGGTCTTCCCTGAAAGTTAGTTTATGCACATTTCCTTTACATTTTCTTCATTTTGTTTATGCTAAGGTGGATAAGGGTTGTTCATTCCTTGGTGATCTCTTGAGAACTAAGATACTTGGATGTAGTGAATCCTTCTTATCTCACAATATCACCTATAATTAAAAAATGCATTCTTTGAAGAAGCTAGGTTGGAGCGAATAGAATAAGTAATTGGTGAAAATATGGGAAAGAAGTTGGACACATGGTGGAAAAACCAAGTCAATTTTCCTTGGGTAATAAATGGGATGACATATATGAGAAGGATCATTTCAATCCTACCTCTTCCTTCACTCCAAAAAATCCTTAAATCCAAGTAATTGAAATAACAATAATATCATTTGATGATGAAAAAAGAGTAAAAATCAAAACCTCCAAGTTTCCAAACCAAGTAGCTAATTACATAGGTAGATTTGTTGCTAGAACAATTCACAACCTATGTGTCTACTCAACCATATATTTCATTTAAAAGTATCTTGACCCTACTCCAATGAGTATTTCAAAGAAAACAAAAGAAACAATTAACTCTAGCTCTTATTGAAGAGGAATCCACCTAAAATGTATTACTCCAAAGAATAAGAGGTTCCATCCCCACAAAATCAACTATCAAATACATTGTGACCAACCAAGAAATAATATCACCCAAGGCAACTAAGGGGAAAACTAATGACTCCTTTGAATCTTAGTAGGTGCGCACCACAAACTAGAGATTATTTTAGAATATTGCAAGTGGAGGAAAATGTAATTTAAAATTTAGAAATCTACCTCATACCTCCATGAGAGGGATTGAGGAGTATATAGTAGAAGAAACACCAAGATCCATTGCCCTATGAACATCTGGAGGTGTTTCTGCCTCCAACATCTAAAAATAAAACAAAAAATTATTCAATCATGAAAACTATAATAGTGATGCAGATCATCAATTATAATGTATGAAATAATGAACAAAATTTTGAGTACTTATTGAACTATATATTTCTTACTATCATGCTTACTATTTTACCTATCCATAGCTTGTTCAAAAGCACGTATTTTAGGATTTTATCCACAATAGTAAGGCAGTGAACTGTTTGATAAAATAATTTGGTAGACATGTACAAAAAGTGTAGTAGCATAGAGAAGGTAGTGAATTGTTTGAAGAAATTCCTCAAAGAAATGTGGTCTCATGGTGGTGGAATTCCATGACAAATAAATGTGTCATGACATTCCATCACCATGAGGTTGCATTTCTTTGAGGAGTTTTTTCAAATAGTTCATTGCCTTCTCTATGGCATTATGCTGGGATGGGGTGGATGGTATAGTGTGGTCTTGGTTATGAGATGGAGGGGGATCATGATATGAATAAGGAGGGGTAGGGATATGAATAAGTGGAATAGGAGGTGGAAGCTTCCATGGATTGGTAAATTGAGGATGAGGACCTTGAAATGGATTTGGAGGGGAATTTTGGGTAAAGGCTTGGTTTCTATTCTTAAATTAGTGAGTTGTTTGAAAAAATTCCTCAAATAAATGTGGTCTAATGGTGATGGAATGGCATTCCATCACCATGAGACCACATTTCTTCGAGGTATTTTTTCAAACAACTCACTGCCTTGTCTATGTTATTGCTTACTATTATGCTTTGATAGAATTTTTCCAAGCATCCACAGTTTGTTGGAAAACACCTATTTTAGGCTTTTAGCCATAACAAGAAGGAAGTAAACTACTTGATTAAATTATTTGGTAGATATGTATGGAAAATATGATAGCATAGACAAGGCAGTGAGTTGTTTGAAAAAAATCATAAAAGAAATGTGGTCTCATGGTGATGGACATCACCATGAGACCACATTTCTTTGTGGCATTTTTTTAAACAACTCATTGCCTTATTTATGCTATTTCTTACTATTATTCTTTCATATATTTTTTCCAAGCATCCATAGCATAGACAAGACAATGAACTATTTAAAAAAATGACTTAATAAAATGTGGTCTCATGGAATTCCATGACAAGAAAATGCAATTGGTAGTTGCTCCTAGTTATTACTTATGATATGTGAAGTAATTGCATCACTACTTATGTTAAATTTCTAATAAACTATATTGTAATTTAAATTTTGTCATCTATCAACTTCTAGTTATTACTTATGCAATGTGAAGTAATGCTTTGAGTTTGAATGTGCAATGCAATGTAATCAATGATATGAATATAAACTACACAAAACTATTAAGTACAATTCATTAGGTAAACTATTTATTCTATTACCCATGTGAAGGTTTGTACTCCATTTGCACTGAGAGGTGTTTCCATGAAACCTCCAATATTAACTTGTTCAACATCCAAAATTAGATAATAGAATACCATTCATATAACAATGCTATTCACGTGTAATATTTATAATTGTTTACTAGTTACATACCTCAACAATAGATGCAGTGGAGTAAAAAATAGATGGAGGGCTAGTGTAAACAGTATCAACACTATGAACTTAAAATTTTATTACAATCATTAAACTAAATTAGTTTATCTTGCATTTCAAAAATGAAATTTAATAAATTAAATTCAATGAACATACTAACATTTACTTGAGTATCGAGGCTGAAAGCCTCATTCAACATAGCATCTATCGTTGCCAACTGGGCAGTTGCAGACATATCCTGTGCACTAGCCTCTTAACTATCTACATATGGGGTCATATGTATAGGCCAACCCACAAACTTGAAAAGAATGGGGTGGAACTCATCCCCTCAAACTCTCCCCTAGCTGACACTGTACTATAGGACTGGAACACTAGTTGATACTCTAGGTTAGAGAGCTAATAGACTATAGAGTGTCCACCTTAGCACTCTCCTTCATGATGGAAGGGATAGCAACGTGCTCATAAGTTAGCCTAGCAAGTGCTCATCTCCCTTGCCACTAAGGATCCTAATGTGCACCTAGTCTATCTTGTGCTAAACCATCACCTCTCCCTTGAAAGTCTTGCATATCAAAATAGTTGGGGATTTTGTTGAGGATGAAATTATATTAGAGTTTCCTCAAGAAATATTGGGGGACCTCATTATTGTTGCATGGTGGATGATCAAACTCTTCCAAAAATTGTTCCTAATTTCCCTTGATGGTTGCACCAATGGATAGGAAACCTCTTGCTATTAAGGTCAAGAGTTTGATTTGTATGTGGGTTAGTGAATAGTGGGCACAAATCATACTAAGTTGTAATTTTTTAATTTTTTACTTGTTTGTATAATAATTTATTTGCATAAAAATCCCTACACTCCTACCTCTTATCCACCCAACCACTTAATTTCTTACTAATGGCATCTACATGTGTTAACATGGCTTGAAGTTAATTTGAAAATGTGGTTCTTTCCAAGGTTGAACTTATAGGATCATTCAAGCTCACAATTAACTCCTCAATTTGTTTTTTGTTGCTTTCAATTTTCCCCATTAATTTTTTTTGAGTTTTAGGAGGATGTCGAGGAATTGTTGGAGTTTTTTGCTATGGTTGTCTATTAGAATTTTGTTCATGTGCTTGTTCATGAGGAGGATAAGGATTTTGAGGTTGATTTTCAACTCCTATAAATTAAAGAAATGAACATAAAAAATAATCTAAATTTACCCATTTAACAAAAAATTCATAAAAAAAAAAACAATTCTTACTCATTTGATCTCCCTATTGATGTGATAGCATCTTGGCAAAGAAATTGCAAATATTTGAGGAAGAAATTGTACAATTTGACCTGTACAAAATGCAAGTATGTAATGACAAGGTTTGCTGGCCATGGGCTAAGAAACTATGACAATGAAATGAAATGAATTTGATTTGTTTTTTTTTGTTATAATAGACTATAACACACTTGCATTATAACACAAGTGCATTATAGGCTTGGTCACACCAAGCCATAACATGAGCACATTATAATTCACTCGCGTTTAACCTTTTGAAACATAGAAAATTTGAATCTTTTTAATGGAGATCACTGATTCTCTATTTTCCATTCAAATATGAGCAATATGGGGTGCATATCTAATTTCTAACCATACATATAATTAAAAACTAGATTTTTGAGTGCTAAGAATGATGTGTACTAGTCATCGAAGCTGATTTTTAAAATCTTTCTCTTCATAAATCTTCAACCTAAAACCTACAAATCACACATCATAGAGAAGAAAATGTTGATTGTTAGAGGATAGGGGTTTTCCATGGTCAAACCCCATTTTAGTAATCAAACTTGATAATGAATTAAAACATGTAATTGAAGGAATGACAAGTGAACATAACAATGTCACAATTTACCATAGCAATATTAAAACCTTGGAATGAAATCACCATGTAGAAATATCCATGGACGTGATTCTTGATCATGAAGATGATATTTTGAAATACTTTAAGTGATCTAGGTATGTGTAGGATCATGATGGGCTAAAAAGTGGCAATATGATGGGTATGTGGCTGATGAATATTTTTTACCCAAAATTGATGAAATGAAAACAATTTTTAAAGGAGATTCTCAGCTTTCCACTAATATAAATTATGCTTTACTTTGAATTTAATAAGTAATTATTATTCATTTTCTATTCAAATTATAACTAAAGTCCTGATTGATAGGCTGATTGAAAAACATCTATAGATTTCAAATGGTATCACATTTTTTGAATCCAAAACATGTGTCATATTCTATGCTTCACATACTATAGGATTAAAAAAATAAAATTTGAATTTTAGGAAGTTTTGACCAAGTTAAGGTGGTTAGACATACGAGTTTTTATATTTTTTAAAAAGTTGTAATTAAAAATTCATAATTAATTATTTAATTGGAAACAAATTACAAAAAAATATGCATCACATTGGGGCATAAGTCCTCTACTTATATCTAAAATATTATAAAAGATATTATCATTTTATTGTGGTTATGGTGGTCAGACAGACACCTACTTATTTTTTCCCTGAAATTTAAGTACCACTACATTGAAATTTCAAATTTTCACCAAATAGATTTTTATTTTTTTCAAACAAACCTAGTAGTTTAGAAACTACATTCAATTTGCTACAGATTCTATTCTTACATATTTTTGAAATAATATAGATAACTTATTCAATTTTTTATGTCAAGTTGCCTAACTCTAATTTTTATGAATTTTTTGCCACTTAAGGGTCTTTTTTTATCCATGATGATCCTACACATACCCATCTTGAATGCTACATAAAAATGATTCCTCTATCAACATGCATTCCTTCAACATGATAATGGATCCTTGATTACTACAATAAGACTTTGATAATCTTCCCTTGAATTCCTTAATAATGCTTTTAAAGATTCTCTCTTGATCTAGAGTGATTAGTATGTTAGATCACCTTCTTCGTGTGTGATCATCTTATTGTTGTGTGCTTTATAGAGGAGAGTTAAATGAGTAGATAGAATAAGGATCACACTCAAGGACCAATATTAAATTAGAAAATAATTTAATCAAGGGTGGAGGTTAATTGAGAGAAGAAAGACATGGATCAAAGAGCTAAAAGGTATCTAATTTTAGTGGCCAACATAGGAGAAATAAATACAATATTTATTTTATTTATTTAAAGAGAAAGGTGAGAAAAAATAATTAGATAATTAAATAATTAAAAATAATTATTTAATTATAGAGGAAAGGTGAACTTGTTAAACATTAAATAATTAAAAATAATTATTTAATGGAGAGGGAAACAATAATTAAATAATTAAAATAATTATTTAATTGGGGAGATAAAGGAAGGATAAATAATTAAATAAATATAACATTTATTTAATTATAGAGAGAAAAGGCTAATGAATAAAATAATTGAATAATTATTTAATTATAGAAGAAGAGGGAAAAGCTAAATTTTGAATTAAGATAATATTTAATTCAAAAGTGGGGGAAAAGGACAAAACATTAAATAATTAAAATTAATTATTTAATATTGGAGGGAAATTGGGAAATAATTGAATAAATAAGATTTATTTAATTATAAAAGAAGAGGGAAAATCTAACTTTTGAATTAAAATAATATTTAATTCAAAAGTGGGAAAATAATAAAATATTAAATAATTAAAAATAATTATTTAATATTGGAGGGAAAGTGGAAAATAATTAAATAAATTATAAGATTTATTTAATTATAGAAGAAAAGGGTAATGAATAATTAAATAATTGAAATAATTATTTAATTATATAAGAAGAGGGAAAAGCTAACTTTTGAATTAAAATGATATTTAATTCAAAAGTGGGGGAAAAAGACAAAATATTTAATAATTAAAAATAATTATTTAATATTGGAGGGAAAGTGGGAAATACTTAGATAAATAAGATTTATTTAATTATAGAAGAAAAGGGTAATGAATAATTAAATAATTGAAATAATTATATAATTATAGAAGAAAAAGAAAATAATTAAATAAATAAGAATTTATTTAATTATAGAGGAAAAGGGGCTTATTTAGTGATGCAATGAAATAAATGAAATTTATTTAATTAATCAAAGGAAGAATAAAGAAAAAAAAATGTATTAATTAAATAATTAAAAATTATTTAATTAATAAAGGATTGGGCTTGTAGATGCAAAATAGGACCATTTAAGGCATAAAAAAGCATAAATTTAGGTAATGAAGGCTCAAACAAGTGTGAAAATGTAAAGGGATACATTTTTCTACACTACACCTTTCCATTTTTTTAAAAAATTGGCCGCTTTATGGCCCCCAACTTTTTGCACCTACTCAAAAGAGGTAAAATTGAACATTTGCATGAAAGGGAAAGAGCATTCATTTAATATACAAGTATCATGCATTTTGTTGTCTTCTATGTGTGTATTGTGTTTACCTTTCAAAATAGGGTGTTGAATATGGGTTAATAGAGAAGGTCGATCCTATTTCTTAGGATCTACTTGATACTTTTAGTGCTTTGGCCAAAACCATGTGTTGATTGAAATAGATGAAATTTACCTAGAAAAATTATTATATATCTCTATCATATCTTGTATGTGGGACATTGCATGTTCATGTTAGAAATGCATGTATATACATTAGGCTTGCATCAAGATTCCCTCATGCTTTTTGTTTCTAGGTTGCTAATTCTTCATGTTAGGAAGAATTTTGGGGAAGTGATGTAGGAACATACATGGCTATTAGGCAATCAACATCAACCAAAAATATGTTTTAATTTTCATTTTGATCTTTTCCTAATGTTGATTAGGTTGAATACAGTTTTAATAGATAATTTATTGTAATAATTGGCCTAATATATATGTGAAAAATAAATATTGGCCAATATTCTAGTCATCATGTTTAGTTGGCTAGTCTAGGTGGAAAAATAGGTTGTTGCATCTTGTAAAATCTAGAAGTTTCCCAACTTGGGTGTGGGATTCTTGGTGGGGAGTTATGGATTATGACATGTAATTAAAAAGGAATCCTAACCTCTCCACAAATCATGGCATGCAAATTTGGGCACTAGAATTGGAGGGAGTTACAATTGTCATTTTAAGGACTCATTATGGAGGAAAAAGCTAGTGATTTTTGGGAAAATCAATTAATGACTCCAGTTTTCAAATTAAGGTGACTGAGCACTACTTGGTTCATTATTTTATTTATTTTTATGAGGTATTTAAGGAATAAATTTGTGGAATATCATGCAGCAACTTTTTGTGCCATATTTGGAAGCATTTAATGATGAATTTTAAGCACAAACAAAAGAATTACAAAAAGACAATTGGAGGGAAAAGGAAGAGAAGATTTGGGTTTCCTATTTTGGTATCTAAAAAAGGTTTTAATCGATATAAAATGGAGCCTTTAATATATTCAAGGGGTATCAATCAATAGCAGCAAGTTTGGAGAAAGAACTGGTAGGCTGGTTGTGAGAGTTGCACAAGAAAAAGTGCAGAAAATCAGCTTGTGAAGAGAAGAGGAATAGGAGAAGAGAAGAGGGAATTTTTAGGTGTTCAATGTAGCCATGAGGGCTGCATAACGAAGATGAAAATTAGATTTTAGAAGATGATTGAAGTTAATAATTTTTGAAGACATGAGGATAAGCTACATAAGTTACAGGTGGTGTTGAAGAGCTGGAACATGACCATATTGCAGAAACTCACATTGTTGAGCACTGTTTATTTTTAAATGTATTTCTTTTGAATATATGATGAATGTAAGGAGTTTATTTGTTGCATATGAGTACTTTTGATGAATGAAATTTATATGTAATCAAATTTCTTGAATTGAGAAATTTTAATGGTTCCATTTGCAAACACTTCATGGAGTTTGACTGCAAGTTTTTGTTTTTGTTTTAGCAATTGTTTGAGAGGATTTTAGAGAGGGTTTTGAGTGTATTAATAACTCTCTACATCAAGAAGCATAAGCTTCATGGTTGGGAAGAAAAGCGCCTTAGCCATGTTATCATCTCTTGACTTACAAAAGACTCTGAGGGTTAGGGTCAGTGGCTATTGGAGACTATGCTATTTATGTACTCACATTGTTTTTGTATCATTATTTGTAATACTATTTCCAATTTTTATATTTAGTTCATTTCGTGGTTTGAGAGCTAAAATTGTAATGTTGTATATCAGATATTATGTGTATTTACTTGGATTATGCACTACATACATGAGGTTGTGTGGTGTAATTTATTTACTTAAATGATGTTGTATCATTTTTATGCCATAGTTATGGGATATTGAGTTATTGATCATTTTGTGAGATTTAATTGGGACACAATCCTTACATATTGAAACATTCAAGTAAATGCAATTGATAGGTGTAAAGCCACATTTCACATCCTTTTCCAAAAATGGGAGCTTTGGAATAGGGTATGGATATCCATCAAAGTGTAATGGGGGAATTTTGTCATATATTATAGATAGGATAGGAGAATATGTCAAATGTTGTTGTTGTAACTACCTAGGTAAACATATATGCAAAATGTGGAAGTATAGACAAGGTATCTGTAACTTCCCATGCATGAAAAATGTGAATGCATAGACACATCAAGTGTAACTACCCAGGTAGACATGGAAGCATAAACAAGGCACATGAAGTGTTTGACATAATTACTCAAAGATGTCATCTCATGGAATACTATTATCACAAATCTAATTGGTAGATGTAAAACCAAATTCCACAACCTTTACCAGCATCCTCCTTGCCTCTTCCAAAACGAGAGCTTTAGAATAGATCATGAACATCCATATAAGCATAATGGAAAGAGGATTTTTCCAACATATTATAGTTGAAAATGCTTTGGTAGAAAAAAATGAAAAATATGGAAGAACAAACAAGGCGTGTGAATTGTTTGAAATAATGCCTCAAAGAGATGGTATCTCATGGAATTCCACTATTACAAGATATGCACAAAATGGATTTATTAAAAAGGCGATTGAAACCTTCAATAAAATATAATTGGCAAGTGTAAAGCCACATGTCAAATCATTAGCAAGTATCCTCCCTACTTATGCTTGAATGGGAGCTTTGGAATAGGGTATGGATATTCATCAAAACATAGTGGAAGGGGGATTTTTTCATTTAATATAGATAAAGGATAAAAAAATTTGTCAAATGTTGTGGTTGTAATTGCCCAGGTAAACATGTATGCAAAATGTGGAAGCATAAGCAAGGCATGTGTAATTTCCCATGCATGCAAAATGTGAAAGCATAGACAATGCATATGTAACTACCCAAAAAATGTTTGATAGAATGCCTCATAGATGTCATCTCATGGAATGCATCAATTAAAACACCAAAAAAATCCTATACTTAGACTTTTAGTGGAGTTCACATTTTTTCATCTTTAGGGAACCCATTTAGGTGTCTTTGATCGATTATAAACAATGGGCCAAGTATGACTAGGAAAGGAGAGGGGTCCCCACTTTTTCAAGGATAAAGTGTGGTGTGTGTGCAAGGGAACAATGCCCTCATTATATGTGAATAGAGAATAAAATAAACTCATGGGGAGGGAAAAAAATAACTTTACATTTCATGGTTACCAATTCATAATGGGTATGTATTTGTAATGAATACCTATTTGTAAATGGGTATGCATTTGTAATGGGTACCTGAAAGAATTAACTCTGACTATCACTATGAAAGAAGTGATGGATGCTATTTTCTCTTTTGGATCTTTCAAAGCTCTTGGACTTGATGGATTCGCTCCCAACTTCTTCCAAGTCTATAGGGAGATTGTTTCTACAAACCTCTTTAATGCTATTAAATACTTATTTAGATCAGGAAGACTCTTGAATTAGATGAATACCACCTTTTTGGCCCTTGTTCCTAAGATGAATGAAGTTGCTTCAATGAATGATTATAGACCAATAAGTCTATGCAACACAACTTATAAGATTTTCTTCAAAATCATTGTTAATAGGTTGGAACTAGTCTTAGGAAAGCTGATTGCTATTAATCAAAAGGGTTTTGTTCAGGGTAGACAAATATTGGATGCAAAAATATAAACTCATGAAATCCTGCACTCTATGGATTACAGTAAAAATCCAGTTATGGTATTGAAATTAGACATCTCCAAAGCCTATGATAGGGTTTCCTGGAATTTTTATTTGCTGTTTTGGAAAAATTTGGCTTCACTGGTAAATTCCTCAATTTGATTTAAATGTTTGTGTCACTACCTTGAATTAATCATTCTTGGTTAATGGTATTTCCCATGGTTTTTTCTCACTTGGTAGGGGGCTGAGACAAGGAGACCCCTTATCTCCCTATCTTTTTATCATTGTGGTAGAGGCTCTTGGTTGCAAGATATATAAACAACTTAATAATAAGTCTCTGAAAGTTTTTTATGTTGCTTCTTCTTTAACCCCAACCACACATGGGTTGATGCAAGAAGTTGGGTACACAAAAAACTCAAAAAGTGGAAATGTTTTTGCTGTTTTTCAGAATTTGTCACACTTGGACTGAAAATTTGAGGCACTTCCACAATGAATCTTAAAAAAAGTCAGTAATATGAAATTTATAATTTTGAATCTAGTTTCCAAATATGTAAATTATTAAAATACCCAGTTTATAGAAATTAAATTTTGATAAAGATCTATAAAAACCACTTTTTAAAAGTCCCTGTTTTTTAACCATACCAAGCAGGTGTACGGACAACACTTTTTGACCCAAATAAAATTATTTTGCTAATTCCTTTTAGGAAAAGAGAGCTAACAACATGAAGTTTGGGCTGGATTTTTTTTTGTAATTTTTGGTTGAATATATATTTTTTTAATTAATTTTTTATTGGCCTTAATTGATGTTTTTTCAAATCAACGTGTACGGACAACATAATTGGACCTAAACAAAACATTTTTTGACTCTTTTTTTTTCATTGTGTAGAGAATTGTCTGAAGTTTGGGACCATATAATTTTTTTTACAAGAAACTTAACCAATACAAAGTTATTAAAAAACCAAAAAAACCTGATCTTTCAAGTTTAAGGCCTAGTTTGCTTAGAAATTAATTTAAAAATAACAAACTTAATCCAATTTTAACAAAAATTATATATCTAGAAAGTAGACATTGTGTTCTCTAATGGGTTTTAATTTTATAGACTAATTCAGAAAAAAAGTTCATCATCTATGTTGTCAAAGTTGGACATTTTTTTTCAGTTTGCCTTAGTTTTTTAGTTGCAGGTCAAAAGCTAAGGCTCGGATTGCCAAGCCTTTCCCAAGCCTAAAACCGGGGCTAGATTTGGTTTGGGAGATCAACTTTTAAATAACGCGTATGCGTTATAGAAACGCGTACGCGTTATTTAAATGAAACGCGTACGCGTTTCATAACGCATACGCGTTATGTTTTGCCCGTTGGCAGAAAGCAACGCGTACGCGTTTTAAAAATATAACGCGTACGCGTTTGTATAATAGCCGTTTTTTCCTAATTTGAAAAATACTGTTAAAACACGATTTTCCTGCAACATTCTTTTTCTGCAGTACGGACCGAAAGTGTCATTTTCTGCGTTTTTTATTGCAAATTTGTCTTGTGCAGGGCATATTCTATTCAAATTGTTGGAAGAGTAAAAGTGCAAGTTAAATTTTCTGAAGTGGAATCAAGTGCAAGAACTTTTTACAAGAAGATTTGGAAAAAGTGAATTTTTGGATGTACTCATGATGATTTTGTACTTCAGAGTTTATAGAAAAAATAATCTTCATAGTACATAGTTTTATTTGAATATTTGAAGGAGGTGGCAATTTTAAAATAGGTTTCTTGAATTATTGTTTTTGTCATCAAAGAGGGTTTGGTAACCATGGGTGATAAGAAAAGACAAAGAAAAAGATGTAGGAAGGTAATGACACCCGAAGAAATTCAAGCAAATAAAGATAAGGAGGCAAAAAGACAAAGGGAAAGGAGACAAAGGATTCATCAAATGAAAGATTTGGAAGCATCTAGTTCTAAGAATGTCGAAGAGGAAGCCATGAATGATGAAATCAATGTAGATGATGCAAATGTGGAGATGGTGAATATGGAAGAAAATGCAACTATGGAGACAAACCCAAATGTGCCTTCAACTTCAACTTTGAATGATATGCAAATAACTTCGGGTGTGTCTTCAAATCCACCTCCCAATGATATGGAAAATGTGCCTATTCAAACAATCTATCCAGGTATGTCTTCAAACCCAAGTTTTTATAATATTGATATTGCTTGTTTAGAAGAAGCTGGATACACAATTGATGAGATTAATAATACTAGGGTTGAAACAATACAGAAACAAGAAAATGATGAAATTATATCTTATGAGAATGTAAATGAGAATGAAATCCCTAATATTGATGAAAATGAGAATGAAATCCCTTTTACATTTGAAAATGAAAATGAAACCCCTTGTGTGAATGAAAATGAAACTCCATCTATGGATGAAGGTGAAAATGTTTTTTTAACAATTGAAACAAATGTGTTAAATAACCTTCGTGGTAAAGTTTCTTCAAGACAAATTAGAAATTATGGAAATAAAATATATAAAATATTTTTTTATAGAAAGAAATTAGGATTCCAATGTCAACTCATGGTGCAATTGATGAGAATGTTTAAAATGAGAAAAGTGATGAAAAAATTAGGTGTTTTTGTAAAACCAAAAAAGAAAGATGATTCAGTAGAACAAGTCATATCTAGTGTTGCTAATGCTATTGATGTTATTGGTAAGAAAAGTCGATCAAAAGATAAGAATGCGGCTCGTCGTGCAATAACAACTGCTCTAGTTGATAAAACAGCTTCAAATAAAAGAATGTTAAGTAAGATTAGTAAATGTATAAACTTAAATCCTAGAACTTTGATAAGAGCTGCTAAAAGAAGAGAAAGTATTGAAAAAGATCCTATTAATCAATGTTGGAGTTTTAGTGGTAGACTCCCAAGATCAGACATGAAATTAACTAATGAAATTAAATCTTTAATCGAAAAATTTTGGTATGATAATACAAGAGTATCACCTAACATTAGAGATGTCTTAAAATTAAGGGTGGGTTCCAAAATTCGTGAACCTCATCCAAAGCATCTCTTAGATATGACTCAAATTGAATTATATAAAAAAAAATTAGATGCTTCAATCTTACCATTGAATATTAGCATAAGTCAAAGATCATTTGAAAAGTGTAAACCTTGGTATGTTAGAATTAATAAGCAACGAATCTCTTGTTGTTGTAAGACTCATGTACAATTTCATTATTATTATGATATATTTCGATATATACGATGCACTTTGCATGCTAACCAAATTATGCAGGACATTTGTGGTATTACTATGCCACCTGAAAGAATCAAAGATTTTATAGCAGGTTTGTTTTGTAATCCCTCTTTAAATGGAAACTCATTTTTTTTAAAAGGATGCATTTCTGGAGAATGCAATAGATGTGGTAACTTTTCATTATTAGGAGAATGTATGCATGAAAGTAGTTTAGATGAATTTGGAAAACAATTAGTGGATGTAAAAAAATTTAAAAATATTGAGTATTCTTTAAAAGATGGTAAAATTGGAAGACGTGTTGAGCTAATTGTGGAAAAAGTTAGTGTGCATACTTTTATTACTGAATTTAAAGATAAGTTTGTACCTAAATATGTTCAACACTCTCAGAATGCTCATTGGCTTGATAATCAATTTCGTTTATGTAAAAACACATTTCCAATTGGAACTATATTGTCAATTGTTGATTTTGCTGAAAATTATACTCTTGCTCCACAAGAAGAAATCCAATCACAATATTATAATTCAGTGCAAGTAGCTATATTTGTTCACATTGTTTATAGACATGCTGAAGATAGTACAGAAGATAATAGAATTTTTTTGAAATAGTACCATTTTTATGTAAGTGATAATCGATTACATTCATCTGAGTTTGTACAATATTGTTTTGATATATTTAATAAAAATTTAAAAGAGAGAGGAATTCAAATGCTAGAACATCTCATATGGTCAGATAATTGCACGGGTCAATTCAAAAATGCTAGAATGTTTTATTGGCTATGTAGAGTTCATAAGGAAAATAATATCCAACACATATGGAGTTTTTTTGAAGCTGGTCATGGTAAGGGAGAACACGATGGAGCAGGTGCATGTGTAAAAAGAGCTCTTGCTAGAGAGCAACTAAAATTTGAGGATGCTGCAAAATTTAGAAATGCACGTGCAATTGTAGATTGGTGCAATACCAAATTATCTACAAGAACAAGTGAGAAATCAATAATTCGACGCTTCTTTTGGTTAGTTGAAGAAAATGATATTTTTTCTCGACAGGATTGTGAAACAATTAATGGAAGTGCAAAATGGCATTCATTTAAGAGTTCGAATGCAAACACATGGACAATATGGACAAGGGAGTTGGCATGCTATTGTCAATTTTGTATTGTAGGTGATTGGCAGGCATGTGAAAATATGGAATGGGTCGAACAATGGCAACAAAGAGCTTTAACGCCTACATTGACACATGTTCAACATGAAATGACAATTGAAGATAATCAAGTGTTCGCATCAGATGATTATGATCATGTTTCAGATCTTGTACAAGAAGGTACATTATTTATTGAGTTGAATTTTGTATGTATGCATGTTTATATGAGTTAAATATAAGTCACTTTTTATTGAATTTTGTATTTATTTTTGTAGGACATGTGTATGTTGTTGTTGCACCTCAAGGGAATGAAGAGCAGATAGAGTACTGGTTGGCTAGATGTGTTGAGAGAAAACATAAGTTGGTACATACTAGAGTAGATGATGACAACTTTGAGTATCCAACTGGTTCAGTGGTTGTTGTTGGCACCTGGCTTCGAAAATATTTGATGAGAAAGAATGGCTTGCCTGCATTTGAAGATTATGAAAGACACAAGAAAATTATGCATTATTCACATTTGATTTTGGCAACCAATATAAAACTAGTTAGATATCAAGGGAGGCCTGCTAATAAAGTTTTATGGACAATTTCAATGGATGATCACGAGACAATCATAGATGCATTAAAAAAAAGAGAGGATGCAGATGGTACAATAGAGTAAATAAATATTGGTAAGCATATCTAGTCGTATATATATTTAATTGATATATATATATATATATATATATATATATATATATTTGTCTTTAATCACTTCCTTACTAAAAGTTTTATATCATTTTTGTTTCGTGTCTCCCAAAAATTAGATGCTTTACAAAAAAAGAGAGAGGAGATGCACATATATTACAATGGAATTTGAATCTAGAGACAGGTAACTATATATAGTTCTAGATACATTTAATTGATACTTTATAATTGATTTCATATCCCCTTAAGCCATTCTCTTAAAACCCCTTAAGTCATCCTCTTATGTACCATTAATCCATCCTTTTGCAGCCCCTTAAGTCATTCTATCAACTACCATTAATCCATCCTCTTAGGACCTTGTAATCCATACCCTTATATATCTACCCTTAATTTGTCCACTTGCATCCACTTAAGTCACTCACTCAACACCTCTTAATTCATCCTCTTAGGACCCCTCAATCAATATCCTCATATATCTACCCTTAATCCATCCACTTGCATCCCCTTAAGTCACTCTCTCAACACCCCTTAATCCACTTTAACTCATTTTAGGGTTTAGGGTTTATGGTTTAACTCATTCTATCAACTCCCCTTAATCCACCCTCTTTCATCACTTTAACTTATTCTCTCAACTCCCCTTAATCCACCCTCTTACATCACTTTAACTCATTTTAGGGTTTAGGGTTTAGGGTTTAACTCATTCTATCAACTCACCTTAATCCACCCTCTTGCATCCCCTTAATCCACCCTCTTATGTAAGTTTAACTCATTTTAGGGTTTAGGGTTTAGGGTTTAACTCATTCTATCAACTCCCCTTAATCCACCCTCTTGCATCCCCTTAATCCACCCTCTTGCACCACTTTAACTCATTTTTAGGGTTTAGGTTTAACTCATTCTATCAACTCCTTAATCCACCCTCTCAATCCACCCTCTATGTAAGTTTAACTCATTTTAGGGTTTAGGCTTAGGTTTTAACTCACTTTCCTATCAACTCCCCTTTTAATCCACCCTCTGCATCCCCTTAATCCAACTTCTTGTAAGTTTAACTCATTTTAGGGTTTAGGTTTAGGTTTAACCTCCTATCAACTCCCCTAATCCACCCCTCTCTGCATCCCCTTAATCCACCCTCTTGCATCCCCTTAATCCACTCTCTTACATTCCTTTAAGTCATTCTATCAACCCCCCTTAATGCACCCTCTTGTATCCACTTAATCCACCCCCTCTATGTGTTTCTGTCATTTTGTGGCTTAGGTTTAGGCTTAACTCATTCTATCAACTCCTTAATCCACCCTCTTGTATCCATTAACTCACCCCTCTTGTACTTTAACTCATTTTAGGTTTATAGGTTTAGGGTTTAACTCATTCTATCAACTCCCCTTAATCCACCCTCTTGCATCCCCTTAATCCACCCTCTATGTAAGTTTAACTCATTTTAGGGTTTAGGGTTTAGGGTTTAACTCATTCTATCAACTCCCCCTTAATCCACCCTCTTACATCACTTTAACTCTATTTAGGGTTTAGGGTTTAACTCATTCTATCAACTCCCCTTAATCCACCCTCTTGCATCCCCTTAATCCACCCTCTTGCATCACTTTAACTCATTTTAGGGTTTAGGGTTTAAGGTTTAACTCATTCTATCAACTCCCCTTAATCCACCCTCTTGCATCCCCTTAATCCACCCTCTTATGTAAGTTTAACTCATTTTAGGGTTTAGGGTTTAGGGTTTAACTCATTCTATCAACTCCCCCTTAATCCACCCTCTTACATCACTTTAACTCTATTTAGGGTTTAGGGTTTAACTCATTCTATCAAATCCCCTTAATCCACCCTCTTGCATCCCCTTAATCCACCCTCTTGTATCACTTTAACTCATTCTATCAACTCCCCTTAATCCACCCTCTTGCATCACTTTAACTCATTCTCTCAACTCCCCTTAATCCACCCTCTTACATCACTTTAACTTGTATTATCAACTCCCCTTAATCCACCCTCTTGCATCACTTTAACTCATTTTATCAACTCCCCTTAATCCACCCTCTTGCATCCCCTTAATCCACTCTCTTACGCCACTTTAACTCATTTTATGAACTCCCCTTAATCCACCCTCTTGCATCCCTTCAACTCATTCTATCAACTCCCCTTAATCTACCCTCTTGCATCCCCTTAATCCACTCTCCTTTCAACTCATTCTCTCTCAACTCCCCTTAATCCACCTCTTACATCACTTTAACTCATTTTATCAACTCTTAATCCACTTCTTATGTCGCTTAACTCATTTTATGAACTCCTCTTAATCCACCATTTTGCATTCCTTCTCAGTTCCCCTTAATCTACCCTCTTGCATCCCCTTAATCCACTCTCTTACATCCTTTCTCAACTCATTTCTTCAACTCCCCTACTTTAAACTCATTTTATCAACTCCCCTAATCCACTCTCTTAATGCTTAACTCATTTATGAACTCCCCTTAATCCACCTCTTTTGTATCCTTCAACTCATTCTATCAGCTCCCCTTAATTCCTCTGCATCCCCTTAATCCACTTCTTACATCCTTTCAACCTACCTTCACTCTCTAATCCAATCTCTTACATCACTTTAACTCATTTTTATCAACTCCCCTTAATCCACCTCTTGCATCCCCTTAACTCTCTTACATCGCTTTAACTCATTTTATGAACTCCCCTTAATCCACCCTCTTGCATCCCTTCAACTCATTCTATCAGCTCCCCTTAATCTACCCTCTTGCATCCCCTTAATCCACTCTCTTACATCCTTTCAACTCATTCTCTCAACTCCCCCTTAATCCACCCTCTTACATCACTTTAACTCATTTTATCAACTCCCCTTAATCCACCCTCTTTCATCCCCTTAATCCAACCTCTTAGGTCCCCTTAATCCATCCTATGGCTAACATCATTTGAATTTGTATGGAATTTACTATATGCAATTCTTTTCTTGCATGAATTTTTTACTTAAATGACTCGTAAAAATTGTAGTTACTTACATTAATTATTTTTGCAAGTTCTCATCAAGTCGGTCTACAATGTGATTGTTGAATTGAAAAACTATTTTATCTAGAGACTATGTAAATATCAATTTTTGGTATTCACCTAAAAGTTGATAAGCTTTAATTGTATCTACATGCACATATATGTTTCATCATGTTATATAGTTGTACATTAAACTTCTTGATGTACATTATATATGTTTGTTCGATGTCACTTTTTAAATATCTTATTCAAATTGTATAGATTATACATATTTCATGTGTCTTCTATTTACCACATTTTATATAATTATTCAATTGTATAGATTATACATTAAATATACATACAAGGAGATGGTTTTTTGTTTATTGATTCAAATATTTGCTATGTAATTGGAAAATAGTTAGAATTACTTGCCCTTAATTTATTATGAATATGATTTAAGAAACTATTTAAGGAATGTTTTAATTTGTCACCTAACCATCTGATAAGTTATATATATATATGAAATTTGATTCTAGATAAGAATTATTATATAGTGCATGTATTACTTGAAAATTTGATAAAATATAAATATATAGATATGTATATAAATGCATATAATTATGAAAATGAACATAACATGATCTCATAATTGACTGCATATATAATCATCATATTAAAGTCAACTGATATAAATAAACACACATATATGATAATAACATGTTCAAAATAAAACTAGAGATCTACATAGTCCATAAAATTTATATGTCAAGTCCAACACATATATTGAAATGAAACTAGAGGTTTGTAGTCCATAAAATATAAAACTATCTAACTCTCAGGCTGATCGGTCAAATCAAGTCTCCTCTTTGTTCCACGTTGACTAGATGTACCTGCATCATGCTGTAAAAGAGTTCAAGAAACTCGAAATTAGATTTAAATTTATTTAGAAATTTTGATATAATTAAACATATTTAAAATTGAAAATATAAACTTTTAGATAAAAAAAACTAATTAAATATCGACTAAATATATTAAAAATGATTTCTAGTATGCATAAATTACCATATGGTCATGTGAATCAACTGGCACATTTTCTTCAACAGGTAACATAACTGTCTGTTGAGAAGATGCAAATGCCTGATCCACTATATCCTGCATATTCATATAAAGCAAACAATATGTGAAAACCTTGATATATATATATATATAAAATGTTCGTAAAAATTGTATAGGAGATTTAAAGTAAAGTTTACAACCTCGAATGATATGACCTCATGATCACGCACCTGAGATTGCCCATGAATAGATGTCAATGATGTCTCAGGTGCGCGGCCCGCCATGGTTATCTCATCAAATCCCTACATATAGATGTACAACAGTTCATATAGATCATTCACACATGTGTATGTAAATGTAAAAATTAAATTAGATCTATGATGTGTATTTAATTTAAACTTAACAAACTTTTGAAAGCACACACCTGAGCTGATGATGTCTCAGGAGCGCTCACCACTGTAACTTGTGGCTCATCAATACTAGGAATAGTATGACTTCCCTGCATCTAGATATAATATATCAATTCACACATGTGTACAAATTCAAATTAAATTATATATATATGGACACACAAATTATTTAATATATTTTGGTTCAAGTACCTGTTGAAAAGGTGAGCCCAAATCTACAGCACTCGACATATACACACGATGATGATATTGAGTTTCGGGCATCACGTCATCATGTGTCTATACACCAAACACAAAATTATTGAATTAATATTATATTATATATATAGTTTGATGTTATTATTTACATGAATTTTTTACATTTCAAACTTGAATTAAATTTAAGTTCAAAAGATGAACATACCTGTGTGGGACGATCCTCAGAATATAGTAAATTTAGGTATGATCCCGCCCCAGATGCATGTGCCTCACCTGAAGTGGATGTCTGAGTATCCCTATAGCCCGAGCCTCCATGCTCTGTATTGGCCACTTCAGTGGCCGCGTGTGTAGTCTGCTGAGTGAGATGTCCTGAAAGTGAACTCAATGCTCCTAGTGTAGATAACATGGTTTGCTGCTGAAATGCAGCGGGAATACCAGGAGAAGGAGGAGGAACAAGAGGCGCAACTGGAGCACGTCGCTGAGGATCGACACGTGCTCCTAGTCTATGTTGGGGCATGCCACGCCCAGCTCCCTGAAATGACCTCATATCAAAATAGTTGGGTTTTTTACCCAACTCAAACTCAGCCCATAACTTTCTCAAAAAATATAAGGGCACCTCACTGTTGCCATGTGGTGGAGTATCAAACACCATCCACCATCTCTCCCAAAAATTTGCAGCTATCTGCGGGTGCCTACACCATAAAATTGAAATTCTTTTTTTTGTGGGTGGTATTGGTTCGTTTGTTTGGGGGTTCACAAAATATTGGCACATAGCTTGTTTAGTGATTTTTAGGTCATTGATTTCTTTATATGACAGCCCATCTGCATAGAATTGTCTCCTCTCTTCTCTCCATTGATGGAACCTATCTAGGTCCGCATCGATAGATCGAACAGAATCGACAATAGTTTGCATTGTAGATGCAAACCGTGCGAGATGTGGAGGGATTCTAGTCTCATTTTTTATGAGATCTATGTTCCCTTGAATCACAACTAAGTTGGCTCGAATATTGTCTCTTAGTTGATTTTGGTCAAATGGAGGAGGGGGTGGGGGTTCAGGTGGTGGAGAATGCGGAGGTGAGTGAGGCATATCCTCATGTGGTGGGGTGGCGTGTGCACCAGGATCTATAGGAATTTCTGGATTAGGCATGAAATCCTCTAAAGTGAAAAGTGGATCCATGGACGAGAAATGATATGGCAACTGCATGTTAAACAATTAAAAAATATATATCAACAAACTAATTAAATAATGCACACAATTTCAAAGTTATTTAAAAATCACATTGAACATGCACAAATTGAAAATATTTTTCATTTATAACATTAAAATTCAATTTATAACATTAAAAAATCATAGCATTAAAAATTCATATTATAAATGAGAGTTGAATAGAAACCGATAGTCACTTAAGAACTATAAATGAGAGTTGAATAAAAACAGAAGGTTAGTAGAACAAGTGATGAAAAATATTGAAAATCATTGAAGACAATTCATAAATCAATCATGAGAAATTCCATATAGGGATAGTAATTAAGATACATTGAATTATTATCCAAGTGACTCCTACAATACCTATTTTTTATAAGTTTTAAGTGTCTCTCTTGGAACCTATGGTTTGTAATTCATGTACAAATTAGAGTTAGGGTTGGGGTTAGGGTTAGGGATAAGTTTAGGGTTAGGCTTAAGATTGGAGTTAGGGTTAGGGTTATAGATAATTAGGGTTAGGGTTAGGGTTAGGGATAAGGTGAGGGTTAGGCTTAATATTGGGGTTAAGGTTAGGGTTAGAGTTAGAATTAGGGTTAGGTTTGGGTTAAAATTAGAGTTATTTTTTGGGCATAGGTTTAGGGTTATGGTTAGGAAAAGGGTAAAAATTAGAGTTACGATTGGGGTTAAGGTTAAAACATGAGTTAGGGTTGAGGATAGGGTTCAGGTTAGGGTAAGAGTAAGAACTAGAGTTAGTTTTGGGGTTAGGGTTATGGTTAAGGTTAGAGCTAGGGTTAAAATTATGGTTAGGGTTAAGGTTAGAGATAAAATTATGGTTAAGGTTAGGGTTATGATTAGAGATTGAGTTAGGGTTACGGTTAGTGTTTGGGTTAAAATTAGATTAAGGGTTATGGATAGGGTAACAATAAGAATTGGAGTTATGGTGGGGATTAGGGTTATGGTGAAAATTAGTGTTAGGGTTAAGATTAGGGTTTGGGTTAAGATTAGAGATAGAATTAGGGTTAGGGTTAGGGTTATGGGGTTGAGGGTGAAGTAAGTCTCTAATTTCTCCAACTGGGCCTGAGAAAAATCTTGTCACTACAATCAAACTTAGGTGCATAAAGTTTTTTAGCTTACTTTTTATCTCCCTATTCTTCACTTTCTATATTCCTTGCTCATTTCTTGTAGATGGAACTTCTTACCATATTGAAACATTTTTCAAAAGATAAGGCTTCTCTCATATATTTTCATTGATTCAAATATTTTTCTATTAATCTATATTGTTTCTCCTTAATAGATTATTCCTAAGGGATGAGGGGAATGGTTTCAAATTCTTCTTCATCTTCCTATAAAACATGGGGTTTTAGGAATTCAAAAGGGTGTCACATGTTGCTCTACTTTTTTTTTTGTTGATTTTTCCCTCCTTTTGGGATTTTTTATGATTAAATATTCAACCAACTTCCTAGAATTAGCCCATTTGACTCCTTTAGCCTTGATTTAGAATTTGAAAATTCTTTTAGAATTCCTCTTTTTCTCCTTACCCTTTTTTCAATAAAATTTTATGATACCTAAAATATTTCTTATTTCTCATTGGACTTACAAAAATAAAATAGGGAAATGACTATAATATTTAAGTACATGTTATGAGTGCCCTAGTTATGGGGCCACTAGTGTTATATAATAAAGAATGTAATTTTAAAGTGGCATTGATAAAAAGGTTTGTACATGTAGGTTTATTTTGGAGCTTGTAAAAAGGAAAGAAATTAAAAGATAGCTATTTAATTAAATCCTAAGATTGAGAGTGGTATTCTTGTTTATCCATTAATTTTACTTGAATAGATTGGACACCATATTTTCCTATCACTAGAGATTAGAGGAGGGAACCCCATTTATTTCCATATATAGTTAATGGATGAAAATTCATAAATCAATCATGAGAAATTCCATATAGGGATAGTAAAAGATACATTGAATTATTATCCAAGTGACTCCTACAATACCTATTTTTTTATAAGTTTTAAGTGTCTCTCTTGGAACCTATGGTTTGTAATTCGTGTACAAATTAGAGTTAGGGTTGGGGTTAGGGTTAGGGATAAGTTTAGGGTTAGGCTTAAGATTGGAGTTAGGGTTAGGGTTATAGATAATTAGGGTTAGGGTTAGGGTTAGGGATAAGGTGAGGGTTAGGCTTAATATTGGGGTTAAGGTTAGGGTTAGAGTTAGAATTAGGGTTAGGTTTGGGTTAAAATTAGAGTTATTTTTTGGGCATAGGTTTAGGGTTATGGTTAGGAAAAGGGTAAAAATTAGAGTTACGATTGGGGTTAAGGTTAAAACATGAGTTAGGGTTGAGGATAGGGTTCAGGTTAGGGTAAGAGTAAGAACTAGAGTTAGTTTTGGGGTTAGGGTTATGGTTAAGGTTAGAGCTAGGGTTAAAATTATGGTTAGGGTTAAGGTTAGAGATAAAATTATGGTTAAGGTTAGGGTTATGATTAGAGATTGAGTTAGGGTTACGGTTAGTGTTTGGGTTAAAATTAGATTAAGGGTTATGGATAGGGTAACAATAAGAATTGGAGTTATGGTGGGGATTAGGGTTATGGTGAAAATTAGTGTTAGGGTTAAGATTAGGGTTTGGGTTAAGATTAGAGATAGAATTAGGGTTAGGGTTAGGGTTATGGGGTTGAGGGTGAAGTAAGTCTCTAATTTCTCCAACTGGGCCTGAGAAAAATCTTGTCACTACAATCAAACTTAGGTGCATAAAGTTTTTTAGCTTACTTTTTATCTCCCTATTCTTCACTTTCTATATTCCTTGCTCATTTCTTGTAGATGGAACTTCTTACCATATTGAAACATTTTTCAAAAGATAAGGCTTCTCTCATATATTTTCATTGATTCAAATATTTTTCTATTAATCTATATTGTTTCTCCTTAATAGATTATTCCTAAGGGATGAGGGGAATGGTTTCAAATTCTTCTTCATCTTCCTATAAAACATGGGGTTTTAGGAATTCAAAAGGGTGTCACATGTTGCTCTACTTTTTTTTTTTGTTGATTTTTCCCTCCTTTTGGGATTTTTTATGATTAAATATTCAACCAACTTCCTAGAATTAGCCCATTTGACTCCTTTAGCCTTGATTTAGAATTTGAAAATTCTTTTAGAATTCCTCTTTTTCTCCTTACCCTTTTTTCAATAAAATTTTATGATACCTAAAATATTTCTTATTTCTCATTGGACTTACAAAAATAAAATAGGGAAATGACTATAATATTTAAGTATGTTATGAGTGCCCTAGTTATGGGGCCACTAGTGTTATATAATAAAGAATGTAATTTTAAAGTGGCATTGATAAAAAGGTTTGTACATGTAGGTTTATTTTGGAGCTTGTAAAAAGGAAAGAAATTAAAAGATAGCTATTTAATTAAATCCTAAGATTGAGAGTGGTATTCTTGTTTATCCATTAATTTTACTTGAATAGATTGGACACCATATTTTCCTATCACTAGAGATTAGAGGAGGGAACCCCATTTATTTCCATATATAGTTAATGGATGAAAATTCATAAATCAATCATGAGAAATTCCATATAGGGATAGTAATTAAGATACATTGAATTATTATCCAAGTGACTCCTACAATACCTATTTTTTATAAGTTTTAAGTGTCTCTCTTGGAACCTATGGTTTGTAATTCGTGTACAAATTAGAGTTAGGGTTGGGGTTAGGGTTAGGGATAAGTTTAGGGTTAGGCTTATTGGAGTTATTAGGGTTAGGGTTAGGGTTAGGGTTAGGGATAAGGTGAGGGTTAGGCTTAATATTGGGGTTAAGGTTAGGGTTAGAGTTAGAATTAGGGTTAGGTTTGGGTTAAAATTAGAGTTATTTTTTGGGCATAGGTTTAGGGTTATGGTTAGGAAAAGGGTAAAAATTAGAGTTACGATTGGGGTTAAGGTTAAAACATGAGTTAGGGTTGAGGATAGGGTTCAGGTTAGTGTAAGAGTAAGAACTAGAGTTAGTTTTGGGGTTAGGGTTATGGTTAAGGTTAGAGCTAGGGTTAAAATTATGGTTAGGGTTAAGGTTAGAGATAAAATTGTATTAGGGTTTCTAATTTTAGCTCACCTAAGGGGAGAGAGGTTTCTAAGAGGTTTCTAGTTTTACGTTTTAGGGTTTAGATTTCTAAGTTATGTCCAATTTAGGTTTAGATAAAATATAGTTTTCAATTTATAATTTAACGTTATTTATTTTTTAAATACAATTTAAAACTATTAAAAATTGAAATAAAATGCATTAAACAAAAAAAAACTTAAATACTAATTTAAAAACAAAAAAACAAGATACAAAGCAAAAAAGGGCAGAAATCAACTAACCTGTAGGTCTCAGAGGTCAAGTGTGTTGACGGGAGGAGCGAACAACAGCCTCTAAACGCGTATGCGCTCTTGCTTGACCTCTCTCGGTTCGCCAAAAATAGTGGATAAAATGAAAAGCCAATAGTTTATTTTAAAAAATAAATACTTTTCAATAACGCGTACACATTTACAAACACGTACACGTTTACAAACGTGTATGCATTAGAAATGCGTACGTGTTATGAAACGCATATGCATTAGTAACGCGTACGCATTTTGTAACGCGTATGCATTTGTAACGCATATGCGTTTGTAACGCGTACGCGTTTCATAACGCGTACGCGTTTTAGGCTCGCGTACCCGTTCTTGAGCACGTACGCATTTGGATTTAGGTTCGGGTACCCGTTCCGTAACGCATACGCATTTTTTAAAAATGCGTACGCGTTTACTATGAGATTTTTTTGTTGCCCAAAATTTCCCCTCTTCGTGTACTCAACTTCTTGCTTTTACCCACATGAATAATTTTTTGATGATACCATTCTTATGGGGAGGATTAAGTGGTTAAAGCTAAATAGTGGAAAAATATTCTAGATAAATATGATAAAATGTCAGGATAGTGTATAAATTACCAAAAAAGGAAAATTTATTTTTTTAATACTAGCCTGCTCGTGAAAAATAAAGTGATAAGGATTTTCGGGTGTTAGGAAGCAGAGTTACCTACTACTTACCTGGGCCTACCTCTTTTCTCTTGAAAGATAAATAGAAACTATTGGAACTATATAGTGGAGAAAGTACAGAAAAAATTGACTAGTTGGAAAGGAAAATTGTTGAGCTTGGTAGGAAAAATTCAGCTTTTAAAGGCTTCTCTATAGAACATTCCAATCTATTATCTTTGAATGTTTAATATACTAACATATATTGTTGAGAGAATTGAAACAATTCAAAGAAGATTTTTATGGTTAGGAGTGGAGGAAAGGAAAATAATGTCACTCATCAAATAGGATAAGGTGTGTGCTTCAAAGAAAGGAGGGATGGGAATCAAAAGTTTAAAATTGTTCAACAAGGCTCTGGTGGTGAAAATGGGTTGGTTTCTCCTAGAAAATGAAAAAGATTGGGATAAAATACTAAGGGAAAAGTATCTTAAAAATAAGGAAGCTAGTTTTTTTTTAAGGAAGAAGGAGCTTTCACATGGATCTTTGTTTTGGAATAATCTTCTTAAAACTAGACAAGTTCTGACTAGAGGCATAAAAATGAGGATAGGTAATGGGCTAAATATTGATTTTTGGGAAGACTCTTGGTCCACATCGACCCCACTATTGGCCTCTAAAGATCTCCAACAAATTAGAATGAGATTGAAAAGAGACATTGGAAAAAAAGTTTCTAATTATCTAGTGTGGGAAGGATTGTGACCTAGGTGGAAAAGCTTTAAAGACTACCTAAAAAATGTTGTTATCAGGGGAAGTAGACAATAGAATTGGGATTCTACTATTGACATACTTATGAAATAAATAGGAAATCCTATCCTCTTCTCAAGAAACAAAAAGTATGAATGGATCTGGACAAAAAATGCTATTGGTAGGTTCTTGGTTAAATCAACCTATGACTCCATGATGCAACAAACTTAGGTTTTAGGATCTTTTGAATGGATCAAGGTTTGGAAGAAGAATCTAATCCTAAAAATTAACTGCTTCTAGTGGATGGTTATACATGGTAAGATCCTCACTATAGACAACCTAAAGAAAAGAGGTTGGTACCTTGTCAATAGATGCAGTCTTTGTAATGAAGAAGAGTAAACTATCATGCATCTATTTTTTCAATGTTCTTATGCCCAAGAAGCTTGGGGTTTTTTTCTCAATATTTTGAAGGTGGATTTGGTTTTTCTAGCCAATGTTCAAATGTTTGTGGAAGGATGGAGTTTTTTCCCTTATTCCAATAATATAATTAGTGATCTTTGGGGACAAATTCCCCTGTTTCTAACTTGGGGCTTGTGGAAAGAGAGAAATAATAGGGTGTTTAGGGATATTGCAAGGACCAGTAAGGATCTATGTTTAATTGTTAAAAGAAAAATTCAAGATAATGTGGAAAGTTGCACATACAATTAGGATAAGAAAAATCCAACACAACAAGAGCTAAGCATAAAAAAAAAATGGGAGATTTCCCATGACTTAAATAATGTAAATTGGCTAAAAAAGCTTATTAGATTGAGGATAGGTGAAATGAAACTTTGATGGTTGCTCAAAGGGGAATCTTGGATGGGCTACTATTAGTGGGGTAATAAGGGATGATAGGGTGCCTATCTAATTGGATGCAAAAAAGGCTTAGGAACAACAATGAACAACTTTGCTGAGGTGTCTGCTATTTGGATTAGAGTTAGAATTCTTAGAGAGGAGGGGTACAACAAGGTAATTATAGAAGGAGACTCAAAGCTAATAATAGATTATCTCATCAACATGGAAAATATTCCTTGGGAAATCAGAGATCTGTTGGAAGATTGCAAAAGTATGTTACAAGAGATTCAATGTGTTAAAATTTTCTACTCCTTGAGGTAAGGTAATAAGGTGGTGGATGCGATGTTCAACCTTGGAGTAAATCAAGAAATTTTAATAAATTGGGACTTCTCTAATCTACCCAGTCAAATTAAAGAAGTCTTAGCGGGGAACATACATAGAGAAAAATTATCAAGTAAGGGATTATGAAGATGGGAATTTTAATTATTAATAAGAGTGTTGGGGTGAGATGGCTTATGAGGATGTGGACCCCATGGATGCAAGTTGGAAATTTGATTGGATGTTGGCAGAGGCATGTTGTTAAAGGATTTCCAAGTCTCGATAAAAGGAAAGGATGACTGAACAACAAAATTTTGTACCTTGACATGAAAGATTTAATTAGGGAAATAAATCGTATGAGGAAAAATCTTAAGTCTGATCTTCAATGTGATAGATGGACTTTTGTTTGTAACAATAATAAAAGATGGAATAAAATAAGTGTTATCATTACAAGAAAGGGAGGTGGAGCTGTCGCTAGCAATAATGATGATAGGGAAAAAGTGATAATCGAGGAGTGTGCTCTTCTATGCATCATGGAAATAACCTTAAGCCAACTACATTTCAAATGAATAGTCACAAAATCACCATTAGCACTGAGAGTGTGGAATTACCTATCGCTAGTGTAGAGGACGCTGAAGATAATAGAAGTGACTTCCTTCTTGTTCCTAAAAATTTCCATACCCCAAATAACACAATGGGAGGCCCAAGGAAGCATATAGAACCTCACAAATATGATTCACTTTGCAACAATGAGGAGATCTGGTGTCTATTTGAATAGGCGGGTTTCACTCCATATTTCGCTGCAATGGAGGGATACAACAAAAAATTCAGCTACAAGTTTGCTAACACATGGAGAGATGGTGAAGTAAATCTAAGAGGGCTATAGTTTAAGGTGGATGTGAAGTTGATTGCGGAACTGACAGGTCTAGCTTATGAAGGACTTAAGGTTGCTAAGGTTAGCAACGATAAGTATTAAGATTATTTTGAGAAGTTTTTGTAGGAAAAGGAAAACTTGAAAGATTTTAGAATGGTTAATCTAGGGTTAAAATACTGCCTCCATATCATAATGTATTTTTTATTGTTATGAAATATTTTACCCTCAAAGGGTGCTATTAGTTCGTCCATGGATACCACTTTCCCATCCTCAACCACATAAGACATCAGGAAAAAATCAATTTTCCTTTCTTTTTATTTTCTTCCTTGAGCCAAAGTCTTACACATGGGGCTAATCCTCCATTACACCAGGGTTTCATCAGGTCCATATGCAAATTTGTGCTATCTAAGATCCCACAGAAAAACCCTATTCTCAATTTGATTGAAGACCCAAAACCCTAAAGCTCAGTGAAAATTGAGCTTCTTGAAGACCTTTCCCACCCCAAGCCTATAAAATCTAGTAAGAAATCCTAGAGCCCTAATACAACTATGTGGAAGGACTTGCTTATGATTACACTTGAGAAAAGAAAGGATGTTTCGAAGGAGATGGGGCTAAAAATAGGAGGAAATTGATTCTACGCAAACTTGGGGAAGAGGTGGACACAATTACCATACTTGATAATAATGAGACGGAAAGATAAAACCTTGGCGAAAGGAGGTCAAAGAGACTAGCTATGGAGCCATCAAAGGGATAGGAAACTAACAAAAATTCGTGGAGTCCTGAGGAGAAAAGTACCCATAGTTTGCAAGAAAGTGTGGAAAAGAAAGAAGAAGAAGATAATGACTCCTCAATTGAAGAGTTTCTTGATAGTTTGGGTGGCAACTCAGCTAAGGAGGAGGACTTAGAAGTAGAAAGAGAGGATAGTAATGGCAATGAAGAAAAGGTAGATGAGTCATGTAGCATGAGATGGCTCGAGAGTAGGAAGGAAATGTTATAGGAAATAAAGAAAAGGAAGAAAAAGTAGACAAAGAGGAAGAAAAGGCCAAGGATGACGGGAATAGGAGGATTAAAATACTAGAGGAGAGGCTGCAAATATTGGAAAAAAGGATACATGAGAAGGTGGAGGACAACAAAATTCAATCCCTCGACAATGTGGTGATGAGTATAATTGAAAAAAGACTACAGGTTCTTGAGAAAGGTATGCAAGAACAAGGAAATGAGAATAGAATTCAAACCTTCGAAGAAGTGATAAAGAGTGTGTGCTTGGTGGTCGATGCTATCATGAAGAAGGCTATTATGGCTATTGTTTCTAGCATAGGAAAAATAAAAAAGAAGCAAAAGAAAAAAGTAGCGGGTGATGGCACAAATATGGTAGGCAGGATGTAGCTGAAGGAAACAATGAATGACATTGTTGAAGACCCGATGAATGCATGGAAGCTGATCGAGGAAGGATAACATGGTTGCTTCATTGTGCTATTTTTTATTTTTTTTCTGATGGTTTTTTCTTTTGTGTTTTCTAGGATTATTATTACGAGTAATGGCCACTAGGGCTGGAACTTAAATATCTATAATGCTCTTTCTATTTTAAGTAGGGACTCTATGATAGATGTTAATAAGTATTTTAGATGGATAAGGAAGGATGCTATTGATGTTAGGTTAAGGTATTTTGATTCCTATGATAGAACTGCTATGTTTAATCATATGGGAATTGGTTAAGCATTTCATTTGTGGGAGGGGGAAGTGTGGTGGGCTTCCTATTTTTTCTATTTCTTACCACCTTTTGTTCTTATTATGATGTACTAATTTGTTTGGGTCAAGGCCCTCTCCCTACTTAACCAATCAAAAACATTATTTGAAACCATAATGGGTACCTTTTCCATATGGGTATGAGTTTAGGTTTGAGATCTTGTTCCTAAATGGGTATACATTTTTTATGAAATGGTACTTGTTCCTATCAAGATTTTTTATCCTTGAAAGACTTCAATGAAAAATGGACTCAATTTCTTTCTTTGACCCATTTCCTAAAGAAGAAAAAATATTAATATTATTAACTTCTCTTCCTCTAATACCTAGTGATATATCTATTTATTTTTTTCAATATTAAACACCCCATTATGAACTAATGTGCTATGATATTTCCTATTTGGTGATACCCCCATGATCTAAAGGTATATCATCATTTCTAAAACTAGGTAACTCTTCTAAGCAATATTAATACATGGGATATACATAGGGCTATCATGACATGTAAAATATAGATCATCATGAGGTGTATCACTTTCATGAATTTGTAAAATAAGGTATAACATCATCAATACTTATGAACATTATAAAGTAAAAATATACTAAGTGTATCAACATTATAAAATAAGGTGTATCAACATTATAAAGTAAAATATTACTAAGTGTATATAAATTAACATCACAAGTCATAAGGGAAAAATAATATTAACATGAAGTTCATGGAAAAATAAGATATGTACATCATAAAGAAAAAGGTAACACTAACCAACTAAAGAAAAAATAAGCTCACATGATATAAAAACACTTTCATGAAAAAACATCCTTACCTATAGCAAAAAAAATCATTATCAAGGGTAAAAGAATCAAAAGCCATGAATGATTAATACGAAAAATATTAAATAAAATTTATAGGCATATAACTATTAATACTATTTTTGATTAAAACGTAAAAATAGGTTTTGAAAGGACTTGATAACCTTTTACAAAGGAAAGATGATAGTTGACACAAAAGATAGAAAACAACACAATTGCAACCAAGCTACCCCACAACAACAACTACCCAACAATAATAACTAACCCAAAAAAATAAATAAAGGATCTACAACTTACACAATGCCTAACCCAATAGTTTGCACACCCATTAAATGGGTATAAAAAATACATACATATTTGAGAAGACCTCTCTTCCTTCTTTAGAAAATGTCCAAGACACACCATTACCTAAATATTTAGATCAATGGAAAAGTAGAAGGAAATCCTCTACCATTGGATTCACTTGATCAACCTCATGCAAAGATGGAGAACATCTAAATAAAGAAGCCAAATTTTGCATAGGATCTAAGAAGAAATTAGGAACAAAGGTTCCACCATCATGCACTCTAATAGTTTTGGGCTCAAAAGGAGTAACAAAAACTAGGCCAAGAGAAGACTTTCCAACAAAAAATTAAGAAATCAACAAATCAATATCAACCACAAAGGGGTCTACCACATGAATAGGGGTTGTTAAGGGTCCATGAAGATTCAAGTAAGTATTAAAGGAAACTCAAAATCCTTAGATTCAGATAAATAATCAATATTCAAGTGTTTAGGAAGGGCATTCTACCACCAAGTAGTTGAAACCACTACTCTATAGTGAGAGTGAGGGAAAGCAAGTTTTCCAATGGTGAAACATCATCTGCATTGGAAGAAAATACCCTCATAATTGAGTTTCTAAGTCTTGGGTCTACCTTCCACCATAATTACAATATCCTAGTAGGAAGAGCCTTAGAAAAATTGATGTCAACCAAAATATGGGCATAGATAGTGTGGCCAAATTTTGAAGAAGATAAATCAATCCTTAGAAAATGACTAATCACATTGCCAATATCTTCAGGGTAGGAGTTACCATAGAAATGAAGATGAAGACTAGGTAGCCTAACCTAGATAGAAATGATATTGAGGGGTTTAGTAAGAGATTTGAATGATGAGAACCAAGGTTTGAGTGAAAGGGAATGTTGAACCAACATCCACATCTACCATTCAACACATTCTTCCTATCTAGTAGATTGAAAAGTTGCAATAAAAGAACCCATAGTGCAAGTATAGATCTTGAATCTATTCTCTATGAGAGGCCTCTAGGATTTCAACACCCACTAATGCAAGTCAAGAAGAGAGGGTCATAAGTGATTGAATCTATAGACTAAACTAGTATAAAAAAAAATGTTTTGTATCATCAATCATTATTAGTATTGCTAGAAGTAACAAAATATTATGTTTGAAAAGTTAAATATCCTAATTAGAAAATATTATTAGGAGGATTATTGCAAGGCTTTAAAGATTACTTTTGATTAATGAATATGAAATTTTTGCTCATTATTTTTTGTGTGATTAAACATTATATAAAAGCATAAACTAGAGAGAAATAACAGAGAAGGATAAAAATTTAAGATTGTCTAAATTATCGTCTTGCTATAATATGAATCTATTAAGGGGAAAAATGACCAATAAAATTATCTAATCTATTATAAAATTAAATAAATATTTATTTCTTAGCTTGGTATATTATGAATTTGTTAAAGATAAAGATTGAACATTAAGAACATCTAAATTATTGTAAATATAATTTAAAATAATGTTGAAGACAATCAATTTTTATTTAAAAAAAAAAATTGTTGACATCTTTTTATTATTTTCTAATTATTTTTTATAAGTGACGGGGAAGTACTAGAGCTATATGGCAACTCAAGCTCATGCTAATTTTTATAAGTTCTCAATGATTTATCTCTTTGCTACTTTAATTAGGCTATACTTAAAGTACTCTCCATTCAATGGTCATAAATAAAATTTAGCCAATACAAATAATATAATTACTTTTAATTTTTTTTTGGGTATCGTTGGAGCATTTTTATATCAAGTGAATAGATTGAAATCTCTTTGACTAATTGTCAAGGACTGAGGGGTATCCATTCAACCAAAGTCACCTTGGGAATGATGTAGGCCTCATCCCTTATGATGTGGGGGGCTTGCACTCAACAGGACTTGATTCCTGATAAGTCCATTCTAAATAATTATTTACCATTCTTAAATAAAATAAAATATAGAATTACTATTAACTATATTAAATTGTTAAAAAATATAATATTTAAATGAAATACTTCAATCAAATTTATTTCTCTATTATTCCTAGTCACTACAATTTTCAACAATGACAATTTTTTTTTCAATTGATAAAAACTTGGGAGAACTCATACAAACTCGTATACAAGTCCGATGTAGTAAACAACGACTCGCATTTCATAACTAAATATCTAAATTTGTTCCCATGCTCACTTTTTCTTCTGTGCGACTCTCAGAAATTTTCTAAAAGATTATTATTTTGTTCTACTTCTTGGGACACGCTTTACCTACTCCTGCTGAATTCATGGACATTAAGATCATCAGTCAACTCTTTAATTCGTTTTGTTTTTTTTTTTATATTTCAGAGGTGTATCTTCGCATCTGTTGGGTTTTTTTAAGTTTCTGTCATTAGGCTGCGGATTTCCTAATGCCTGTCACAGCGTGGGCAGTTGGGTGAGTCAAGGTTTTAATCTGCGTTGATCATCCGTGTCTTTCAATGACTCGAACAACCAATCTACACCCTGAAAGCTTTAATTCATCGAGAAACAGAAAATTCGGTAGGATAATACAGCTGCAATCCAGAAAATCTAACTGAAGCTGACCTTAATCTGAGAATCTGAAAAACCAGAACTTTGTTGGATGGCATGCCAACTCAGGAGATGCAGCTGCAAAATTCATAGACCAGGATTTGCAATCCACGACATCTAAATTAGGTTGAGCATCAGAATCTTCAGCATATTTGTCAATCAACACTATTTCTTTAAAGATAAGAGAATGTCGCGTCGCTATCCATAACGTTTTCAAAGCTGGTGACACTGACGTTACAAGGAATTGAGTCATTTTCTCGCCAGTAATGGTTTTATATTCAGGAACTTTCGTTATACCAGGTGCATTGATATTCCATTCTGCTTCATGAGAACAGGTAATGCCTAGTACAGCAAACCGTGTACAAAAGAAGGGTCAATCCTAATCAGATACAATTCAGTTGTCGCATCAAACAGAGTCGGTATACTTATAATCTTGTCGTGGCTCTCTCAGATCATTGAATCCTATATTTTATGGGAAAAATGATAATAGCTTGATTACGCTTGTAATTTATGGACTGTTCTCTTAAATCTCTTTTGAGATAAATAAATTATTTATTGTATTTTAAATGAAGAGAGAACCAGGGGTTGGCAGAGCTTCTTTGCAAGACCCTGGAATGAGATGACGGTGGATCATAGACTATAGATAACGCGTTTTAAAGACAAGGACGTTTAATTCCATTTTGACAAGGTACTACTTGCAACCATAACCAGCATAAACATTCGATATATATTAAGTTGACTTTAAATCTGAAGTAACTAGTCCAAGTCAAGGCTGTGTTTTTGTTTGTTTTTATTTAAAATTTTGTAAAATATGATATAAAATTTACTATTGACTAGTATTTTTTTGTTTGTTTTTTTTGGAGTGACTTTCTAATTTCAATTTGTTGAAAAGGAAAAAAATGAGGCTCAATGGTATATTGAGGTGAATAAAAATGAAAAAATCTTGTAGATTTTTTCTTTTAAATTATTAAAACAAGAAATTTTAGAAGATTGTTTAAAATAAGAAATGAATATTTAGAAAAGTATTATTTGATAGATAAGAAAATAAAAAACATCTTGTAATGTTTGTATCATGTTAGTATTGATCATTTTTCACTTTTTATAGGTAGAAATTTTTATTTTTTTCATTATAGATGCTTTTTATACACATCTCAATACATGTAGTAGTTGGTTGCATTGGAATGTCAAATGCAGGAGGCTTTTTATCATGCAATAAAGTTATTTTTATGATCAATGGTCATTTGGTTGATGGTTTAAGCATTTGTAAGATGGAAAATTGCTGCTAGAAACCCCCTCTACTACTATAAGTGGTTATTACTATGACACGTTTTATACTAGTAGATACAAATCATGTGCTCTAGGTAGTGCAATGCGTACCCTACCAACAAATTGTAATAGGCATGTTAGTGTTTTTATTCCATTGAACATAAAATTGATCATGTACCATATCTCCTTTGTTGAGAATTGTGTCTCAACCTTGCAAGCTTTTTTCGGAAAATTCTAGAATTTGTTTGTGGTAGTTCTCCACATGTTTATATGTTGGAAAAGGTGTATGAGTTGTTAAAAATGTGCCTTGTCCCTAGTAGAATATAGGAGGGCTATTTTTAGAGTATAAACAACTCATTGTATGACTCTTATGGGGGTCTAAACTAGAGGACAAAATTATGGACGAAAATGCTATTTTAACTTGGTTGTTTTCCCATCTTGGAGTTACAAATGACAAGTGGGTAACATGTGGCATGGTTGTTTTTCCCATGGTTTTATAAAACCACAAATGGTTTCCAAGTTGTAAATCACTATAAAAGGAGGGCTTGGGGAGGTGTTTGAATCATCGAGTTCAGTTTGCAAGACTAGGTGCTAGAAGGAATCTCTCCGAGTCCGAGTTCGAGTTGTGGTGCGCTCCTATAAGAACTTGTATTGCAAGTGTATTGTAATCTTCTTGATTTTTTAATACATTGTGCGGGTTTTAGAGGGTGGGGTTTTTCTCCCGGAAGGGTTTCCCCATGGTAATTACTATGTTATGTGTTTATTGTGATATTTCATTTATGCATGTTTATTTTTCCATTGAAATCTCTGTAATAGTTAGTTGAATTTGCACAATTGTACTCTCAAGATTAGCGTAGGAAGCGATTCCACGCACCTTTGCTTCCTTACATCCTCTTCATAGCGTCTCCCTTCAAGTGAGTGGCAATTTGCAAATATAGTTTCTTTATGAACTTCCAATTTTTGTTTCAAATGCTCCCACTTCATCTTCCTCTAGATAATTTTTCATGTTTATTAATCACATATTATTGTAGATATAGATGTATGAGAGTTTAGACCTTGACACCATGCATGCTAGTATTGATAAAATTGTCAATGCCATAGATGTAATGTTGAAGCCATAAAACATTGCTTTATTTCTTCTCCCATATTTATATCTGGTGGTTCTTTTCACTTCTCTTTACTTCTTTAGGGTTTTATGCTCTATTTTCCCTCTAAGATTTATTTGTATGTTATGAAGTAGGGGATAATGTAGGTGTTGCTTTAATCTAGGATTTTTTCACAACAATCATTTTTATATTGATTGGGAAAGGAAAAAAGGAGGTTTACGGCTACCACAGTCCTCTCCTAACTCTACTTGGCTTGCTCCTATATAGATACCCTTTGTTTAGATTACATGAATATATAATATTTATAGATTGTTTGGGAATAATGCTTGTTTTTAGGTCTGATAGATATGGGTGGCTATGCACTTATATTAATGACATTTAAGGTCCACCTAATCTAATTGACAACTTTTAGAAGCTAATTCTTAAGTCCCTACTATGCTAATTTACATGCATAATTTGAGATTATTCCAAGAGATATATTCTAATTTGGGTGGGGATAACTAAAAATCCATGATCACTCCATATTATCAGAGAAGTCTTGGACACCATCTTTTTTCTTGAGAAACCCAATTGTCTCTCTTAGAGCTCTAAACATATCCATTTCCTATCTTTGTTTTCGTCTCATTGAGCTTGTGTAGCAATTGAATTAATTGAACTCATCTATTTTTGAAGTTTCACTTGCTTATGGTTGAGTTCCCTACTACTACCAATACCTATAGTGATCATGGTCATGGAACTACCTTTTTAATAGTATCATCAATTGGCTGAAATAGTTTGCATGAATTATTTTGAAGTAGAGAGGATCTTAAGATTATGTAAATCTAATCACCAACTTTTTTATGGAAAAAATGAATGGGAGTATTCCAATATTTCTCAAATCTTAATATTTATCATTAAATTCCTATTAGATAATTTTCTTTAAATATCCACATAAAATTATTGCATGTATGATAGGGGAATTGTATTAAATTTTGATGGAATTTTGTGGTTGAATACTTTGCTTCTTATGCAAAGAAATGTGGTTTCTATATTTTAATATTCTACGACATACTATGCTTTTTCCTCAAGCTAAAATTGTGCTTAAGTTAATTGATAATCTTTCTATGTTAATTTTCACCGTAATATCTAAAGTTTTCTTCTAAATCTTCTATGAATTTCTACATGATGGATCTAACATGTGCATACCTTTCATGATACAATTTAAGACCACATACGCTACATATCATTCTTAAAGAAATTAAATACTTAAATCGATAATCATTCCCAATTGTAATAGTTTTTGTGTTTAACTAGTACCTAAGTGTACACCTTTATCCACTACACTTTGCATCAATAACTATCACACATTTTTTTTTTATATTGGAATAAATTGTAAAATAAATCAATTAGAAAAATTATAAATGGTCAAAGGGTTTAAATTTATAATTTTTTCAATTTCTTACAAACACAAGTTGCATCAATACTTTGGGTATGTGCACCAAGTTATGATGAAAAAATGGCTCTTAAGGTGCCACTTTTTTTCTAAAATAAACAAAGTTTGATATTCACAAGAAAATGAGGAGAGTTATGCTCAAAATTTGAAGGTGAAAGAACTCAAGAGTTGTAGTGCTTTGAATCTACTTTCTAAACTACTATGTTTTTTTGAAAATAATGAATATTAAGGGTTTGAAAAAAGGGGGCCACCAACAATGGTCATGTTTTTATCAAAAAAATAACATAGCGTCTATTGTGGCCTCCCTAAAAAGTTAACTTTTTTTTAGAATTTAAAAAATTGGAATGGTGATAAATTAGTTAACACCATGTAGTTTGTCCCAAATTTTCCACCTAATTTTTAATGAATATATAATATTTTACTAATTTTCGAAGTGGACACATCCTGAGAAGCTAAAATTTGAGCTTGCTCCACCCTAATTTTTAAAAAACTAATCAAAAATATTTTTTTAATTACCTATATAATGGAGTCTTGCTTATAAAAATGTAATTTATTTTGAAATTCAATGAATGGGTAAAAATCTATACCCTAACTAGCACATGTTGGTTTTTGAAAAAAATGGAGGCACTAACAAGAGAAGCTATAGATGAAAACCTTAACATAATCAAAATGATAAAAAAAAATATAGTTATATAGGTAAGAGAGAGCCTAATGTCATCATAGATTTTTTATAAACTTGCATTGAAAGACATGCAAACCTGATGGACAACACAACAAAAAATATGCAAAACTTTGTTACACTTTTGGAAAATTGTGTCCTTGGCATGAAATGGGTTGGTATTTCTGAAAGCAATCAATTAGGCAAGTGCCAAATTTTGGCACTCACCAAATGTGAAGCCTGACCCTTTTAGAATGCATTTTGCTAAAGTATTTCTTTTTTCTTTGTTTTTGTCTTTGTCTTTCTCTACCAAGGAAACTATAAACATAAAATAAACATTTTAGTTGACATTTACATATGGACATATAACTTCTTATACTTTAATTTATATTTCATGTATATAGTTTTAGGATGTTTGAGAGTGGTTTTAGTTCTCTTGGAGTTATAATGCAAATTCTAGTTTTTAGAAGATCTTATAATTTTTTAGACACTCAAATTTTAGTAATTAGCATGTCAAATTTTAGGAATCAAGAGACCTAAAATTTTGGTAATCAGAAATTTGTATCATATTTCTTTATCCCTATCTCAAACTTATTTTCATATCTTATGCTCTAGACCCCTCTCCCTCACTATCTCCATCCCTTTATTTTATACTCTCTCCCTTGATCTCAAGAAATACCTCTCTACATGTCTATATCTCCACTCTCTATCTCACCTCTCTCTATCCATACCTCTCTCTCTCTCTCTCTCTCTCTCTCCTTCCTCTCTTCGACACTCAGTTCTCTCTATCTCAATTCTCCTCCATCCTCCTCTCTAATTTTTCTTTTATTCTCCTCTCCTTCCCTTTCCACTTCTCTCTATCTCATCTATCTCTCCCTCTTTCCCTCTCTAATTTTATCAATCTCCACACCCCCCTCTCTCTCTCTCTCTCCCCTCTACCCACCTTCTCTCTCTACTTCTCACTAACCTATCCCTATATACCTATTTCTCTCTCTCTCCCTCCCTCCCCCTCTCAATCTCTCCACCTTCCTCATTACCTCTCTACTTCTTTATATCATATCTCTATGATCTCTCTCTCTCTCTCTCCCCTTCCCTCTCTACTCTCTTTCTCTCAATCTCACCTCTCTCTCCCTATCTATCCCTCCTTGTCTCTCAAATCTCTCTCCCTCCCTCCCTACCTCTTCATCCCTCTCTCCTTCCCTTTATATTTCTCTTTATGTCCCCTCAGGGTCTCTCTACCTACCTCTCTTTTTTCTCTCTCACCTCTCTCTCTCTCTCTCCATCCCTACCTCTCCCTCCATCCCTCCCTCTCTACTTCTCTCTTCCTCCCTCTCCTTCCCTCTCAATCTCTCCACCTTCTTCCCGCTCTACCTCTCCTTATGACATCTCTCTCTTTCTCCTTCCCTCTCTACTCTCTCTCTCCCCATATATCTCCCTCCTTGCCCCCTCTTTCTATCTCTTCTCTCTCTCTCTTAATCCCCCACTTTCTATCTCTACTCTTCCTCTCTATACCTACATCTATCTCTCTTATCTATCTCAACAATCCCTCTTTCCTCTATCTCTTTATCTCTTTGTCTCTATCTCTCCCTCCCTCCCTCCCTCCCTCCCTCTGTCTCTGTCTCTGTCTTCCTTCCACCGAACTTTGATCTCTACTTCTCTCTATATAACCTATCCCTACATACCTCTTTCTATTTCCCTCCCTCCCTTCTTCCCTCTATTAATCTCTCTACCTTCCTCCTTACCTATCTCTCTCTCTATATATATGTATATATATCTTTCTCTTTTTACCCTTCTCCCTCTACTCTCTTTTTCTTTATCTCACCTCTCTCTCTCGCTCTCCCTACATATCCCTCCCTCCCTCCTCTATCTCTCTATCTCACTTCCCTTTCCCTCCATCCCTAGCTATCCACTCTCTACTTCTCTTTATCTCCCACTCCCTCTTTCTACCTACCTCTCTCTGTATTATACTCTCTCTCTCTCTATCTCACACACCTCTCGATCTCCATCCCTACATCTCTCTCCATCCCTACCTCCCCCTCCATCTCTCCTTCCATCTCTACTTATCTTTATCTCCACCTCCCTCTCTTTATATATTTCTCTCTCTCTCACCTATCTCTCTCCATCCATAGCTCTCTCTCCATCTCTCCCAATTATTTTTTTAGTGGCTAATAGTTCGAGTTATAAAGTGAATTGAATCATCAAATTTTTACAAAATTTAATTATAGTATTATCTAAATCACCAAATAATTTATTTTATTAAAAATTTGAACTAATTTTTTTTCCATAATATTTGATACATGATTATATTAGATTCGCCTAAATTTTATAAATTATAGTAGAAATCTATATTAATTCACCAAAAGTATATCATATTTATTAATTGATTTAGGACCATATTTCTAATATTTAGTTTCCACCATTGATTTATAATATAATATAATGGCCCTTCTTGTACTGCACAAGGTAAAATGTACCCATGATCTATAATGCTCATGGGGCCCACAAGTTCGTGCCTCATGAGCATTATAGTTTTTGGGTATTTTACCTTATAGAGTACAATGAGGGTCACTAGATCAATGATCTAAAAGAAATTTTGAACCCCATGAGAATTAAAAATCATGGGTATATTTTACCTTGCAAAATACAATGATGGCCATTTTATTATATTTTATGACAATGGTGAAAAGTAAATATTATAGTCTACCCCTTAAACCCATAAATAATTTCCACTCTTAGACCCCTACTTTTCCATGAGAATTATTTTTAGATTGGATGGATTTGCCATCATAATTAATGCATTTTCCTATCATTTTTCAAGATTTTCCAGGATATTATATCTTTTTTGAGGGGGGTTCTTAAAGTTATCATTATTCTCTCCTTCCCTCGCTACTTCTCTCTACCTACCTATCCCTCTATACCTTTTTCTCTCTTTCTCACTCCCTCCATTCCTCTCTCAATCTCTCCATGTTCTTCCTCTCTCTACTCTCTATCACTTCTCCCTCCCTCCCTCCCTCTCTCTCTATCTATTGAATGCACAATAAAACTGGGAGGGGGGTTAATTAGCTATACATTATGTGTGTGTTAAATGTGGAAAGTTAGTATCGACACAAACCTTAATGAAACAATTTATATCAAAGATTTGCAACAAGTAAACTAATATATTTTGATATTTAAATAAATCTTTTTAGAACACCTGATTGTCCTCTATTCCTAAGGATTTATTAAACCATTTGGCCCTTAGATTTCTATGTGCATAATGGTTGTTAAAATGACAACTTAGGAAATGAGATTTGAAATTTAATATGCAAACTAATGCATTTCCTATATGAAAATATGTGATGGAAATGATAATGGAGAGTGTGATGAATGATTAAGTGGAGGTGGATACTATGGTATTGAACTAGAATGATCTATATATGATTCTACATATGCTCAAATGCAAGCTAAAAATGAATTAATCTAAAATGCAACTATGATGCAAGATGGGACATAAAATGAAACTATGAAGCAAGATTTAAATCTAAGATGTAAATGCAAAGAAAAACATGAAGTTAGATGCAACTATAAGACTCCAAAATGCTCCAAAGCTCCAATGATATTCTTGCATTATAACACTATTCAAATGTGGATGATAAAATACAATGCCAAAGGGTTGTATTTATAGGATTTTTCAAGCATCTTGTGAGTTGGAAAAGATCAATGGTCTAGATTCGAATAAGAAAGATGAATGGTGGAGATGAAGAGAATAAAGAATGTGTCCCCTTGACCAAAGACAACATACTAGATGGATGGAAGAATCTCTTGACCAATGGGCAACATGCCAAATGCATGGAAGACTCAAGCGTAAGAAGAAAAGACCATGTGCTTGAAATATTGTTGACCCATGTGTGTGAAGAATAAGACATGCTTGTGGATAATTCTAATTTAAAAATTAGAATTATTTAATTTCATATGACCTTGGTGAGGTGGCATGAAAAAAAGTTGTAGACATTTGCTTTAATTCTTAACCCAAGATTAATGAAATTCAATTAAATAAAGCAAGCTTATGAAGTTTTGTTTATTTAATTAAATTAGAAGAAAATGATTTTAGATTTTGGAGAATTGGAAAAGGGTGAACTATATAAATAAATTGCAAATTTATTTCTACATAGATAGAATATTTCTTAAATAGCTAGTATTTAATTAATTTAATGTCATGACTGATTTTAGGTATATACATTTTTCCTCTCTTTAAAGTAATGTGTTTACACATTACTTCAAAGAAAAATTTGATACTAATGCTGAGAAAAAAATATTTTGATTCTCCAGATGTTGATTTTCAGGTGATGACTGATATATGCCCCCTTAAGAGATAAATTGGTGAATTTTGGAATTTGTATGATTTTTTGAAATTTTTTAAATTTTGATGATTTTTTGATGATTTCAAAATTTTATGATCCAAAAATGATTTATCTCCTGAAAAGGAAGATTGAGCCTACTAGATTGATTAATTGATTAATTGATTCCTTATGTTGCCTCCTTGTGTTTGATGTTTGATGATCACGTTCAACCAATTGATTTGATGATGTTGATGTGATAGTTGATGATTGACCTCATGATAGGTGATGGTCAATGATAGTATTTTGATGATTTTCCTCATGATAGGTGAGGATCAATGATAGATTGATAATTGACCTCATGATAGGCGAGGATCAATGATAGATTGATGATTGACCTCATGATAGGAAAATATCAATAATAGATTGATGATTGAACTCATGATAGGTGAGAATCAATGATAGATTGATTATTGACCTCATGATAGGTGAGCATACATGATAGATTGGTTGATTGACCTCATGATAGGTGAGAATCAATGATAGATTGATGATTGACCTCATGATAGGCGAGGATCAATGATAGATTAATCAACCTCATGATAGGTGAGGTTGAATTGATTGATGAGATTGCTGATTTTTAATATGTTATGATCATAGGAGGATTTTAGATTGCTACAGTCTAATTTTGGATTTGATTGGGTGATGTGGTTGACTTCTCTAATTGATATGCCCCAGTATAGGATTGATTAATGTATTGAGACTTGATGATGTACTGATACTTGATGTATACACTTATTTAGTCAGAGATTTTGTGATTTCTACCACTTTGTTGATGTATCTCTCCATGTTTGGATATCATTGTACACTTGACATTATTATTTTGAGGTTATATGATATGCGACGATGATTATCAATCTATGTGGCTATGATGTTTATATGATGATGATCATGATGATTATGATGGATGCATTTGATTTCTATGTTATGATGTATATGTGATGTTTCATGATTCTATGACACTTTATGAATGATCCCTATATGTGATATATGTGATGGATCTTATGATGATGATATGATATGCAATGCATTTGATATTTTTCTAATTTTTCTACTGTAATGAATGAATGCATGTTTATGGAAATGATGATGATCAAGATGATTATCATGAATATGCAATGATGATATGATAATGCATGATCGATGATTTTATATGCTTTATGGATGATGGATTTTGTGTGTGTGTTAAATGTGAAAAGTTAGTATCAACACAAAACTTAATGAAATGATTTATATCAAAGATTTGCAACAAGTAAACTACTCTTTTTTGAAATTTAAACAAATCTTTTGAGAACATCTCATTGTCCTTGTTGGTGTAAATAAAGTCTTGTACCTAGTCTGTTCATTACTAGGAGACTTATTTACATCTTAGTTAAGTTTCTAGAAGATGTTAGTTGTCATTAGTTGTTATCTTATCCTTTGACAACTACTACATGTGAACCTAGGTAAGTGTGATTATTTGTCTCATGTCATATGATTAAGACACTTGTCATAATCCTATGACATCTTGCATCTCACCTTGGCTATATAACCAAGGGATATTTCTCATATGTAATCAATCATAATCATATCATATCAATGACATTGAATATAGTTTATTCTTGTAATATTTTCTCTCTTTTTGTGCTTTCCATTTTGTCCATAGATCTTAACAGCCATAGCCAATTCTAACATGGTATCAGAGTAGGTTGGGTGCCATTGGAGAGTCTTTTTCTAAAGAGAGATCCCAGATCTGAGGAGGTTCTGTTCATGGCTCTTTGTTGTAGGTTCATATCAAAGCTTGCTGGTACAAATTTGAGCTCACCATTGCATCTGGAAGGTTCAAGAAAGTCAAATTTTCCTTTTGTTTCATCCAAATCGGACATATGAGGCCAATTCTATGAGGGTTTGAAGTTGAAGAGTGGTTGCCAGATCCAGAAGGTAGCTGCAATTTTGGAGCATTTTGGGTCAAATCCGACCTTGCCATCGCATCCAGAAGGGCCAAAAACCCTAAGACCGACTGTCAATTTGTCCGATTTGGAGCAGTTGTCCAGTGAGGAATTTTTTTTCGCTGGAGAGCCATATGGCCACCCAAGTCATCATAATTGCGTATGGTACGATTTTGAAAAATAAATATTTTATTTGCAGAAAAGTTTTTGAAATTTTTTTTAGAAAAATTAAAAAAAATCAAATTGATTTTCTAAAAAAAGTTTTTGAAAAAAAAATTACAAAAATAAAATAAAATCAAAAGGTTTTTTTTTTGTGCGGATCGTACCCTGCTGCGCAGTGTACCCTGTACATAGTAGGGTACTGTCACCCACACGAAGGCCACGTGGCCTCTAGCCATGGCCCCCGCCGCCCCCATCTCCTCATACCAGCGGCCAGTGAGCTAAAAAACTGGCGGGCTATTTCCATTGATTTGAGAATTTTGGCAATAGAAGATTCCAGGCGGCAGAAAATCTGACGAAGGAATATTCCGTTAGAGAAATAGAATATTCTAGCCACAACTGACGACAATTTTGACGGTCCAGAAGACATCAATTTTGGGCAGGAGCTTTTTTTGACGGGCAAAAAGCCGTCAATTTTCATCATGCGGAATGATGACATCAGCAATACGTCAGTGATTACGTCAATAGGGTTTTGAAAAGTTTTGCCCTCACCATTTGCATTTTGATTTTCATAGGCGAACTTTGAAGGCTAACAACTTAGTCATTTTGGCTCCTTTTTTTGAGCAATTTTTTTTGATTTGGGCTAAATTTTCATGCTCTATGCACTGGTGTAATCTATTTTTGGTTTTGGTGCCTAGTTTTTCTAGAATTTTCAGATTCTCACAGGTGTTGCTGCTTCGTCCTCAATTTTGGGAACTTTGGGAGCTCATATCTTGCTCCTACAGTAACATTTTTGAGTGCTATTTTTTTTGAAAGTGCATGATTTTTTGTGTACTTCTCATTGGTAGGATTAGATTGATCTCATTTTGTACCAAAAATTGTACTTGACTCTATGGCCTATTTTGGCATTTGCATGTACCAAGATCAAAGACCACTTCACTTTTTTTGGCAAATGGCAACTGTAAACGCACTAAGTATAAAGTGCCAAATTAGATATTGCTTGGGGGGGTAATCTTGCAATGATTGTTTTCATTCTTTTGGTTGGTTTGTGTTCTTGCAATGGGGAGATCTCAAATTGAACCCCTAAATCCACATAATTATGCTATATGGAGAAAATTAGTATTGAACTATCTCATGATGAAAGGTCTAATAGGTCATCTAAAGTACACAATTCAAAAACCTACTGATGCTAAAGAACTAGCAAGGTGGGAGATTGATCATGAGAAAACACTTGGATGCATATGTTCATTAGTCTCATTTGATTTGAAATTTTATATTGAATCGTGTAATACACCTAAAGAGGCCTGGAAGACTTTTGAGAAATTGTATGGTAAAACAGATAAGATTAGAGGCTATCAGATTGATAATGATTTGATGAATCTTGATCCTAAAAGTTTTGACCACATCCAAGACTACATCTCCAAACTCAAACAACTAAGAACAAAATTGAAAGAATGCAAAATTGAAAAAGAGGATTTACAATTGATTTTGAATGTGTTATCCAAGCTTGGTCTTGAGTATTCAGTATTTGTTTCTGGCTTTCATACCCATCGAATTTCTATGGGAGCATCATATGTTGATCCTAAGTTTGATGACTTTGCAAATCTCCTAATCCAAGAGGAAGCTAAGTTAATGAACATGGGTCTAATCAAGTCTTCCAAACCACAAGCATTGGTGGCAAATGAGTCTAAGGTATAGAAAGAATCAGGGAATCTTGATAAGAAGCAAAAGAAGACAAAGAACAAGCCACATAAAGAATCAGAATCCTCATCATCATCAAAAGGACAAAACATCTAAGAAGGAGAGACCATTTTGTGCATATTGCAAGAAGGATGGACATGAAGAACACTATTGTTATAAGAAGGATATTGATGAGTTGAAAAATCTTCTCAAAAGGAATCACATTGATTTTCCTTCTAGAATGTCTAAATCTTCTTCTCCTTCTACTTCAAAACAGTCTAAAAAGGACAAATGTCAAACATATATATCAGGATATAAAGGACAAGCTCTTTGTGCTCATTCAAGTCCAAGATCAAGGAGATGGCTTCTAGATTTGGGAGCATCACATCATATGGCATCTTCACAGACTATCTTCTCTTCATTTCAACCTTGTTCTATGTCTCCTATCTTGATGGGAAACAATACATACATGAGTGTAACAGGGAAGGGATCTATTAGCATTGGGGAAAACACTTTTCAGGATGTCTTGTGTGTTCCTCATTTGACGAACAATCTACTTTCCATATATCAAATTACACATGGTGGAGATGGGAGAACTGTGGAGTTCACTCCTGATTCGGTCATCATTCAAGACTTGGAGACTAGAGATGTCATTGCTACTGGGGTGGTTGATCATTAATCTCGGTTGTATTCCTTTGCAGAGTTTGCTTCTAATGATGACGATGTTCCTTTGACTATTGATCATAACTATGATTTTGAGGAGACATTTGGCTTCTTGAACTTGGGCATACTCACATCAGATCTAGTACTTGAGCCATGCATTTCATCTCCTCCACCTACTGTTGCAGTTGATGCTACTTGTGATTCAACAGTTTTGACTCCTAGTGATTCAGTGCAGCAGGACATACATAGTCTTCCAGATATGGCTACTTTGGATGGCTTCCTAACAGGTATTTCAGACTTGTTTATGGAGTCTCCTCTTGTGGATTTGGGAGACATCATCGATAACATTCAACTTCTCTTTGATGAAGATGCACCTTCTTCAGTTGTTGTGAGGGAACACTTTGACCCTCTTGTTCATTCTCTACATGATCATTCTTCTTAGATTGGCGTGAGTGTGGATACCTTTGGACAACATTTGGAGGAGGCTTCTTTGTCTTTAGAGGGGATATCCTTGTCTTTGGATTATGTTCTACATTCATCTCTACTAGATGTTGGATTGTCCTCTTCAGCAGTGTGGCCTAGAACGCCTATTTGGAGTGTGTCATCTTTCTGCATCGACATAGAGACACTTGAGCATGCTTTAGAGACATCATCATCCATCATCCATCTTCATGATATCCTACATACATCCTTGGTTTTGTTTCTTCCTAAGGGGATGAACATTGTTCGGTGAGATTGGATCATCTTCATCATTCTATGTCGAGCTTCTACCATCATTGTAGGAGACTCAACATTGAGGGGGGCCTACCTTGTCTCTCTTCTACTTCTCTCTTATGGGGGGGGCTTTTTCCTCACATGGGGTTTTTACCTTCTCATTCTTCATTGAGAGTATTGCATTTCTATTTTGTATTTCATCTCTCTTTTGAGGGGGAGTTTTTCCCATGAGGTTTTCTCCCTTTCCTCATTTGTGAGAGATTGCATTGTGTGTACATGGGTACCTAACATGTCCTAGTAGCCAAGACCCATCATTTCATCTTTGTGTCATTTGCATAATAATTCGCTACTCCCTAAGTTGCACTTAAGGGGGGGTGTTGGTGTAAATAAAGTCTTGTACCTAGTTAATTCATTACTAGTGGACTTATTTACATCTTAGTTAAGTTTACGTAGGTCATAGGAAGGAATCTTTCTAGAAGATGTTAGTTGTAATTAGTTGTTATCTTATCCTTTGACAACTAATACATGTGAACCTAGGTAAGTGTGATTAGTTGTCTCATATCATATGATTAAGACACTTGTCATAATCCTATGACATCTTGCATCTCACCTTGGCTATATAACCAAGGTATATCTCTCATTTGTAATCAATCATATTCATATCATATCAATGACATTGAATACAGTTTATTCATGTCATATTTTCTCTCTTTTTGTGCTTTCCATTTGGTCCATAGATCTTGGTAGCCATAGCCAATTCTAACAGTCCTCTATTCCTAAGGATTTATTAAACCATTCGGCCCTCAAATTTTTATGTGCATAATGGTTGTTAAAATGACAACTTAGGAAATGAGATTTGAATTTTAATATGCAAACTAATGCATTTCCTATATGAAAATATGTGATGGAAATGATAATGGAGAGTGTGATGAATGAACAAGTGGAGGTGGATACTATGGTATTGAACTAAAATGATCTATAAATGATTCTACATATGCTCAAATGCAAGCTAAAAATGAACTAATCTAAAATGCAACTATGATGCAAGATGGGACATAAAATGAAACTATGAAGCAAGATTTAAATCTAAGATGTAAATGAAAAGAAAAACATGAAGTTAGATGCAACTATAAGACTCCAAAATGCTCCAAAGCTCCAATGATATTCTTGCATTATAGCACTATTCAAATGTGGATGATAAAATACAATGCCAAAGGGTTGTATTTATAGGATTTTTCAAGCATCTTGTGAGTTGGAAAAGATCAATGGTCTATATTTGAATAAGAAAGATGAATAGTGGAGATGAAGAGAATCAAGAATGTGTCCCCTTGACCAAAGACAACATGCCAAATGGATGGAGGAATCTCTTGACCAATGGGAAACATGCCAAATGGATGAAAGACCCAAGTGTAAGAAGAAAAGACCACGTGCTTGAAATCTTGTTGACCCAAGTGTGTGAAGAATAAGACATGCTTGAGGATAATTCTAATTTAAAAATTAGAATTACTTAATTTCATGTGACCTTGGTGAGGTGGCATGAAAAAAAGTTGTAGACATGTGCTTTAATTCTTAACTCGAGATTAATGAAATTTAATTAAATAAAGCAATCTTATGAAGTTTTGTTTATTTAATTAAATTAGAAGAAAATTATTTTAGATTTTGGAGAATTGGAAAAGGGTGAACTATAGAAATAAATTGCAAATTTATTTATACGTAGATAGAATATTTAATTAATTTAATATCGTGACTGATTTTAGATGTATACACATTAAAATATCAAAAACTGTCATTAACATTTAGATTTGCATTAATCCTTAAACCCTTAACAACCTTTAAACCCTCATCATGCATTAAAAAAATATAAACATGATAAAAATAATGCAAACATGGTCATACACATGAGAACACCAAATTTACATGGAAAACCCAAGAAGGGAAAAACCACGATGAGGATTATCTCACAATATAAAGTAATTGCAATATTGAATACAATAGGCACATTGCTAGAGGGCTCATTGTCCAAAAGAAAGAAGGGCTCAATGCTAATGAATCATTACCAGATTAGAAAGAAGAAGATAAAAGAATTTTACAATTATTAATCCATCTTAGAGCAACAAAAAAGATCCACCACTACTTCACTAGAATATTCAAACTCTCTCTATTGAATGTAGACACCTTCTATTCACTGCTTCCATTAGTTTTAGGCATTAAATCTCATACTATATTTCACACTTTCGTACTTCACATCTCAACACTTTGAATCACACAACTTACATCGGGTATGTGCAGGATCATGATGGGCCAAAAAGTGACAATATGATGGGTATGTGCCTGATGACTATTTTTTACCTAAAAATGATGAAACTAAAAGGGTTTTTAAAGGAGATTCTCAACATTACATTGATATAAATTATTCTTTACTTTGAATTTAATAAGTAATTATTATTCATTTTCTATTCAAATTACGACTAAAGTCCTAATTGATAGGCTGATTGAAAAAAATCTATAGCTTTCAAACAGTATCAATTTTTTGAATCCAAAACATGTGTCACATTATATTTTTCCCATACTATAGGATTAAAAAAAGAAAAATTGAATTTCATTAAGTTTTGACCAAGTTAAGGTGGTCAGACATACGAGTTTTTATATTTAAAAAAAAATTGTAATAAAAAATTAATAATTAATTATTTACTTAAAAAGAAATTACAAAAAAATATGCATCACATTAGGGCATGAGTCCTCTACTTATATCTAAAATATTATAAAAAAACTATTATCATTTCATTGTGGTTAGGGTGGTCAGACAGACACTTGCTTCTTATTTTTTCCTTGGAATTTAAGTACCATTGCATTGAAATTTCAAATTTTCACCAAATAGATTTAAAAAAAAAAAAACCTAGTAGTTTAGAAACTACATTCAATTTTCTACTAATTCTATTCTTACATATTTTTGAAATAATCTAGATAAATTATTTGAATTTTTATGCAAAGTTTCCTAACTTTGATTGTTTTGAATTTTTTGCCACTTAAGGGCTTGTTTTTTCCATGATGATCCTACAAATACCCCACCCCTTCATGAATTCATCACACATATATATCATCCTCAACCTTGAAAAAAATCTACAAGGTTAGCTATGCACCTCAAATGTGCAAATTTAAATTAGGTCAGCACCAAAAAATTCTTGCAGTGGAGAGGAATGAAGACCACATCACACCTTTACTAAAAACTTACATCCACATATACACACCACACCTTGCTCCCACAAACACTGAAGCATATTCACAATTAGTGTAAAAAACCAAAGTCGACCAAACCTACATGTTAATACCATTGAAAATTTAAGTAAATGATTTCTCAAATCCAATGACAACTCGTGGGCCACACACAAAACTTAAACATAATTAGGAATATTCCATCAAAACCTTGAAATCTAACAAATCCTTCACAAAAACACACTTGAAGAACATAATTATTTTGTACACCTGGTTAACCTTGCACACATTGTAGCATATGAATCTAACCTTGTAGAGAACCAAAACACAAGCAAATTAGACTAAAGATAGATACTGTAGTGTCGAGAGAAGGGTCCTTCAACTTTTTCGCACTCATTTGGGTCCTCGTGGATTTTGGCTTAATGTTACCTTGATTTAGTGTTGTAATGTGGTTGACACATTCACATTAGGTCTTGGGACCTTATGAACTAATTGAAATCTAATGATGCCTTGCAAAAGTGTTGTGAAGTGTTGTAACACATTTTCACACTTTTCTAGGCTTATCAGTCAATTAAGCTTATCCAAGCCTTATTTCAAAATGTTTTAACGCAATTTCACAATTTTCTAGGCTTGTCATTAATAATTAGGATTTTTTATGCTTTAATTGGCCCCAGTTTGCAGCCACAGGCCTTACTTATGTGTATTTTTTAGAATAATCCTGATAAATATCATTTAAAACATTTAAACCCCAAAACTAACCTTAATTTCCTAAGGTGGGACTCATTCATTGTTATGGGCGAATGAGTCTCGTTAGGTGGGATCCATTTGTCTAGAGTGGCGAATGAGTCCGCTTTAGCTCAAAATTCAATTTTAATTTAAAATTCTGGCAGGTTTTTATTCTCCAAGATCCAAGGTCGGCTTGTGATGTAATTTTGGGAATTATTGCATAATTAAGTATAAATACAAGATTCTTTCTCTCATTTTCATACCTAGCATTCAAGTATTAATGCACATAGTTTACAAGAGAATTTGAGCATTCATAAGAGTATTCAAGGAATTTCAAGGGTATATTATCAATCTTTTAAGAGCATTCTTCAAGTGTCTTTCATCATGTCAAACATTGTTTGCATCATTTTGATTTAGAGCTAACAATTGTGGTGTAGTATTTTTAAGAATTGCATTCAAGATGAACAACAAAATTGAGCTAGAGTTCAAGTCTACATCCATTGGAGCCATTACTTATATGTTGTAGCATCTTATTGTAAGGGTTTGGTGAGTTGCAATATTGTACTTTGTTCATTCATCATTCTCTTTTTATATTTCATTCCATTTCAAGGCTTTAATTACCAACAAGGGGTTTGACTAAGGCAAACCCCTATTCACTAACCCCACAACATTTTCCCCTTTTCTTGTGTGTGATTTGTAGGGCTAGGTTGTAGATTTACCAAGAAGTCAAGATTGGAAAAGTGGTCATCAAGTTGTTGAAGCAATTGGAAATTGTCAAAGTCCTAGGAGAAGCTTGGACAAGGTCTAGAGGTTGAATTTTATAGTTTCAGACCCAGATCTAAATTAGGAGTAGAAGAGAAGATCAAGAGGCACATAATTCACTTCAGAATTTCCAAGAAATTAAAAGTGGTATGATTCATCACTATTGGTGAATGAGTCGCACTATACAGGCCTAAAAAGGACTTTTGTAGATTTGAGTATCCATTTGTTCAAAATCTGTTATGACACAGTTTTCCCAAAAATGGACTAATTTTCCCAAACTGGCGTGTGAGTCCCACTTGGCTTCAACATTATATTTTTTAGGATTCTAGAGCTCCATCCTACCTTCTTCAATTTCCTAGGTGCACATTTCTAGTTTCATATTTTTTTGTTACATTTTACTTGTAGTTTTAGGTCTTTTTGCATATCACACTATGTTTTCAGATATTTTCTTTTCCAAGTTTATACTTGGTGGTGAACCCCTCATTAGATATCATTCAATCCCTATAACCTTCCCTTTGTCAAATTTCAATCTCCTTTGCATTGAAAGATTCTCAAGGGTTTGTTCTTGAGTGAGGTGTTGAGAAATTGGTCTCTCTCCTTTTAGGTCCAAAACCCTAGAAGTGAAAGAAATACCACACACATTTTTCTACATTTCATTTGGTGAACCTACATATAGAGCATTATAATTCTAATTTGGAGTGTATTTTCATCCTAGATTTAACATTGCATTGCATTATGAATTTGTTCATTTTCATTCTAGGGTTTCAAAAATTGCATTACTGAAAAGCTCATTTAGTTTGCATTATTTCATCTTAAATTCACTGAAAAATCAATAAAATTCTGCATTTGCATCTTATATTTGGATCAAAAAACATAAAAAAGCATAAAATTCAATTAAAAAATTCTGATTTTTTTTAAAAAAATTAGTATCTGTACTCATTCGCCACTTAGGGTGAATTAGTCCCTTTGCATTAATTTACTGCATTTTCTGGCATTCAATCTGAACATTTTTTGAGTTTCTATTTTTTGTTGTTACCTTTTTGTTTTTGTTTGCAGACTTTTTGTTTCAGTACTTCATAGCATTTAGTTTAATTTCATTCATATTGTGCATTGCTTAAAATCAAAATTGCATTTACAACATTGTTACATAGTATACAATTGGAAATTTTCATCATGGATATGTTTTTTAATAAGATTTGGATGTCATTAAAATCCTTAGTAGATATGTCAAGTTATACTTTTGGAAATGATCCTAATGACTTTGAACTCACTCATGCTCCTTCAAATCCTAATGGATGTCCTCCTTGTGATGTTGACATCATTGGAGAAGATGATGACAACATGAACAGGTTACTAAACAATTGCCTTGACAAACTTGAAGCCAATGCATCCTTCTATCCATCCATGAAATAACCAGATCTTCCTACAATACCACCTCTTGATATGCTTGAAACAAAATTTGAATCTAAGTTCCCTACACAAGGTGATTTTGTTCCTCTAGACAAGCAAAAACTCAACCATTTTATGATAACAAAGTAACAAACACTCCTATCAACCTTGAAGAAAAATATGGAAAACGTTTCGCAATCTTGAATAAACAAGGATGTGACACAACAAATGAACATGAAATTCATCAAATCTTAGAGCAAATTCCAACCGATGAAAACAAAAAGGGGATAGACTATCAAGATCCCCCTCATAATATAAAGCCTCTTAGAGAATATCTAACACTTTGAGATGATGGTACGGTGATCTTTGATTCCCCTCCTGATCTGAATGTCCTTCTTAGAGAGCAACCCTTGACTAATAACAATGACAAGGATGAAAGGATACCCTTATGTCCTCCTTTAGCTAAAGAAAAGGGTGAATCTAACAAACACAATATGCCTTACAAGTTAGAAAAAATAAATTTTCCTCTCTGTCCACCACCTAAAAGTGATTTAAGGAAATTACAAATAATTTTAAACAAAGAACTAATCACATTACCACCTATGAATAGGTTGGTCCTATAACCTAAAGATGGAAAAGTTCCACATTGTGCATATCATCACGTTCTCGGACATAGTACCGATGAATGTCACACATTCCAGTTAATATTGAAAAACTTTCACTTTGATGGCAATGATTGCCATCGTGTGATTGACTAACTTCATATAATTTCACCCCTTATCATGCAATAGTTGTAGAATATTCCATTCTCACTATTGCATGACCTTTCCCATCACCTCTTTTGACTCATTCTTGTTTCCCACTCAGTGGGGGCAACTAAGTGTGGGCAAGAAGTTGATAGTCTTATCCTAGTAATGTAAGTATTGTTGTCCCTTAGTTGTGTTGTTCAACTTCTACTTATACAGATTGGGATTGGGAGGCAGATGAATTGCTCACCAGTTGACTCACATTTTCCTTCCTAGTCTTTTACATTTTTATTTTCTTTTTCTCTTTTTCTTTTATGTGATTGCATGTGTGTAATGTGATCCCCTATGATGTTATGTTTGATGTTCCCTCTCTCTTCATGAAATTCCTCTATTTGTACCTTCATTCTTCTCTATGTCATGCATCACTTTCACTTTCATCTTTTCCTTTTCATTTTCTTGTGTTTTCCTTTTGGGGATGAAACAAGGCACTGAGAAATTCATGTCTCTTTCATGTTGACCCAAAAGGCTTTATTTTTCTTTTCCTTTTCCTTTTCCTTTTCCTTTTCTTGTGTTTTCCTTTTGGGGATGATGTAAGGCATCAAGACATTCATGTATCTTTCATGTTGACCCAAAATGATTTCTTTTCCTTTTCCTTTTCCTTTTCCTTTTCCTTTCCTTTTCCTTTTCCTTTTCCTTTTCCTTTTCATTTTCTTGTGTTTTCCTTTTGGGGATGACACAAGGCATTGAGACATTCATGTCTCCTTCATGTTGACCCAAAAGCTTTTCCTTTCTTTTCACCTTTTATTTTTCATTGGTCTTGTGTTTTTCTTTTGGGGATGACACAAGGCATCAAGACACCCTATGTCTCTTCCATGTTGAACCTTAATTTGTTTTCACTCTCTTCGCATCATTCTTCTAGTTCTATGTGTATTTGGGAGATGATGAAAGTTTCAGGCTTCTTACAAAACATTGCAACAATGAACATACTAACCCAAAATCTATAGATCCCTTGGGTGATCCCACAATAGTGGTTTACAATTTTTGGCCAAATTGAACACTGAAATTATTATTTTTAACTAAATCTTCACATTCAGGCACCTATAACAGCTAAACCGTGAAGAATTTGAAGATGGTACAAACTAGTCTCATCAAATTTTGTTTGTAGATTCTAAAAATATTTTTTTCAAAATTTTTGGAATTCGATTGCACTTCTTTTTCCATCTCCCACAAAACTGGTTTTTTTCGGAAAACAACATTTTTAAAAAGTGATGCACACCATATAACGCATAATTTTTTTTCCATGAGGTATAAAATTATAATTATTTTGAATTTAAATTTGTAACTCTGATATCTAGTGCTTCCACTTGGTTAGATAGTTTTTTATTGAATATTTTTTTCTTAATCAAGTTTCAAATTCAAACTAATTACAATTCAGATAGGCAATCGTATAACGCGTAACTTTTTTTGTATATATCAAAATTCAATTTATTCTTTTTGTTGGATCAAGGACTTCAATATCTAGTGCACTCATATTTTTCAATTTTTTTTTTGATAATTTGATATTTTTCCACATATGAAGAACAAATACATTGATTTTCGATGAAAAACCTATGTTTAATAAAACTAAAAAAAAAATACATAACAAAACCAAAAAATATTAAAATTATATTAATTAGATAGCTTATTATGAGGAATACCATAATCATTTGAAATAAATTTTAAATGAATTCATTTGATTCCCCAAAAGTTAAATCAAAAGTGATTTTTTATCAACATTTTGATAGGTGTAAAGAAGACTCATTTATAGGTATGGTTTAAAACCTTCTTCAATTGGAATCCTTAAAATGAAACTTTTTAAGACTTAAATCATTATATTTTCTAAAAATATGTGATTTCAGCAAAAATTAGCTCCTCTCAGAAATTGTAAACCACTATTGTGGTAGCAACCCCTTATGTGTTTGGTGTTTTCATTTTGGGGGCAACCCCTTTCTTTCCTTTTTATTTTTTTCTTTTACATGACACAACCTTACTTGGAAACATATTAATTGGCATAGGGATTTCCAATTTTGCTCTCATGTCTTCTTTCTTGTTAGCATTTATCATTTTCTACTTCAAAGTAATTGCTCACAGTATGGTGTTAGCAATTCCTTTAAAGTGGGGGCATACATTGGCATTATCATTTTTCATTTTCTCCTTTTTTCTTGGTTCTTAGTGCATCCTTCTTACTTCATATGATGCGTTTGTCACTTTGTGGATGACACTGGGTGTAGTGTTCTTCATGAGCATGATCCATCTTATCATATTACATTCCTCTTAGTGGCTTGATGTGATGCACTACATCCCCTAAGTTGCAAATATTCTATTCTTTGATTGGTCATCTATTAGAGACATTGGACACAATGTTCCCTAAGTTAAAGACCTCACATGAACTAAACAAGACTCCTTTGAACATTGCATTTGTTATTACATGGCCACCTTGCATAACACAACTTGCATGCATGTAGTGCCATCATGCTTGTTCATGAGCTCCAAGCATACAAAGTTTTGCTTGTCTCATGAATCTCAAAAGGTCATTTTCTTTTGTGGCACCTTATTAAAGTTATTAGGAGGTATAAATTTGGTATGGTTGAGTGGGAAGCCCAATTTGAGGCATGAATTTCCCCATAGCCACTTGTGTGTGTGTGAGTGCATACCAACCATGAATGTATGTTCTCACCTTTTAGGACTTCTCACCCAATGGATAGCCAAGAGTTCCATTTCCTTAGAGTGAGTATGCATTTTTCTTTCCAATTAGCCTAGATTTGATCCACATTGGGATGGAAAAATGATTAAATTTTGATCTAATTCTTTCTCTTCTTTCCTTTTCTCTTTCTCATCTTTGACAATGTATAATTGGCCTTGCCATTATTCTTTATATCTTTTTCAAGTGTGTTCCTTTGTGTTTATGTTTGTTTTCCATGGGATCTTGATCGTGGGGGTTTGATCACCCCTCTTGACTATTGTTGTCTCTTCTTGCCAACATTGGTTCAGTAGAACCCCTCTTGGTGCATGTTTTTCTACTTTAGTGTGAGTTTGAAGTAGGTTCATCCTCTCACTAAAGTGGGGGCTAAATGTAGTGTCAAAAAAAGGGTCCTTTAACTTTTTTGCACTCGTTTGGGTCCTGATTGTGGATTTTGGCTTAATGTTGCCTTAAATTACTATTGTAATGTCGTTAACACATTCACATTATGTCTTGGGCCCTTGTGAACTAATAGAAATCTAATGATGTCTTGAAAAAGTGTTGTGAAGTGTTGTAACACACTTTCACACTTTTCTAGGATCTTATTAGTCAATTAAGCTTGTCCAAGCCTTATTTTAAAGTGTTGTAACACTCTTTCACACTTTTCTAGGCTTGTCATTAAAAATTGGGATTTTTTATGCTTTAATTGGCCCCATTTTACATCCAAAGTCCTTATGTGTATTTTTGAGAATAATCTCGATAAAAAATGCTTAAAACATTTAAACCCCAAAACTAACCTTAATTTCCTAAGGTGGGACTCATTTGCCATTATGGGTGAATAAGTCCCCTTAGGTGAGACCCATTCACCCAGGGTGACGAATGAGTCCCCTTTACCTCAAAATTCAAATTTAATTTGAAAATTTGGCAGGTTTTTATTCTCCAAGATCTAAGGTCAGCCTGTGATGTTGTAATTTCAAGAATTATTGCACAATTAAGTATAAATACAAGATTCTTTCTCTCATTTTCATACCTAGCATTCAAGTATTCATGCATATAGTTTACAAGAGAATTCAAGGAATTTCAAGGGAATATTATCAAGATTTCAAGAGAATTATTCAAATGTATTTAATCATGTCAAAGATTGTTTGTATCATGTTTTAGAGCTAACAATTGTGTTGTAGTATTTGTAAGCATTACATTCAAAATTCATCAACATCAAACTAGAGTTTAAGTCTACATCTATTGGAGCCATTACTTACATGTTTGTAGCATCTTATTGCAAGGGTTTGGTGAGTTGTAATATTTTCGTTTGTTAATTCATCATTCTCCTTCTATAGTTCATTCTATTTCAAGGGTCTAATTACCAACAAGGGGTTTGACCAAGAAAAACCCCTATTCACTAATTTCACAACATTTTCCCCTCTTCTTATATGTGATTTGTAGGGCTAGGTTGTAGATTTACCAAGAATTAAAGATTGGAAAAGTTGTCATAAAGTTTTCAAAGTTCTAGGAGAAGCTTGGAGAAGGTATACAGGCTAAATTTTACAATTTGAGACACAAATTTGAATTAGGAACAAAAGAGTAGATTGAGAGGCACAATATTTACTTTAGAATTTCTAGGAAATCAGAATTGGACTGATTCACCACTATTGGTGAATGAGTCCCACTATACAAGCCTAAAAAGGATTCTTTTAGATCTAAGTACCCATTTTTCTGAAACTTGTTCTGACATAGTTTTCCCGAAATTGGACTAATTCACCTAGATTGGCATATGAGTCCTAGTTGGATTCAACATTAGATTTTTTAGGATTCCATAGCTCCATACCTTCTTTAGTTTCCTAGGTGCACATTTCCAGTTTCATAATTTTCTGTTACATTTTACTTGTAGTTTAGGTCTTTTTGCATATCACACTATGTTTTCAAAAATTTTCTTTTCCAAGTTTATACTTGGTGGTGAATCCCTCATTGGATATCATTCAATCCCTAGAACATTCCCTTTTTTAGATTTTAATCTCCTTTGCATTGAAATATCAAGGGTTTGTTATTGAGTGAAGTGTTGAGAAATTAGTGTCTCTCTCCTTTTAGGTCCAAAAGCCTAGAAGTGAAAGAAAGCACACACCCATTTATCTACATTTTAGATACAAACATTGCAATAACACTCCCAAATCTGCAAGACCATAAACCACAATGCAGAGGAATGTAGAGAAAACCCATTTCTCTCATACAACACTACGACATAGTTCACACACTGGTGAACACAACTTCTTCTATTGAATAATCCAAAATAGGAAACTCTAGATATATCACCTCAAAAAACCTCTAATAAACATATCTAAACCACACAAGTAGATCTTCAACCATGAAGAAATGTAGAGGAAACCACTAAACACCACTTTTGCACACTAAACACTCTTTACCACAATATTTCTTCTTTTATTCAAATTTTCTCAAAATAACTTGGAAACCAAGCACTACAAACACCATATCAACATCTACAATACTCCTCTTATCATCTCAACCACACAAGAGGTTGAATTTCTACAAACATATGTTCATCAAGGCAACACTATAGGTTGACATTAGTGAGGCTACTAATGACAACATAATGCAACCAATCAAAGCATCTCCATAGGTTGACATCATTGCAACAACAAAGATTTGTTGACATCAATGAAAAAAAACTTCCAACAATCGCCCCCTTTTTCATTGGTGGCAACACATGATATGAAAAACCATCAACAACAACTAGCCACTCTAATCTCAGAAGACTTTTTTATCTTGAGAAAGGGTATGCGCAGGATCGTCATGGAAAAAATAGGCCCTTAAGTGGCAAAAAATTTAGAAAAATTAGAGTTAGGCAACTTGACATAAAAATTTGAAGTTATCTATATTATTTCCAAAATATGTAAGAACAAAATCTGTAGCACATTGAATGAGTTTCTAAAATACTAGGTTTGTTTAATAAAAAAAAATCTATTTGGTAAAAATTTGAAATTTCAATGCAGTAGTACTTAAATTATAGGGAAAAAATAAGAAGTAGGTGTCTGTTTGACCACCCTAACTACAATAAAAAGATAATATTTTTTTATAAGATTTTATATATAAGTAGAGGACTCATGTCTCGATGTGATGCATATTTTTTGTAATTTTTTCCAAATAAATAATTAATTATGATTTTTTTATTAAAATTTTTAAAAAATATAAAAAATCATATGTCTAACCACCTTAACTTGGTAAAAATTTTATGAAATTCAATTTTTCTTTTTTTTATCCTATAGTATGTGAAGCATAGAATGTGATGCATGTTTTGGATTTAAAAAATGTGATATTGTTTGAAAGCTATGTATGTTTTTCAATTAGCCTATCAATTAGGACTTTAGTCATAATTTGAATAGAAAATAGATAATAATTACTTACTAAATTCAAAGTAAGGTATAATTTATATTGGTGGAAATCTGAGAATCTCCTTTAAAAACCCTTTTCGTTTCATCAATTATGGGTAAAAAAAAGTTGTCAGCCACATACCCATCATATTGCCACTTTTTGGCCCATCATGATCCTGCACATACCCGAAAGAAAATATGGACATGCAAGATTTGTTAGTTATGACAAGGAGTGAGGTAACTTGTAACTTCAAGCTTGCTAAATGGGTCATGAATAAATTCGATAAAATAAATGTTAAAATTAGAGCCTTAAAGAGAACTTGGCCAATCAGTGTAAGGGGTCTCCATATAAGTTATTAATTTATAGGCTTCTTGATTTGGATAACTCTATCTCTTAATTCAAGAAATATTGTGAAGAACACATTTGAGGCATGGAAAACTATGAGAAGCACCTTCATGGTGTGGAAAGCAAGGTCAAAGAGTTTGATGATGACATTTAGAAGTTGCTGAAAAATAGTCATTGTTCCATCAAGCATGGCGCATAATCCCTCAATGTCCTAATGGAAAAGCTCAAAGGTCTACTTGGGAGGATTGGATATACACTATTCAGAAGGATAAGGAACTTTCTGATGGAGCCCCTCAAAAAATTTCTTGGTTCCATTTTAAAATTTTGCATCAATTGGCTTGGACTCTTGTTTTGGCTTAAGGTTGTGTTCCTCATCACTATGTTAGGGTTTATTTTGTTAAAACCTTTCAAAATTGGCCTATGAGTCTAGAAAACCCTTGGTCCTTCTATTTTTTCATTTGACTTGATCTTCCCAATGTCTAGTTATTTAAGTCATCACCTATGCCATTGAAATCATTGTGTTCAACAACCCCTTAGGTTAAGTTTTGTCTATCACCTTAATTATTTTTAGTGCTTAATTTTTCCTATGGTTAGGCTTGATTTTTATACTTAATGAATTAAGTCTTAAGCCTTTGTTCCTAAGGGTCAAGTTCTCATTGGCCTAGTAAGCATCACCCTTTTAAAATTAACTTTTGCAGAATGTGCAGAATTAGGTCTTCATGTTGGCCATTCAATTGTCAACGGCTGATCACCACCATTTCTCATGCACCCATTTGTTTCTATTTCATATTATTTTATTTTCATGGGTTGATGGGATTCAACTATGTGTCTTATGTAGTGGCAGCCCTGGTACCCTTTTTAAAGATAGCTGGTGCTATCAAGAAGAAGATCAACGACTGTAGTTAAGTGATGTGGCTACATCTTGGCCACTCCTCATGTGCCCATGTTTGTTTATTTTGTATTATTTTAAACACACAAGCTAGGGGGTGATGGACACATGTCAAGTCTGATGGTGGGACCTTTTCATTCTAAAAGGCTAGAGGACATTGCTTTAAAAAGATCAAATATGGACACTGCACAACATGTGTTCTCATCAAGACCGTTCCCTGCATGCCTGTTTGTCTTATGCATTAAGGAGAGATAGGCACATGGGATAGTAGGTTGAGTAACATTTGTCACTTCTTATAGGACCTAATAGGCTTTGGAGATGGCACATTTTTTAAGAGATTAGAGATTGACAGTTGATAGCGGATGATGTGGGTCAATCCTAACCGCTCCTCCCCATCTTGTGAGGGGCCCATTTGTGTTCCATGTTTTCAATGGGAAAGTAGGAAAGTACCATGTGGACATTCTAAAGGCTCCAATGGAATCTAGTGGAATTGGTATGCCATTAAATTTGGATGAGAGGGAACTGCAATAAAAATGACACAATTTTTGAGATTATTCTTTAAGGCACATGTTTGGGATTTTGGCCGTTAATTCTGATAGTTATTGGTACATGTGGGAAGGTGATAATAAAGTAGGGTAGGGTACAAATTGATATTCTAAGATCAAATCAAGATCAACCCCCACTGTTTTGCTATGAAGAAATACAAGTGTATTAATTCCCATGGGTGAGCAGGTAATTATAGCACAAGTTTTAATTGATGCTAACTATGTGGTTGGAATATGTGTATAGAGTGGATGCATATCTACTTGAGGATTTTATAATTAGGAGAAAGTATTAACAACACACAATTAAGATTTTTCATAATTAAGTTGCATAGGTGATAACTATCTGTTGATTTATTTTTAAAACATGATCAACAGTTGATATTTAAAGAAGTCAAAGTAGATAGTTGTCAGCTCATGCACATAAGATTTTCTTAAGTATTAATGGTTGGAATGCTTACATGGCTTGATATAATGAGGATCGAGGGTTATATTTTTTATTCTAAATTTGTATTCAGGAAATGGTAATTGATTTTGAGTCAAAGAGTAGAATTGGTGGGGGTTTTCTATTTCTTCTTGTTATGATCACTACTTAAGAAGATGAGTAAGTCAGGTGAGTTTGTTAGGCCAATTTGAAGGTCTAGGAGATTGAGTTTGCTTGAATTTGAGGAGAATGATCCTAAACATGAAATTTTTACACATCGAGATCTTGATACACCAAAGAGGAGAAGGGGATGTAGGAAATTCAAGTATGGTGTACGGAGTAATTACTGCCTGAGAAGCCAAACTATTTTAGAAGAACTGCTCAAGTTTAATGGGAAAGAGTTGGTTGAGTATGAAAATAAGGAAAAGAAATAGTGCAATTATAATAAGGCTTATTTGGGAAGACATAATTCTCCCATTGAAGTTTTTGATAGCCCTTCAAATAGTAGAGGTGACACTAATCTAGAGTGTGACCATTATCCCCTTTCCCTGATACATTCTGAAGACTTTGACGAGGAAGTGGTGAAGGTTCCTCCAATTCCACCATGAACAAGACATGGGTGAGCATACTCTAAGGTTGATGACTCAGAGTGATGTCTCTACCCCATTTTTGTTTTTGATGACACCATAGCCACCTTGTCAAGATCATCCTACTCAACGTGTTTGTGGGTTTTTATTCTTAATGCTATTGTGGAAATTTTTTAGGTTGGTGTGTTGGAGAAGTGCCAGAATTCCTAACTTTGGTGGCATGTATGCTTTTTCTAGGTGGTATACAAGTTTTTGCTCAGACTATGAATGGAGAATATTCTTTGGTCAATAAGGACTAGGATTTGATGCTACTGCTACAACAAACTTTTCCTTTTGAGGAGCTGGCATGTCTTCATTCAAAGGATGTGGACTTTGTTCTTTTACTCTTCCATTTTTTGTAATGAGTACATGCAACTAACTAAGGAATGCCTAAATTTTTGGTGCAAATGATCTTCAAATGAAATGAAATGTAAATGTAATTGAGCTTGATGCTTTTTTCTCCCTTGTTTTATAAAATGGATTTCAGGGCTCATTACAAGGGTTAGATTTTTAGGTCTGAACATGGTTTAGGTGAAAAGCTAAGTTCAGGAAAGGTATTTTGTAGAGAATATGGACGAATATAATAGTAGATTGTCTTGGGTATGAGTCATGTATGTAATAGTCTTAAATTAGTTTTATAGAAGCTACTAATATAAAAAAAATCTTAGTTAAGAAACAAATACTCTCCTATGTATCTTTCTTACAAGTTATAAATGAAAATATTAATGGTGTTTTCATTTGTCTTCAATTGTTCCATTGAATGTATGATTCTACTTTAGCTTCAACTCAAAGAGTTGATTAAATTGATTAAAGAGGGTTATAGATCTATAAGGAATTGCATAAGATTTGGTAACGAGTTATTGTTTCAGTTGTTGTGAGTTTTCATAGTGTAAAGCACTTTGGAAACAGTTTACCAATTTTTGAATTAAATAACTTATATATATTATTGGTTTTCACGTATTTGACTCCATTGTTCCAATTGATGAAACACTGGTCTATTTGTTAGATAATTTTGAATGAAAATGATCTATTAGCATACTTGGCCATGGATTTAAAATGAAAAAAAATTCATTTAAAAAAATATTTTTAGTTATTATGTGTAGTTTTGGAAAATCCCTGATTCTTAGCAAATAGACATTCATTCACTCATAGGTCTGCCAAATCTTTAGTGAAGTGCATTTATTTGCAATAAATAGGAATCAATCTATGTATAAACATGTTACTAACTAGACACACCTCATGTGAATAGAATATGGAACACCCTCCTAGGTCCCACAAAGCCTAAAGTGTAGGAGTAAAGGCCTCAAAATCCTTTACTTGTTGTTTTTGCCACTAGTCTTGTAGATTCTTATCCATAAGGGTTGGCTACTCTTTAGAGAATTGTAAGGTCCCACTAGAAAAATAACCAATAGAAATGGAAACTTTGCTCAGGACAACTCTAAGAAAATTTTGATAGAAGATCTGTTGGAATTTTGGGGAGTTTGCTAGTATACAATGTTGTCATTGATAGCAACTCAATAGCAACTCAAGTCATTCCTTTGGTCCATAGATCTAGATACAATCATACCAACAAAAAAAATACAAAACAGGGTATTATCAAAACAATAAATGAAGAATAGGGCATCTAGTTAATATGATGTTTCACCGGATCATCATTTTTGGTTGTGGATCTTAGATGAAGTATGTTATGCATCTACTATATCTTGCTAATAAGATTTTGCGATGGTGCATCAATCAAAGTGAAAGCTTGGAGGTCCAGTAAAATGATTTCATGTTGATCAATATATGAAGGCTAACATGATACACATAGTGTATGTAGATGTATAAGAATTGTTTGTATAATTTTTTTTATGCTTGGAAATTTTGATATGGTCCTCAACCAAGTTGTTGCCAACTTTGGAAGATACACACTAAGAATTGCTGAAGAATTGAGCTAAGTAATAAATACTTTATATTTGGTCAAATATATTTTTGGTTGAAACTGACATAGTGCAACTAATGATCTTCAATAGTGGATATATATATGAGTTCGATAAATTCATTTGAAGCATGAGAAATGAATTTTTTTTTTAGCAAAGAGTATGATGAGGATAAGAGAGTAGTAGTTTGTAAGTTAATGGTATGTGGTGATGTGAGCAGAGCAGAGCTTAAGTGCCAAATCTAACAAAAGGTCAAGATACTGTTAGAAGAGTTGAACTGGTATTGTAATTAGGTATTTGGAGATGTTATCTTCTTAGTTCATCTTTTTTTGTAACTCAAAAATTATGTAAGGTAGTGAGCCTTCTTATTCTAAGTAGTGAGCTCTAGGTAGTGAGCTTGAATGCAAGTGCATTCCCTTTTATTTCATACTTTTAATAGAGTATACATTTTTGGATTGACCTCCATCGTGTCTTTTCCCTTAACAGGGTTTTCCACATAAAAGTATTGGTGTCATGGTGTTGTGAAATTTTTTATCTTGCAATAACATATTTAATTCTACTCATGCACTATGCATGGTTTATGATCTGATTTATGATTTAAGTTTTATGAAACACTAATTCACCCCCCTCTTAGTGTTTCCTTGATTCCAACAATTGGTATCAAAGCTGTGGTTCCTCTCTAAAAGTTTAATAGCTTGAGGTAGATCTTGAAGAAATATACTCTAGTAATCTTGAACAACAACTCTTGGTGGCACTTGAAGATCTAGACCAGTCTAAAGCAGAAGTATTGGAATTGAAATCAAATCTTTTAGATGCTAAAAAATTCATTCAATCACCGAAGGATAAAATCATTGAATTAAGAGAAAAGAGGAAGGATCTATGTGATAAGATGAAGCGAAAAGAAATTAAAAGCATGGAAGATGCTCATCTGAATCAAACCTAGAAAGAGACAACTGAAGAATGTGAAAAGATTGCTAGAAACAATGCTACTCTAAAGCTTGAGATGCAATCTATAGTGATGAAGATGACTAAGGAGATTTAAGAAAGAAAGAAGAATGAGGAGAATCTAGCCCAGTCCTTAAAAGAAAGATCTGATGAATGCATCCATGTAAATAGTGGGATCATTCAGCTGGATATTAAACTGAACAATCCATAGATCATGAACACGAACTTGAAAGGAAGATTATTGTTCTTAGAAGTGAACTTTCTATTGTTACTGAATATAAAGAAAAGTTTAAGATCAATTCTATTAAGCTTGATGAGCTGACTAATGGATAGAAGGATGCAAATGATAAAAGAGGTCTTGGATATGAAGAATTAGAATGCTCTAGATCTGAACCAAAGAATCTTAAGAAAGAAAATAAAATAAGTCAAGATAGAAGACATTCGGTAAGATAACCTAATGCTCAAAATTTTAATGGTCAGTGCTTTGTTTGCAAAAAAAATGGTCATATGGCATGTCAATGTAGGAGTAAAATAAATTCAAGAAATCCATCATTTCTTGGTCAGTACTCCAATTGTAATAAGTTTGGACACAAGTTAATTGAGTGCAAATGTAAGTCAAAGAACTCTGTTAGTATAAGGAATGCTAAATGTTACACCTATGGAAGGCTTGGGAACATTGATAAAAACTATATATCTAGGAAAAATTAGTGGAATCCTATGTGCTATCATTGCAACAAGGTCAAGCATATTGCAAGATTCTACAGAAACATAAAAATGGATAAAGGAGGTTCGATATATAGGAGCATAATTCCTAAAAATGATGAAAAAGGAAAAGAAAAGGTAATAGTGGAAGAGATAAGGAATATGATGAAGAAAACTTGGGTAAAAAGGAGTGATTTAGAAGAAGGAAGCAAGACTACACCAAAATCTGCTTATGGTAATTCCTTCAGGAATTGATCTCAGGCCAACAGGCCTAGGGGGAAATATTCAAGCAAATCCCTTGTCCCCCTCCTATCAGATGTTGGCACCAGTATGAAGAATTCTATCAATAAATGTTCTAATAGTCTTCAAATATGTTGGTGATCAATTATGCAAAAAGTTGAAGAGTGGAAGGTCTGCAGATAAATCTTTCTCTTGTTGTCTGAGAAAGTAATTTTTCAATAACTTTTAGGGAAATGCATTTAATACGATAAAGGTTAAGTATGTGAAGCTACAAAAAGGAATTTTAAACTCTCAATTGTTGTTGTGCATCGAAGGAGAATCGAAGGAGAGCCCCTGCAACAAAATTCAAAGGAGCAAAGAAAGTTCATTGGTGAATTTGTTGAGGTATTTCAATTATTTAAAGAATTTTTTCTTATTTGTGTATTTTGAAGAAAACGTGCTCCGTACAGAAAAGCAAATGAAGGAAATCAAAGGAACACTCATTTTGGATGAATATCATAGCAAGAAGGTTAGGAATGTAAGAAATTCATTGACATAAAATGAATTGAAAAGGCCTTGAAGTATGGCTCATAAAAATCTAGACATATGGCATGAATTCCCTTACTTTGCTGATTCAAAAGCCATTAGGTTTATCTTGAATGGACTGTATGATGATGCTTTGAACCTGGATAAACCCTATTTCATTTCAAAAGAAATAATTAAGGATCTAATTGACTTGTGTGATAATGGGGATGTATTGAAAAATGAAATTCATTCAGAATAGTGAAGTTCAAACCCTAACCAGTGTGACTGGCCATTTGAGAGCTTTGATAATCTAGACAATCAAAGATCCAATTACAAGGTACATTATGGATGGAATTTCCTACAAAATAATTTTTTAGAACAGGGAAGGCACTACTTTGGCAAGTGCAATATATATTTATCGCAAAATGCCTGTAGAGAATCAAGACTTTGATCTATTTGGTCTATTGAAGGATCAGTTGATGGAGAATGTTCAATTAACTAAGGAAACAAATAATCTATTTAGGTTTGGAACCATGATTCTATGTCTTGCAATGTATTTGATGAATTTCTTGCCGAAAAACAATAATGTTGTATGGAAAAAGGATGTATTAGTCTGTAAGAAAATCTATGAACATTTTAATGTTTTGGATAATTATGAAGATGTATATGAAAATTTCTTTAAGGAATTGCTAGGGAAGTATGGGAAGATTAGCATTTCCCCTTTGGTAAAAATAATTGAAGTTGGATCATCCTCTAGTGAATTGGAAAGGAAGCAAATGAGAGCTAGAAATACTATTGTTCATACTCCTCCAATACTCATGGACCTGAAAGCTGGAGAAAAAGGAAAATAACAGGTAGTACTTGATGTCTCTGATAAATAATTTGAGAAATATACCCCGATGGATGAACCAGAATTAGTTGAAATAGTTATAGTAATATCGGTGAAAAAAGAAGAAGAGGACTTAACCAAATAAATGATATTGAAACTTGTTCAAGAAAAGGATGGTATGAAGAAAATTTCTAGCATATGGTCTGATAGACCTTCATTTGAACAAGATCTGATTGAAAATGTTTTGGGTACTTATTTCAAGTACAAAAATATTGATTTGGAAAATTTGAAGAATGTGTCTTCTAAGGAAATGATTGAGTGCATTAAAGAAGTCATAATTTCAATGTCTCAGGACAAGGAAGAGGATGAGATAATCCTGCATATGAAAGAATAGTTCAGGTTGTCGCTTTCAAATTTGAAGAAGAAGATGAATGAATTGAGATAGTGCATTAATACAACAAACCAAATCTACAATTACTATCTCTAGTGGCCTCATGTAGTTGAGAAGTATAAGGAGAAGTTGAACTGAAAAAAACTAGTCAAGACTATAACATGTATCAGGACAAGGATGATGTTGACAAGAAAAGGATTCAAAAATTGCAATTAGAACATGAAAAAGTTCTCTACAGAAAATACAGGCTTGTGGAAACCTTTTGGAAGGTGAAGGACTTGATTGAAGGAAAATTAGAGCAACTAATTGAATTCTTGAAGAAAGGATAAAAGATACTGGAAGAGATTACAATCCCTAAATCTCTTGTCAGGATTATAAATCAAACATCTATAAATAACAACTTGATTGTAACCATTAGAATCTTAGTGGAAGCCTAGAAGAAATTCCTTTCAGAAATAAATGAGAAGTACAAGGTAATCTTCTGACCTTGGTAGCAGCTGAATCTTTTCAAAAAATTTGAAGCATTGTTGAGGAAGAGGATGCAAAATTTGCACCTATTTGGTTTTTGAAATCTTTTTGGGAAAAAGGAAAGAAAATTTTGGGGAGTTAGAGAATTCATTTTTGTAATTGATGTCAAAGGGCGAGAGAATGCAATGAAAAATGCATTATCATGCTTAGGGGGAGCTATGTTTGGGAGATTGTTGGCTTTCTGTACTTGGGCAGCACAATCATGTTTTCAACACTTAGTCATTTTTCACTAAGTGTTGCCATCAATGCCAAAGGGGGATATTGTTGGAATTTTGGGGAGTTTACTAGTATACAATGTCATCATTGATGGAAACTCAATAGCAACTCAAGTCATCCCTCTAGTTCACAGATCTGGATACAATCATACCAGTAGAAAAATGTAGAACAAGGTATTACCAGAATAGTAAATGAAGAATAGGGCATCCGATTAATATGGTGTTTCACCAGATCCTCATTTTTGTTGTGGATCTTAGATGAAGTATGCTATGCATCTACTATATCTTGCTAGTAAGATTTTGTGATGGCACATCAATTCGAGTGAAAGCTTGGAGGTCTGGTAGGATGATTTCCTGTTGATTAGTATATGAAGGTCGACATGATACACATAGTGTATGCAGATGTATAAGAAGTGTTTGTATAATTTATTTTGTGCTTGGAAATTTTGATTTGGTCCTCAGCAAAGCTATTACTAACTTTGGAAGATACACACTAAGCATTGCTAAAGAATTGAGCCAACTAAGTATTAAATACTTTATATTTGGTCAAATATATTTTTGGTTGAAGCTGACATAGGGCGACTAATGATATTCGGTAGTGGATATATATATGAGTTTGATAATTTCATTTGAAGCATGAGAAATGAAAAAAAAAGTTTTAGCAAAGAGTATGATGAGGATGCAAGAGTAGCAGTTTGTAAGTTCGGTTTGTGGTGATGTGAGCAGAACTTAAGTGTTGAATCTGATAGAAGGTCAAGATACTATTATAAGAGCTGAACGGGAACTATAATCAGGCATTTGGAGATGTTATCTTCTTAGTTCATCTTTTGTTGTAACTTAAACATTCTATAAGGCAGTGAGCCTTCTTATTCTGAGGAGTGAGCTCTGGGTAGTGAGCCTCTATGCAAGTGCATTCCCTTTTATTTCATACTTTTAATAGAGTATACATTTGTGGATTGACCTCCATTGTGGTTTTTCCCTTAACAAGGCTTTCCATGTAAAATATATTTGTGTCATGGTGTTGTGAATGTTTTTATCTTGCAATAACATCTTTAATTTTGCTTATGCACTATGAATGGTTTATGATTTGATTTATGATTTAAGTTTTATGAAACACTGATTCACCCCCCCTCTCTATGTTTCCTTGAGTCCAACAAGATCATCTAGCCTAAAGAGTCAAGAATTTGGTGAGTCTAAACATCTGGTTCATATATTAATAATTTTTCAGACTTGGAAGGGATTCTGTTGTAGCGATGTCAAAGAATTTATGTGTGACTTTGCTGTGGGAAAAGAACCAGAACAAAATTTGTTCTTAAAAAGAGCTTCATATTGCTTGAAATTTAGTCCTTTGTAAGGAGAGGTGGCGAATTTTTCTAAAGAACCCAGTGAAGATGTGAAGAAATTTTCAGATCTATAATATTTCCAATTAGGAAGAAAAATATACAGCAGCTGCAACATGTCTAGGTATTCTCCATATTTTGGTTTTCAAGAAGCATATATTATGTATATGAAAACCACATTGAAAGTCATGAAAATTTTGGTTCCCTATTGAGTGAATATAGCACTAAGAAAGGGAATAGTTGTGATTGTCCTACATACTTTTGTATTAATAGATTGCAACATCTACTATGAAGTGAAGTATGCAATATTTCTTAAGAAATTAATTTAGAAGGTCTTAAGCAAATCAAGATAGAAATCTGCATTGTAAGAAAGCTTAAGATTATGTTGTAAAAGAGATTGGAAGTACCCTTTTTAACTGCAATGTTGATATGAAAAGACTTGTAAGGGTACACAAAAGTATATCATCAATAAATTCATCCTTATATGGTTCCTAGTGCAACCATGGTTTGTATTCAACTCCAGTCAAGTAAGAGAATTTGTAACTCTGTAAGATATGGAGCCATCAATTTTATTGGAATTAATGGTTAGCCAAATGTTATTCGACCTAAAATTAGAAATGAGCTACCAAAATTTAGTGGTACAAAGTATGAATCAACAAATAAGAATATGCAAGAATTCAACAATTCAATGACTATGCGGTAGATCATGAGGATATAATTATATGAAAATTTGTTCAATCTTTGAAAGGAGATGTAAGGAACTATTTTTTTGACTTACCAACCTGCTCTGTTTATTCTTGGAGTAAGTTCAAAGTAGTTTTCATGGAGCAATTTGGTGAAAGAATAAATGCTAGTTCTGTGCTAAATAAATTTATGAGAATTAAGAAAGAAGAGGATAAGCTAGTTCCAACATTTAACCGAAGATTTGCTAAAAAATTAAGGGATACTCCTGAAGATATGAGACTAATTTATGTAGTGTTTTTGGTTGTTTACTTGGGTTCTTTTGATGATGAGATGAACTATCTATTAAGAGATAAGGATCCTAAAACTTTGCATCAGGCCTATAGGATAGCCATGAACATTGAAAACAATTGGAAATATGGAATGCAAAGGAGCTATTTGAATACAAGTGTTTTCTACCCTAAAACATTGAATATTTTATGAAAGGTGTAAGGTAGAAAGTAGAGATGAATGTCAAAGCACCTACACCACTATTTTTTTAGCTTGCACATCATTCCATGATATGGATCACATGGACTCCCAAACAAATGATCAAGAAGTTGCATACATTTGTGATCATATAGTATCCGTTCAAGACCTCTGTTGCATGAGAAGATGTGGAGGAGAATCATCATATGATCTATATGAAAGGTTTATGGGCACGCTGTCTTCAATTCTTGAATGTTGTAGACCTAAAAATTCAATGTGCATTGATTTATTTTATGAATCTTATGAACCAAGTTTGAGTGCTCTACCAAAGGAGTTGAAGCTAGTTAGGCTTGACCAAGTGTGTGAATGCATTTTTTGCTTTGAAAATATTAGAGATGATCATCAAAAGGATACTAATGTTTTCAATTTGTAATGGTAATGATTCTATTTCTCCATATAAGTAAAGTAGTAGTGAGATATCACATGAAGAAGAGAGTAGAGAAAAGGTTGAAAATTTACACCTTGGTGAAGCAAATAAAATGTGTGGTTTCAATTCTTTTGAAGATTCCAACACTTCTAGTCATATTGAAGACATAACACTCTGCAATCAATTTGAAGATTCTAAACATAGTTTCAATATTGATGAATCCCATTTTTGTAATAATAATGATGATAACATTGAGTATGATCACTCCTCTTATAGTTAGGGTTTTTCTCATAAGAAAGAGATTGAATTCTTCGCTACAAATGAGAAATTTGATGATAATAGTGGAAACATGTGTTTTCTTGAGAAGGAACCACTTTCTCCCTATGAAGGGGTTTTAGAGTATGAGCCATAAATGTTAATTATAGAGGATGTAAATGAGGTTGAAAACCTATCTATATGATCTTCTAGTGATTTTGATGATTTTGAATACAATAATGATATAGAAGATTTAGAACTTCATGCTATGGAGGCCGAGGCTTTTATGACAAAAATGAATGTAAGGGAAAACCCCTTATTTGATGAGCTTCCATGTCTTCACTAGAGATGAGAAATAATGATCCTTATTGGTATAGAGATAATCCACTTTTTGTTGAGAGCTCTAATGATGCATCTGATATAGGGTTGGAATGTGGTCTTAAGCAAATAGAACAACACATTGATGAGTTCCTCGAAGGAATTCCTATGAATGTTTCACATTTGATACAAATGTTTAAGACAAGGTTGAGTATCATGATGATAGCTACTTGGGAGAATATGAATAGTTTCAGTTTTTAGTTCAGTTGGAAGGTATTCTGGTGGAGTATGACAATAGGATACAAAGCAAGGAATGTTATTTTTAGTATGAACATGTTTCATGTAATGAATATAACACATATGTGTCATGTTATGATGAATTTTTTTAGTTTATGCCTAATTATATAATACAGAATGACAAAGATTACATTAGCAATGAGATGCTCAAAAAAAATGAGAGAAGTGCTAGTGAAAATGTATGTAATCAAGCAGATTTCAAGGGTATCCACATATTCCTACTTGTAAGAAAAAGGATATACATGTTGCAATGGTATGGCAGAGGTAAAAGTAGATGGAGCAAAATTAGTTCTTTCAACATATTAGTTTTTGACAGGGGAAAGAATCATCCTTAAAGTTTAGTGGCTTGGTGCCACTAAGTATAATTGAAGCTTGGGTAGATTGTAGTGTGCATACTAAAAACTTGCACTTAAGATAAAGGCTTGAAAAAAATGGAGATTGGATCTCCTGTTATAGGTCTTTTGGCCCATGTAAAAACTGTATATATTTTTGGTTGTTTTGGTTTTTTCTTATGTGCTTGGTCTGCTTCACCAATGATTTTTGGATCTCTCTATGCCTAGAAGAGGCTTGTTTTCCCAACAAGAGCCACTAATGGAACCCTTAAAAAATTTCTTGGTTCCATTTTAAAATTTTGCATCATTTGGCTTGGACCCTTGTTTTGGCTTAATGTTGTGTTCCTCATCACTATGTAGGGTTATGTTGTTAAAACCTGTCAAAATTGACCTATGAGTCTAGAAAACCCTTGACCATTATATTTTTGCATTTGAACTGATCTTCCCAGTCTCTAGTTGTTTAAGTCATCACTTATGCCATTGAAGTCGTTGTGCTCACCACCCCCATGGGTTAAGTTTTCTCAATCACCTTAATTCTTTTTAGTGCTTAATTTTTCCTATGGTCAGGGTTGATTTTTATACTTAATGACTTAAGTCTTAAGAATTCATTTCTAAGGGTCAAGTTCCCATCAGCCTAGTAAGCATCCCCCTTATAAAATTAACTTTTGTGGCATGTGCAGAATTAGGTATTTAGGCTAGCCATTCAATTGTCAAGGGTTGATCACCATCATTTCTCATGCACCTGTTTGTTTCTATTTCATACTATTTTATTCACACAGGTTGACAAGCTTCAACCACATTTCTCATGTAGTGGTAGGCCTAATACCATTGGTAAAGATAGATGGAACCATCAAGAAGAAGATCAAAAAATTTAGTTAAGTGATGTGGCTACATCTTGGCCACTCCCCATGTGCCCGTGTTGATTTATTTCATATTATTTTAAACACATGGGCTAGTGGGTGATGGTGATGTGCCAAGTTTGATAGTGGGACCATTTCATTTTGAAAGGCCAATGAATGTTTCTTTAATAAAGATCAATGATGGACATTGCAACATGTTTTCTCATCAGAACCTTTCCCCGCACACCCATCCATCTTGTGCATTAAGGAGAGATAGTCACATGGGCTAGTGGATTGAGTGGCATTTTTCACTTCTTGTGGGACCCACTAGGCTTCGAAGATGGTGCATTTTTTTGAAGATTAAAGATTTACAATTGATAGTGGATGATGTGGGTCAATCTTGATTGCTCCCCGCCATCCCATGAGGGGCCCATTTGTGTCCCTTGTTTTTCAGCGGGCAAGTGGGCAAGTGCCACATGGACATTCTAAAGGATCCAATGGACTCTAGTGGAATTGGAATGCTGCTAAATTTATTTGAGAGGGTATTGTGATAAAAATTAAAGAATTTTTGAGATTATTCTTTAAGGCACATGTTTGGGATTTTGGCCATCAATTATGACAGTTATTGGTACATGTGGGAAGGTGATAATAAAGCAAGGTAGGGTACGAACTGATATTCTAAGATTGAATCAAGATCACTCTTTGCTATTCTACTATGAAAAAATACAAGTGTATTAATTCCCATAGGTGAGCGAGTAATTATAGCATGACAAGTTGTAATTGATGCTAACTATGTGGTTGAAGTGTGTACAAATTGGATGTATATCTACTTGGGCCTTATCTAATTAGGAAAAGACATTAACAACACACAATTAATCTTTGTCATAATTAAGTTACACAGGTGATAACTATTTGTTGATTTATTTTTAAAACATGATCAATGGTTAAGATTTTAAAAAATCAAAGCAAACTGTTGTTAGCTCATGCACATAAGCTTTTATTGAGTACTAATGGTTGAAATGCTTGCATGGTTTGATATAATGAGGATTGAGAGCCATATTTTTTATTCCAAATTTGCATTCAAGAACTGACAATTGAGTTTGAGTTCAAGAGTAGAATTGGTGAGGGTTTTTTGGTTCTTCTTATTTTGATCATTAAGAAGATGAGTAAGTTAGGAAAGTTTGTTAGGCTGGTCCAAAGGTCTAGGAGATTGAATTTTCTTGAATCTAAGGAGAATGCTCCTAAAGAGGGCCATATTTTTTATTCCAAATTTGCATTTAGGAACTGACAATTGAGTTTGAGTTCAAGAGTAGAATTGGTGAGGGTTTTTTGGTTCTTCTTGTTTTGATCATTGAGAAGATGAATAAGTTAGGAAAGTTTTTTAGGCTGGTCCAAAGGTCTAGGAGATTGAGTTTGCTTGAAATTGAGACATAGGGATCTCTTGATACACCAAAGAGTTGAAGGGGATGCATAAAATTTAAGAAGTATGGTGTAAGGAGTAATTACTACTTGATAAGCCAAACCGTTTCAGAAGAATTAGTCAAGTTTAAGGGGAAAGAGCTGGTTGAGTATGAAGAAAAGGAAAAAAAAAAGAGAAAGTATCATAAGGCTTATCTAGGAGGGCATAATTATCCCATTGAGGTTTCTAATAGTCCTTCAAATAGTGGATGTGACATTGATTTAGAGTGTGACCATTATCCCCTTTCCTTGGTACCTTTTGAAGACTCTGATGAGGAAATGGTGACTATTCCTCCAGTTCCACCACAAACAAGATGTGGGCAAGCATACTTTGAGCCTGATGACTCGAAGTGATGAATCTGCCCCATTTTTGTTATTGATGACACCATAGCTACCTTTTCAAGATTGTCTTATTTAGCGTGTTTGTGGGTTTTTGTTTTTAATGTTGATGTGGAAATTTTTTGGGTTGTTGTATTGGAGAAGTGCTAGAATTCATAACTTTGGCAACATGTATGCTTTCTCTAGGTGGTACAAATTTTTTTTCTTGGACTGTGAATGGAGAATCTTCTTTGGTCAACAGGCACAAGGATTCAATTTGTAGCAAATTTTTTTTCCTTTCAAGGATCTTGCATGTCTTCATTCAAAGGATGTGGAATTTGGTATTTTACTCTTCCATTTTCCATAATGAGTACATGTAATTAACTAAGGAACATATAAAATTTTGGTACAAATGATGTTGAAGTGAAATGAAATGTAAATTTAATTGAGCCTAATGCTTGTTGCTCCCTTGTTCTATAAAAGGGATTTTACTACTCATTACAAGGGTTGGATTTTTAGGTCCCAACATGGTTTAGGTGAAAATCTAAGTTCAGGAAAGGAATTTTGTAGAGAATATGGATGAATAGAACAATAGATTGTCTTGGGTACGGGTCCTGCATGTAATAATCTTAAATTAGTTTTATAGAATCTATTGATATCAAAACAAATCTTAGTTCAGAAACAAATAATCTCCTATGTTTCTTTCTTACAAGTTATAAATGAAAATATTAATGCTGTTCTCATTTGTCTTCTATTGTTCCATTAAATGTATGATTTTGTTTTAGCTTCAACTTAAAGAGTTTATTAAAATGCTTAAAGAGGGTTATAGATCTGTAAGGAATTAAATAGGATTTGGTAAGAAGTTATTGTTTTAGGCATTGCAAGTTTTCATAGTGCAAAGAACTATGGAAATAGTCCACCAATTTTTGAATTAAATAACTTATATATATTACTGGTTCTTGTGTATTTGATTCTGTTGTCCTAATTGATGAAACAGTAGTCTATTTGTTAGATAATTTTGCATGAAAATAATCTATTAGCGTACTTGGCCATGGATTTAAAATGAGAACAACATTCATTTAAAAAAATATTTTCAATTATAGTGTGCATGTTTAGAATACCCCTGAATCTTAGCAAATAGATATTCATTCTCTCATAGGTCTACCAAATCTTTAATGAAGTGAATTTATTTGCAATAAATAGGAATCAATCTATGTATAAATGTGTTACTAACTATACAAACCTCATGTGAACACAATATAGAACCCCCTCCTAGGTCCCACATAGCCTAAAGTGTAGGAGTAAAGGCCTCAAAATCCTTACTCGTTGTGTTGGCCATTAGTCTTTCATATTCTTAACCATAAGGGTTGGTTACTCTTTAGGGAACTGCAAGTTCTTGCTCAAAAAATCACAAACACTTTCTACCAAAGAAAAGGGTAAAAAGGAAATAACAAAAGAAGGTAAGGGCCCTAGTTCTTGGACCCAGGCTAGTGTGAAAAAGACCTTTGAGGAGGATAATAATGAACTGTTGTCTTTGGTAAACTTGGAATACAACCAGGGGATGGAAATGAAAAACACCTCTAAGAACATGAAATAGGATCCATTTTTTGTTTTTTGTTTTTGGTTGTTGGTCCTTTATTTTTTTGTTGTTTTTATTTTGGTCAATTGTTGTTTTAATTATGCCATCTTTATTCTTAACAATATTTTGATGTAAATGGTTTTGGGTTCCTTCTAAACCTAATTTTCCCTTTAATCAAAAAATCCATTCCATTAACCCAACCATATCTTACACCCCCACCTAGTCTTCCTTAGTGTAGTAGTGACTTGAATATAATCTTCTTGAGAAATTTTATAATATTCCAACCAATATCTCCTTTTCGAACTTGATTCAGAAATCACCTAAATACCACAATACGCTCCAAGAGGTTTTGTAAAATATTGATTAGTGTAGTAGTGAAGAATATAATCTTCTTGAGAATATTTTTAATATTCCAACCAATTACCTCCGCTTGAGATCCAAAAAAATATAAGGCTTTAATGATAGTAGCTAGAATTAATAAAATTGGGTTATACGTACTCTTATTGATAAAGGATCAAGTCTTAATGTTTGTAGCATGGATCTTCTAGATAAAATTGGTGTGGATAATAATATTATAGAACCTAATGATATTTGTATTCATGGCTTTGGTAATGTTAGTAGGCAACCATTATTGACAATCACACCACCCATTAAGGTAGGGACCTTGGTTTTTCCTAACCCTATCCATATCATTCTAGGAAATCTTTCATATAATCTTCTCCTAGGTAGATCATGGATTCATTCCATGAAGGGAGTCCTATCTACTCTCCACCATGAGATGAATTATGAATACAATAACAAGATATATATGGTAAAAATGAATGAAAAAAGTTATAGCTTACAAATTGAAGCCAAACATAACACTTCCAAATATTTTAATAATTTGATTCCATATTCAAAAGTTGATCCATTACCCACCAATTATAATAATACTATGGGTAAATTCTTAGGTGATGATTGGGGGTAATTATATTTTACACCATGTTTCAATGTGGAGTCTAAAATACCACCATTAAAGTCCAAAGACTCAAATACAAATGATGGTCATGATAATGCTTTATCTTCAAACATATGTTTTAGTGATGATTGGGGTTTCCTATATTTTACACCATCCTTTATTGGAGAGTACAAAATATTACAATCTCAACCTAAGGAGTCTTGTATTTCATTTTCTTAATCTTCTTCTACATCAAAAACTCCCAAAAAATCACCCCTCAATAGTGATGGGGGCTCTTTATATTTTTTCCCTCATGTGTTGGTGATGCCTAAAATTAAAGAAATTAAAAATGACATACATTTATTGAATTCACAAGGAAACTAAGAGGGGGAGTGAATTGGTTGTACATTAAAAGATCAGACCCTCATTAATATTCAGATATGCATTAGTCCTTAAACCCTTAACAACCATTAAACCCTTATCCTACATTAGCATAACATAAACATGAGGAACAATAATGAAAACACATCCATACACATGAGAACACCATGTATTTATGTGGAAAAACCAAGAAGGGAAAAACATAATGAGGATTATCTCACAATATAAAGCAATTACAACACCAAATACAATAAGCTCACTGCCAATGTCTCATTGCCAGATTAGAAAGAAGAAGAAATAAGAAGATTGTTACAATGAGAAATCCATCTTAGAGCAATAGAAAATATCCACCACTACTTCACTAGAACATTCACACTCTCTCTAGAGAATGTAGACACCTTTTTCTCATTGCTTCTAGTAGTCTTAGGCATTCAACATCATGTATTGCACTTTAACACTTCACATCTCAACACTTTGCACTACACACTTTGCACTTACTTCCTTACTTCCTTCATCAATTCATCACTCATATATGTCATATTAAACCTTGAAAACAATCTACAAGGTCACCTACACACCTCAAATGTGTAAATTCAAATTAGGTTGAAACCAAAAAATTCTTATAGTGGATAGGAATGCAAGTGGACCACAACACACCTTAACTTAGACCTAAATCCATATATACACACCACACCATGCTTCTATAAAAATCAAAGCATATCCGCCATTAGTACAAACACCCAAGCTTGAATAAACCTATGTTAACAACATTAAAAATTTAATTACACACTTTACCAAATCCAAAGATGACTCAAAGACCATACACAACACTCAAAAACAACTTGGAATATTCTGTCAATACCTTGAAATACAAAATCCTTCGCATCATACACCTTAAGAAAATACTTATTTTGTATACCTAGTTAACATTCCACACATTTTAATACATGAATCCAACCTTGTAGAGCACCAAAAAAAAAAACTCAGAATGAAGATAGATATGATAAATATAAGTACATTTCTAGATCTGCAAAACTATAAACCACCATAACATGGAAAAATGAGGAGCAAAACCATTTATTGTAGACAACATTGCATCATAGTTCACACAACTTATTTTTTCAAATGATACAAAACTTGAAAATCTGCATATAACACCTCTGATCAACATATCTAAACCACACAAGAATATCTTCAACCATGAAGAAATGTAAAGCAAAACAATGAACACTACTTTTCCATACTAAACACTCTTTACCATACTATTTCCTCTTTTATTCTAATTTTCTCAAAATCACTTTAAAATGAAGAACCACAAACACCATCCCAATATCTAAAATGCATTATGAGCATCTCAACCACACAAGAGGTTGAACATCTTCAAACATACACTCATCAAAGGAACACTAGAGGTTGACATTAGAAAAACTACTAATGAAAACATAATGCAACCAATCAAAGCCTCTCCATAGGTTGAAATCAATGCAACAATAAAGATCTATTGACATCAATGATAACAAAAACTTCAAAAAATATCCCCCTTTGTCATTGATGGAAACACATGATATGAAAAAACATCAACAAAAACCAACAACTATGATCAACAACATATACATCACATTAGTGCATAATGCTCCCCATTACACCAACATAAACTCTTTGTAACCCTTTCTCTTTGTAACCCTTACTTCATAAGGTTTTTTAGGTAAAAATATCCCCCTTTCACGTCAATGGAAAAAGAAAACATATATCTTCTTTTCTTTTCTTTCTCTTTAACATTAATACATACTTTCTCTCCCCAAGGGAAACACCTATAAGGGACAATAACTAAATTCTATAACTTCCTTTTCTTCTACTTCACTTTTTTTTCTTCACTCCTCTGCTCACAACATACTACACCAAATAGAAACTATTGCGTACATTCTTTTACATAGATGACAAAGGAAAACACTTACTCCTAATTGCAACAACAAACAATTCTACTACCTACTCCCCAAAGAGGTAGCCACCAACATTAGTCTACAACAATGAATGAATCTTAAAATATACTAGATTGATGTATAACCTTTTGCATCTAGTAAGAAGGAGGGATAATGACCCCTAACTTCTCCTACATATAGTCAAAAGTATCCTTAGGATGAGCCTTTGTGAAGATATCTACAACTTGATCCTTAGTAGGCACATATTCCACCTTGTGGACACAAAAAAAGTATCCCTTTTTGATTGCTTGATTTGGGAATAATTCATGACAAATTGGACTTAATGAGGCCTTGATTTAGTGCTGTGAGGTGTTTTACACATCCAAAATAGGTCTTAGACCCTTGAAAAACTAAATAAAATACATTTATTGATGTCTTGTGAAGGTGTTGTAAATTCTTGTAAAGGACTTTCATGCTTCTCTAGACTTAATGAACCATTCAACATTATAAAACATATTTAATAATAGTGTTGTAATGTGTCTTACACATTCACATTGGATGTTGTGCCTTCATAGGCTATGTGGACTTCATTTTAGTGTTGTAAAGTGTATTTAATCACAATTTCACATTAAATTTTGTGTCCCAAGCCCTAATTGACCTTCACACCATCATCAATAGGCCCCTATTGCCCCCATATTGTGCATCCCAAGGCTTGGATTGATCAAATACATGGTGAAATCAACATAAGAACTAAAATTCCTCACTCCCCAATAATCTAGTTGTCAAAAGGGTTGCTCTGGGAATAAGTCACCCAACATGGCGACTTAGTCCAATTTGGCCTATTTTTGAGGTTTAAGCGGAAATTTTGGAATTTAAGTTTATTATTTCTTCATGTTGGCCTTAGGGATCCAATTTAATGGTAAATAAGATGAATTTCCTATAAATATAAGTCTCTTAACCCTAATTCACAACCTAATCATTTTTCCTCACTCCCCAATAATCTAGTTGTCAAAAGGGTTGCTCTAGGACTAAGTCACCCAACATAGCGACTTAGTCCAATTTGGCCTATTTTTGAGGTTTAAGCAGAAATTTTGGAATTTAAGTTTACTGTTTCTTCATGTTGGCATTAGGGATCCAATTTAATGGTAAATAAGATGAATTTACTATAAATATAAGTCTCTTAACCCTAATTCACAACCTAATCATTTCATCCATCATCTATCTTCTCTTTCAAGTTAAGCAAGCTAGGATTTTATCATTCCAAGTCATCAAGATAGCTTCCTAAGACATTCAAGGGAAAATTCTTCATGTTTTGTTGTAGAAATTCAAGATCAAACTTCATGGAAAGGTATTAAATCCATTGTTTCATGTTTTATTACATTCTTTCTTCATTCAATTTAATTACCCAAAAAGGGGTTTGACCAAGGCAAACCCCCATGCCCTAACATTCACCATTTCTTTCTCTTTCATTGTGTGTTTGTAGATTTAGGTACTTTGAGGGTTTGAAGATCATTGAAGATAAGATTGAAGAATTTTTGAAGACAAATCCTTGTTTACCAAGCTAAAATATCAACAAAAATTCACTTCCAAGCCTAAAAAATTAGAGTTTTAGAAGTGAACACCTGTGGGAAACTAGAGTGCAGACCGAGGGCTTTTGTTTCCACTTTTAAATTTTCAAAAATTCAAAAGAAAACTAAGTCACCAATGATGGTTACTTAGTCCCATTGAACCTATTTTTTTGAGGTTTTTGTAGATTTGGATACCCATTTGGCCGAAATGGGCTCTAGAGCATTTTTCTAAATCCGGGACTAAGTTGCCCAGATTGGCACAAGTGTCCCACCAAGCTTAAAAATTAATATTTCTAGAATTTCAGAGTTGCTTCAAGTCTACAACACACTTTTGAGTTCACACTTTCTATTTCATAACTTTCAATTTAGTTTTGTTTGCATTTCTAGGTCATTTATCACATGTTTGCATATCACAATGTGTTTTCCAACACTCCATATTTCTTAGATTTAGCATCATTAAATAATTTTATTTTTAGATCAGTGAATTATTACATCATAATTGGACATACAACATCTCATTTACATTAATCTTGAATGTTTACATTGTATTTTGACCCATCTTTCTCCTTTTAGGTGAAAAACCCTAGAAGTGCTAGAAAGAACCTAGGGTTCCAAAATCTTTGTTTACATTTTGGTGAACCTACCTTTTGAATAGATTCTTATTTGATTTGGAGTCAACCATCATCCTAGAATGATCTTGCATTTCATTTTTCATTAGTTAAGTTGCATTTCAGGGTTTCAAATTTTGCATTAGTGAAAGTGCATAAATGTTGCATTGTTGGCATCTTAAATCATTGAAAGCTTCTAAAATTTTGCATGTGCATCTTAGGTATACATTATACAGTATAGAGACTATGAAAATACATCAAAAAAATCTGAAAAATCTCAAAAAAATCCCTACTAGGACTACTTCATGACCTTGGGCGACTTAGTCCCTTTTCAGCCCTGAAACCGCCTTTTATAGAGCAAAAAACTTTATTTTTTAGCTTCTGTTTACTACCCTTACCTATCTGTATTAGTTGGTTGTATGTTTGTAACATGCATTTCATTGGATCTAGCTTAAATTAGCTCATTTCATGCATGATTTAAGGGTAAAAGCACAAAGTTGTGTCACACTTTCAACCAACTTATCAGCACAACTGAATTTAAGTATTTCTAACTAAAAAACAATTTTGGTCAAACATATGATCTAGTAAGATTCATTCTAGCTAAGTTATATGCTTCCACAACTTTTTCAACTAAAATTGTTGGCTAAAAATGTATGGAGCATCACTTTGAGTCCAATTTACCAAAAAAATTAAATTATTTGAAAAACTTGAAGTTTCAATAACTCTTGCTAATCTAAACAACATTTTTCTAAAAATATAAAAATACCCTTTTGTAGATCCATAAGTGTAGTTTTCAAAAATACATTTATTTTAATTGTTTAATTATTTTTTATATTTTATTTTTTATTTTTACTAAAAGTAGGTTTTTAGCACAAAATATGAGGTTGATTACTATGCCAAGGAAAAATACTAAAACTTATTAAAAAAATTTGAAAAAAATATGATGCACTAGATACAAGAATCTATTTTAAGATGGTATAATTTTTTTCCATTTTAGATAAATATTTAATATGAAAGTTGACATTCGATGAAAAGAGTTTTTTTTTTTATGCACATTTTAATATTTATTGAAAAATATATATTTATCAAAATTGGAAAAAAATATATCCATGCACAAAAATTTCAAGTTATAAATACACACAAAAATTGAAAGAAAAAAAAAATTTACTATAAAAAGTTTGACGTCCCATGCAACTTCATTTTTCAGCATTTTATCAACAACTAAATTATTGTTTTAATTTATTAAAAACTAGTTTAAAATAATTTTTATATTAAAAAAAAAAACATAAAATATACTAAAAAATACATATTTTACTACTTTACATCATTTCAAAATTCAAAACATATATGCCACTTTTTAGTGATTCAAGTTTAAAAATTGGATCAACATTGGTTGTTTCCTTTATAAAGTGTGACACAGCTTTGTGCTTTTACCCTTAAATTTCAAGTTTACATTCTCATCTTGCTACATAGCATAATAAACCAATTGTCATCCTTAAAATCTGGAAAAGTGCATTCCTCTTTTGCAAGTTTTCTTTCAAATGGTTACATTTCAAGTTTGTAGAATAATCATTACATCATGTTTTCATTACAACAATCTATATTTATCCTATTTCATGTTCTTCTTTTAGATCTTGTTGCATGTTGTAAGAAAGTTTTGTTAGCTGCATATGAATATTATAGTGTTAGAAGAACCAATTGATGAGAGTTTTGAGAATTTGAGTTGTTTCTCTCCTCTTACCTCTCCTATTAGACAAAACATTACTAACCAAGAGGACATAACAATAAGTAATCATGATGGTCACACAACACAACAAGAAGATGAAATAATAGACACATTTCTCAACATTACCTTACCTAGTCTCCATTAAACTTGTTCATCTCCTAATATCCTTCCTCAATGCAACAAGGATAGGTTGGTGTTAGAAGATATCCCTATTAAACGTCATGAGAATATTGCCCCTCCCTTCCATAATGTTCCTATCTTATGGGAAGATCTATTTGAAAACCATAGCAGTCCTCTTGATGCCCCCCTATTTGTGATGATGTCACTTTACTAAATTCAACCATGGATGAACACATCACAAGCTCTCCTTCTAGGGTGTTGGTTAAAAAATTTTGCACCATTAATAATTTGTGATAAATTCCTACTAGATGCAAGAAATTAGCCAACAACTCTAAATATTGATTTGTAAACTAGATAAATATTCTGTAATTTTTTTTAAAGGTACAAATCCCTCATAATATTTACAATGAATTGAAGAAAAAAGGAAATTAAACATCATGTATGATTTAACTAGAAAGTAGAAAAGGTATACTTGATATCAAAAAATTCCAAGTATCAGGTGCTTGAGCAACAAAATATAGAATATTAGCACAAAGACTAACTAATCTTCAAAAATGAAATATCCCCTCAATACCATATAGGAAATGAAATCAATGTAAGAATTGCACTTCTCATACCAAGATAAGAAATGCCTTAGATATTATTAAATGAAAATATTTAAGGAAACAAATAAACTCCATCAGATTGCACAAAGACAAAATGGTAATTTCATTCACCAACAGTACTAAGCCAAAAACTTGCAGAATAATGTCTAGAGAGAACATATGAAAATAGATAAAATTTAAATAGGAAAATGAGTTTTTCCTCTTCATGTTCATAACTTGTTAATCAAAAGATACGTAAAGAAAACAAAGAAAAACCATGCCACTACGATGGTGTTGCTTCACTTCTAGCTTCTTGGATCACCAAAGGTATTTTCCACCACACTTGGAAAATCTTCAGAATATGTATTAAGTCTTTATGTTGAGGGATGGATACATTTTTAGTCCTCACCTTCCATGTCAAATGAAGATCTTTAGCCATTTCCATGTGTTGCTCAAAAAATTTCAAAAGATCCATTTCCTGAGATGACACCAAATGTAATTCACTTAATTTTTGCAAATTTTCGACATTATGAGTGGGTATATCAAGAGTTTCTTTAACCGTTCTCTAGAAATCGATGATTAAGCCTTTAGCATCTACATTATCTTTAATTCCACTTTTTTCCTTTAGTAGATCGAGAGCTATCAAGGTGTTCAATGCTTCGTCTAAAAGAGCATCACATTCACTGATGACCTCTTTAAGCTTCTGTAAGCTTTGTCTAGCAACCTGCAATTTCCATTCTACTCCTTTAGCCCATGACAAGTAGTGAGTATCTGAAGGATTGGGTACGATTTGGTCTGTGATCAACTTTTCCATATTTGAACTCATCAAAAACTTCAATTCATTCTAATAATTAACCCACAATTTTTCTTCCTTGTCAATTGCAATGATATCATCCCACAAGGTAGGTTTCAGAGAAATTTCCCCTTGGACATGTTTAAAGGATTTATAAATAACAAGGCTTCCTTTCTTGATAAGAGATTTATTCCAATCATCTATAGCCTGAATTAAACTTTGACTACTTTTGATTTTATTTATGGCTTCTTTCCCAACTACAATAAGGGGTTCAAAAGAAGCATCTACCTGATAAATGGGTTGTGGAATGACCTAAAAAATGGATTTAAAACAAGCAGTTAAGTTCTAAACCCAAGCTTTTAATTCGTCCTTTCTTTCTTTATCTTTATTTGATCTCTCAACCATTCTGGTTGTTGATACCTAAAAAATATGCACATCTCCATTCCTAGTAGGAGGACTGAGGTCAACCCTATTCACTTCAAAATTACTCTCCACTACTTGTGAAGCATCTTTCTGCGTAGATGGGTGTGCAATTTCAAGTTGGAGTGTCCCTGATTTAGTGTCATCTATCAATCTAGCAGTGGTCTTCAACTCCTTAGGTTGAGGGGTTGAAGTCCTTTGCAACAACTGACTTACCATATCTTGCTTTGGCAAGGTTGATTGTACAAATTTCCTTTTCTAGGATAGTGAATCTTCTAGCCAGGCTGGGGTGGCTATGACTTTAGCTACCTTGAAACCTAGGGACCCAAATAGTGTCTGAGTGACTGGAGGAGTATCTCCTACTAGTGCAGTTATTTTTGGCTCTTGAGAGGGGTTTACCTCTCAAATAGGTGATTCATCCTAAGAGGGAGAAGAATCAACATTGAAATTATCTAATCTCTCCTCTTTTTCTTCTCCTTCATTTTCCTTCTCCAAAATAGGTAGATAGAAAATATCATCCCCACAAGTTTGTGAATATACATTTCTTTTTGGTGGATCATCATCACCACTTCCTTGGGAACCTATTGATGAGGACTGAGGGATATTACTGGTTTATTTCTTGCTAGCAGAGGCTTGGGAAGTACCTTAAGTAGCTTGTGAATCCTTTGATCTAGTGTGAGGGTGAGATTGTTCAATTTTCTTCTTAGTCACCCATTCTTTAGTTCTAGTTAGAACATCAAGAGTTCTAGCTTCAATAGTTTCTTTTTCCTTGAAATTCCAATCCATGGTAGGAATGGGCCGACTCTCTATGAGTTCAGTCTATATTGGGTCAACCATGTTAGACCCATATTCAATAAAATCTCATAAATCCTACTTTACATCATAAATAACAATTTTCTCCACTATTAATCTCATCCAGCTTCTCCTCTTTACCTCATATTCATTGAAACAATCTGCCCAATAATCTTCAAGGTTGGGTTGATGATTGAAAGAAGGACCTAATTTTAGGTTGCTCGTCATATGAGGGCATATTGTATTTGGAAAATTTTTCCTCAATATTCAAAGCATCAGACATAGATTGGCAACTTTATGCACCAAATCCAAATGGGAAGCTAACTATTAGTCTCTTTTGACCTTGGCACAACCTATTAACATCAACCAATTGCCTTCTAACCTCAATAATTACCCATTTATCTTCAGGGTACCTAGGAAATTTAATAGAAAAAACTGTGTATCCTCCCACTCTTATATATGAAAACCTCTAAAATTGAATAAAATGACAACCATAGAAAACAACTAAACCGTTAATTTTTGGGTGCTCTAAGGCTCCCTAAATCTTATAGGGTTTTCACCTAAAAGGAGATAGAAAGAGTCCAAAAATCAATGGGGTTCATCCAAATTGATGTTATAAAGGGTGTTTTGTGTGCTACATGACCTAAAATAAATGAAATTAACTAACCTAAATGACTTAAAATGAATGCAAAGCTAAGATTTATGAAGTGATGGAAAACATAGTGTGATATGAAAACATGAATAAAAATGAACAAAATGAACTAAATATGCAAACCAGAGAGTACTGGGTTGAATCTGAGTACACCTGGGGATGTTTTGAGCATATTAGGAGGTCTAGAAATGTAGATCAAAATTTCAAAAAATTTGATGATGGACTCATTTGACAAGGGTGGCGAATTAGTCCACTGTGAAACTAAAAATTTTCAAGAGGAAGTTTCTATCTATAGGGATCCTAGATCTAAAAAAATCTCAAATTCTGATGTTAGGGTGGACTCATTTTCCAAGGGTGGAAAATCAGTCCAACTTCAATGATGTAGAAATACAGTTAGCAACTCTACAATATTAGATTTGGGAAATATTGAATATTAGGTTGTTGATGTCAGATTCTATAGAAAATGGACAAAAAAAGCTTGAGATGAAAGAAATGATGATGAAATGTCTTGAAGAGCACTATTGACTTGAATTCACTTTTTCGACACCTTTAAACCTGTAAAATCTACAACATAACAAAAGAAAAAGGGGAAAAATCTTGGTGGGTTAGCAAAGAGGGGTTTTCCTTGGTCAAACCCCAGTTTGGTAATCAAACCCAATAAGAATATATGAAATGCAAGGGAAAATATAAATGAATAACATAAATTATTGCAACTTACCTCAAAACCCTTGAATATTTCAATCCAAATCAATGTCAATGGTTGCTTTAAGATGATTTAATGGATGCTTAATGATCTATTGCAAAATAACTTGACAAAATGCTATGCTTGAATGCTTGAATGCTTAGATGCTTGAAGATTGATGGATTACAAAAAGATAATAGATGTTAAAATGAGGTAAAATTAGCTTATTTATACAATCCTTGTGTCATAGTACCAACTATACATCATCACAGGCCGACATCAAGTGTAAAATTGAATAAAATCTTGAAAGAATTTTAAATTATTTTGAAATTTGTGTCAAGGTGGACTTATTCACCACCCATGGAAAATCAGTCCAACCTTGAGGGTGCTTTTAGTTGTTAAGAATTAAATGCTATTTAATGCTATGTGTCGAGGTATCATTCAAATATACACTTAAATAAAACTTATGAGTGCATAAATAGGTCCAAATAGACATGAGAGAAGTGTAAATAAGGGGGAAATGCCTAGAAAAGCGTGAATCTTAATAACAAGACTTAAAAAAACTTTAAAATAGGACTTTTTGATGTGTCAAATGATGATTTTTAGGTGAATCATATTAAATAGAGTCTAGAATAATGTAGAAATGATTTACAACACTTCACAACACATTCACAAGACTTCAATATTTAATAATAAGCATTAAAAACAAGCATGTTCAAGCCATGTTGCAATATAAAATTAAGACAAAACATGAAAAACATGATGAAACAAGGCCTAAAAGACCATGAAAATGAAAAAGGGCCATGTTTCTAAGACACATCAACAAACTATATAGCCTCTCATTGTAAAATGCCCCTGCAATTCTTTGAGCATTCTCATGGTAAAAGTATCAACAACTCTCTTGAAATAAAAGAAGCTCTTGTGAGGTTGAAGCTTATCAAAGTAATCATAAATTGGCACCTTTCCTAGTGGTAAATCACTTTTCCTTAACCTAAGCCAAGGCCGAGTGCTTGTAAGAGCATATATTAAATATGATGACATGAAAAAGAATATATTCAAAACAAAGAGTGACATCATCTCATTTACAAGGTCATTGATAATCTCATCCAAATCCAAAAATTGTTCCCCACTGAGAATGATTTGGATGAAGAAATACACCCATTCCTCAAAATTATGAACATATTCATTGCCTCTAACCCTATGTAACAACACAACAATATCGACTACTTCATCTATTAAATGATTCCTATGCAAGTTGTGAGGTAATTGAGACTTGCCTCTCTTTGGTTTGATAGCCAATTCTTTGCTATTACATTCCTATAAACTCCCTTCTTAGCAGGGAACTCAATTTGAGAATTGGTTATGTCCATTATCAAATATTTTTCCCTCTCTAGAATCTTCAAACATGACACAAAGGTGGACCTTTGAATTTTCAGAATGAGCCTATTATCCTCTATTCTACCTTCCCATGTCTATGAGTTGTAAAGCCTGATACATTCTAATACTAATTTAGGGCATTGTACTATGATTGGGAATGCATCAGCCTCAATCAAACCATTATCTGCTACTTTCTCAATGATGGGCGAGGGATTAGGTTGGTTGATTTTTTTCTGTAATGCATCTAGGTTTACTAGCCCTAATCGAGTATCTCCATTGTTAGGTCCCTCATAGGTTAACCTAGACACATATTGATAATCGACATATCTAACCCTTTCCATGCGTATTCATAACTCTTGACAATATATTTTCTTCAATGAGAGAGCAAATAATTGAGAAAAATAAATTGCAATGAATAAAGCTAAAAATACCTCTGGTAGCAAACCCTACAATTTGGACTGCATGTCTTCTCCATCTCTTCCTCAAAAATTGCCACAATAAGAATTTTTTCTTGTCCCTTTATTTTATCAACCACGACTACATGGAAAAGCATGAGGATAGATGAGCGTTAATGTCCTGATTTATCATTACAACACATGGTAGTTGTCACCATCAACAATCCTCACATAATCATCTTTTGAAAATTTGAAAACAAACATTTGTAGGTGATTATAAAAGAGGTTTGAATAACTCCACAAATATGTGCCCAAGTTTGAATGCTATATAAAATGGCCGCCCAACCTAATGACAACCACACTGGTGATAAGGTTCAAAAAATAATATAAAACATTGCCCAATAACATTTGAAAAGAATAAAAAGAAGACCCAGGCAAAAAAATGAAAGGTTTGATGAACTATGGAAAACCTCGCTTGAGTTCACATAGTGACATAAAATTATGCTCCTGCTTAGATGAAAGGATAATGAATGAACAAAAGACTTAATGTGATGGGAAAAGAAACAATAGTAACATAGGGTAAATAATATGCAACAAGAGAATGACACCTTAGGGAAACATGATAATCAAATCGACTCTTCTCCTCATCTCTCCATTATCAATCAAAAAGAAAACTTAACCATTGATCATTCTCCTACTTGTGATGATGTTATTTTAGGGGAACCAATCCATGAATGTCATGAACATGTGATTTGTAGTTCTCTTAAAAAATCTCCTCCTAGGGAGAATATCATCATGATAGAACATGGAAACACTAGTAATGTATCTTCCTTAGATAAAATGGCGATTCTAGATTTCCCTTTATTAGAGATACAACAAACCAAGACTATCGAGGTTATGAATGCACAAGTGTCCATTAGATATCCCTTGATTAATGGACCTCCTATATACCCTATTGGACATCCTAAGAATCTTCTAATCCATTACCCACCTTCAGATAAACAAAACTAACCTAAACTTATCCTTTACCCACCTACAAACAATGTTTCGTAGCAACTGAGTCATAATATCATTGCTCATACATATAACACTAGAAATAATCTGCAACCACAACAACCCACATAATAACCATTACCTTTTCCTAATCCCATTTTTCCTAGAGCCTTGATTATAGGAGTACAAACTTGTCGATCAACTTAAGAGAACTCTTGCAAAGATATCCCTATGGGTTCTATTTCAGAATTCCCCGAACTATCACACTATGCTTCAAATGGCCTTACAAAAATTTCCTATCTCTTCTAATGCACAATTTCATGATATAGCCACCATAATTCAAGGGTTGAATGTTGAAATTATTTTCCACCAAAGTGAGCTCCCCTCTTTGGAAGTGCAAAATTAAAATGAAGCTTTCATAATATTATCTCAATATAAAAAATTTGGCATAAAGTGCACCCTTGTTGATAATGGCTCAACTCTTAATGTGTGTAGTGTAAACCTTTTTCATAGGTTTCATGTGGATGAATAAAAAATTCAACCTACTTCTTTATCTATTAGTGGATTTGACATTGTAGAAAAGAAACCGCATGTTGTGATAACTCTTCCAATCATAGTTGGGAAGGCCACATTAGACACACTGCTCCATGTTATGCCTAACAATCTTTCATATAATCTCATTTTAGGCAGACCATAGATTTATGCAATGAATGACACGCCTTGTACTCTCCATCACAAAATGAAATACATCTACAATAACCAATTGTACACACTTGACGTTGATCCTGAGCCTAATAGTGTCTTACAACTCAAGAAAAACACAACAAACATCCCTTAAACACATCAACATCAACTACAAATGTTATATTTATTCAACAAAAATACAAACAACAAAATATTGAACAAGTTACAAAGCTATTAGAAGATGATTGGGGTTCCTTGGATTTCAAACATGATTTCATGGGCGAATACAAGATCGTAAACAAAGATTCCATTAAGGCACATGAAAAAGAAGTCATGTCAACCTAAAATTTAGACAACCCTTTGAAAACATCCACCTCAACCACTTTAGACCAAAACATAACAACTTACACAACAACTACCCAACCCAAAAGCAATGAAAAAGCTTATGAACTTATGAAACAACTTGGATATAGTGGAAAAGGATGTGGTGCTAACGAATGAGGTATCCACAACCCTATGAACCCTATCACACAACAAACAACTCATGGTCTTGGTTATTTTCCTTTGATAGAAATCACGAAGCCTTCCCTTAACAAGAACAATATCACAAAATATCCTTCTAATTCAACTCTAATTGTAAAGCATCTTGAACTCATAGACACTAGTGGTCTTGATCATTCTCCTTTACAAACAATAAAAAAAAAAATACACCTCTTAATGTCAATGTCATCTCACAACACACTAGGGATTTGAATTCATTAGGTTTTACAACCTCCTATAAAGGAGAGAACAAAATATCACAATCAAAAGAGTCTTGTGTAGGTATGAAATCTTATACATCTAAGAAAAATAATTTTGTCAAATAATCAAGCAAAATATTCTATGATTGATCAAGAAGCTATCTTGTCAAGACTCCTTCAAGATCACTTGATAACCCTTCCTCCCATAACTCAAAATAAATTTTATTACAAGACTTATTTTTGTGCCTATCATAGAGTCCATGGTCATACCACTAACAAATGCAAGGCTTTGAGTAGTAAAATATAGCATCTTAGGGATTTTGGTGTTCTTACTTATGATGTGGGGGCACCAAATTCCTCTAATTGATATTTATTTTCACTCTAGCATGCATTTCACTAATCACTTCGGCTCACCTTTATCTTGCACTATGTGAGGGAAAGGGGTTTAGTAGCCTTCTTCTCATATGTCACTTGCCATTTCCACCTTTGGCTAGTTGTTAACCTTTCATGAATATATAAGAGCAAGCTTGGGACATAGACGATGTGCCACAAGTTGGATCACATGTGACATACCACCCCTTTTCATGATGTATCTTATCAAAAACATATGACTTGGCATAGGGATTTCCATGAAAGCTCTCATTTCTCCTACTTTAAAGCAATTTCTCATAGTAATGGTGTTCGCAACTACTTTAAAGTAGGGGCATACATGGACACTCACATTTCATTTTGCGATTAATTTTTTCTTGTGATGCATCTTCTTCTTGGTGGTGTCATTAGGATTGATTCCATCCAAGAGCGTGATACTTCTTTTACACATCCTCTCTTAGAGGCGTCAAGCACAATGTCCCCTATGATGAGACCTTGCACAAACTAAGAAAAATCCTTTTAAACATTTCTTACACCATTAACAATGTCTATAGGTGTCAAGCATATGAATTTTTGCTTACCTCATAGAGCTCGAAAATCCTTTTCCTTTGTGGCACTTTATTAAAGTTATTATGAGGTAGAAATTTGGTATGGTTGAGTAGGAATCCCATTTTGAGGCATGAATTTCCCCATAGCCACCTGTGTGTTTGTGAGTGCATACCAACTAGTGTATATTTCTCACCTTTTGGGTCTTCTCACTCAGCAGACAACCATGAGTTCCGATGCCCTAGAGTGAGTATGCATTTTCTTTTTGGACAAATAGACTAGATCTGATCCACAACTAGTTGGACAAACAATCGAAGCTTGATCCACCTCTTTACTTCTCTTCCTTATAGTTATTGCCATTGCATGATAATGCATCTTGTCTTGTTGCAAATCATTCACCTTGTGCGTGTCCTTTTGTACTCATGTTGGTTTGACTTAGGATCTTTGATCCTAGGGGCTTGCACAACCTCCTTTGATCTTTCTCATTCTTTACCATTTGCATTGGTACAATTGGACCCCTCTTGAATTGCTACTTTAGTGTGAATTTGAAGCAAGTTCATCTTCTCACTAAAGTGGGGGCTAAAAGTGGACACAAAAAATAATCCCTTTTTGCTTGCTTGATTTGGGAATAATTCATGACAAATTGGACTTAATGAGGCCTTGATTTAGTGTTGTGAGGTGTTTTACACATCCACACTAGGTCTTGGAACCTTGTAAAACTAAACAATATACATTTATCGATGTCTTGTGAAGGTGTTGTAAAGTATTGTAAAGGACTTTCACACTTCTCTAGACTTAATGAACCCATTTAACATTATAAAATATATTTAATAGTAGTGTTGTAATGTGTCTTACACATTCACATTGGATGTTGTGCCTTCCTAGGCTATGTAGACTTCATTTTAGTGTTGTAAAGTGTATTTAATCACACTTTCACATTGAATTTTGTGTCCCAAGCCCTAATTTACCTTCACATCATCATCAATAGGCCCCTATTGCCCCTATATTGTGTATCCCAAGGCTTGAACTAATCAAATACATGAGAAATCAACATAAGAACTAAAATTTCTCACTCCCCAATAATCCAATTGTCAAAAGGGCCCCTCTAGGACTAAGTCACCCATCTAGGTGAATTAGTCCCTTCCAAGTGGGACTAAGTTACCTAGCATGGCGACTGAGTCCAATTTGGCCTATTTTAGAGGTTTGAGTGGGAAAATTTGGAATTTAAGTTTATTCTTTCTTCATGTCGACCTTAGGGATCCAATTTATGGGTAAATAAGGTGAATTTCCTATAAATATAAGTCTCTTAATATTGATTTACAACCTAATAATTTCATCCATCATCTATCTTCTCTTTCAAGTTAAGCAAGCTAGGATTTTATCATTCCAAGTCATCAAGATAGCTTCCTAAGATATTCAAGGGTAGATTCTTCATGTTTTGCTGCAAAAATTCAAGATCAAACATCATGGAAAGGTATTAACTCCATTGTTTCATGTTTCATTACATTCTCTTTTCATTCGGTATAATTACCTAAAAAGGGGTTTCACCAAGGCAAACCCCCATGCCCTAACATTCACCATTTCTTTCTTTGTCGTTGTGTGTTTGCATATTTAGGTACTTGGAGGGTTTCAAGATCATTGACGATAAGATTGAAGAATTGTTAAAGACATCTCCTTGTTTACCAAGCCAAAATATCAACAAAAAGTCACTTTTAGGCCTACAAATCAGAGTTTCAGAAGTAGACACTTGTGGGAAACCAGAGTGTAGATTGAGGGCTTTTGTTTCCACTTTCAAATTTTTAGAAATTCAAAAGTTGACTAAGTCACCAACAATGGTGACTTATCCCCACTAAACCTATTTTTTAGAGGTTTTTATAGATTTGGATACCCATTTGGCCAAAACAAGCTCCAAAGCAATTTTCCAGATCTAGGACTAACTCACCTAGATTGGCACAAGTGTCCCACTAGGCTTAAAAATTAGTATTTCCAAAATTTCAGAGTTGCTTCAAGTATTTAACACACTTCTAGGTGCACACCTTCTATTTCATAACTTTCCATTTAGTTTTGTTTGCATTTCTAGGTCATTTATCACATTTTTGTATATCACAATGTATTTTATAGCACTCCATATTACTTATATTTAGCATCATCAAATCATTTTATTTTTAGAAAAACGCATTAGTACATCATAATTGGACATACTACATCTCATTTACATTAATCTTGAATTTTTACATTGCATTTTGGCCCATCTTTCTCCTTTTAGGTGAAAAAACCTAGAAGTGCTAGAAAGAACCTAGGTTGCCAAAATATTTGTTTACACACCTTCACCTCATTCTCTGCAACCTTCTCTCATAGAAAGTGATAATGAATTTATATATGCTTTGTCCTTGAATGCACTACTAGATTATTTTAAATTTTGACATCACTTGTATTATCACATAAGATAGGAATTGGTTCATCATATGACACTTTGATATCCTTCAAGGTTTTCTTCATTCACAACACCTATATGTAGCATGATGTTGTAGCAATTTATTCTACCCGTGCAATAAATAATGATGTTGAATCCTAGTTCTTACTTAGCCAAGACACTAATCTACTTGCAAGAAAGAAAGAAGCACCAATTATACTTCTCCTATCATCCACATGACCCAACCAATCTGCATCTATAGAAACATTTAGAGAGAAATCAGTATCCTTTGGGTACCATAATACATGTTCTGGAGTGCCCTTCAAGTATCTAAATATTATTTTTACTATTTCCACATGTGACTCTCTAGGATCTTCTTGAAATCTAACCACAAGATAAATTTCATGCATGATATTTGGTCTAGTAGCAATTAAATATAATAGTTCCCCAATCATTGATCTATACTTGGCTTGATTAGCATTAGGAGCTTCTTCATTTTTCCTTAGCTTGGAACCAATAACCATAAGGATATATATTGATTTAGAGTCTTGCATTCCAAACTTATTCAACATTTTCTTAACATACTTTGATTGTGAAATGAATACACCTTTTTCTGTCTGATTGATTTGAAGTCCAAGAAATAAATTCATCTCCTTTTACAATTCCTTAACCTCTGCTACTTACAATCTACCTTTCCTCACACCTCCACTTCTCCTGTCTCCTCCAAAAAATCATGCAAATTTCTTCCAAAATGGGGGGTCATGGGGGTTTAAAGACTTCCCTCTATGTTAGATTTACAGTCTACCAGTCATGTCCATGCTAAAAATGGGTCGCCATGCTATATTAATGGCACCAACAACCCTTTTTCCTTCTCTTGTGTTATACTCTATTATTCTACCCATATTATTTTGGGTCTTGGTCCATCCTTTCACATGAATGATTGAGGAATATCATGAGGTTCCATGCCTCATTAAATGTGTGGTCTCCCCCTTGATTTCTTTATTTCATTATTTTGTTTATTTTTAATTATTGTTTTCCATCTTCTCTATCAAGCTTGGATGTCGTTGGTGAGGATGTGAAATCCTTCCCCCCTTAGGATAAGTCACTCTTGACTTATTAGAAGGGTTCATTTGTTATTTTTCTTCAAAATTTTAGGTTACTAGCCAAGTTAATTGCTTTTGTTCATGCCAAATCCTCATCTCTCAAGTGGTTTTCCTTTCCTCAAGTTTTCCATATTGGAATAATTTTTATAATATTTAAGAGGGTTCTTAATAAAATTTACTCTCGAGTAACTATTTTCGCTTAATTCAATCCTCTATAATGAATTTGTGGGTTGAAATTTCTTAAAAGACATCTATATTATGCCACTAGGTACACACATTTATTTGTTAACCCTTGAAAAGTGCTAAAATACCATACATCAATTACCACTCTTTGTAGTCAAATAAATCACCTATTTAACATTAACTTTAAATATGCCATGACAATTACTGCATGACGTGATGTGAAATCCCATCCAATAATTGGTTTATGGGAGTTAGTAATATTCAAATACCACCACCTTCCGCTATGCACTCTGTTTTTCATTTATAATTTACGTATCCAAATTTTCTTTGTCACCCATTCAAGTTTCATTTTTGGTTAGTACTAGTCATCCATTCCTAGGACCTTAAAATTCCATTTAATATATTCAAAATAATTATGTACATATCAAGTGACCAACTTGGTTATGTTCAATTGGAAGTGTATAAAGACAACATAACCCAGAGTCAAGTGACCCTCATAGGTCCAACATTTGAATTTTGTTGCTCTGAAACCAATGTAAAGTTTATCACTCAGGCACTACAATTTTTTTAAACAATTCACCACAACCACCAATTTTACCGATAAAACATACTTCATCTAAATTTGAAGTGCTAATTTAAAAAGTTCATTTTCCAGGATCAAAATAAATCAACGTTACCACTTCTATGCTTACACTAAAAGGAATGCTAAGGTCCCAAGGTTAAGGTCTTTCCTAGACCTACAACCTAAGCCTCAAGGGTTCATGATGACCCTACCTAAGTATCCCCTCATGGAAATTAGAGGCTTTGTAGTTCACCCCATAGTGACAGAGGGAGTTCAATCTATCCTCTTGTATGAGATCTATGATCTTAACTTTAAACAATGATTGTTAATTAAGTATAAGTAAGCTATCAACTTAGACAAATATAATATAATGTTAGTAACTTTTCCTTCAAGTTTTTGATCCATACCAAACATTACCAAACATTAGTGTACAAACATTCACAATATTCAGAAGGTGTCATTCGTAGCTTAATTAAAAATATTACACACATTGACTACCATGAGCTTTCGTCCATATACACAAGCTGACTAGCTCATACACATCACATGTATAATAGTGACTAGATCATACATAGATCACAAGTACAATGGTGATTAGCTCATACACATCACATTTACATTAAAGTGACTTGCTCTAGCATATACCACAAATACATAGTGGCAAGCTCTAACCTACATCATATATACAAAATGACGAGTTCCACCATACATCACAGATACACAATAATGAGCTCCAATATACATCACAAATACATAGTGATGAGATCCAACATACATCACATGCATAATGGAAAGATTCAACATACATCACATATACATAGTGACAAGATGGAAGATAAGTCACATCCATAATGGTTGATTAACACATGTCCATAATGTATCCTAGATAGAAAGAATATTGATGCATTATGCACTACACCGCAGGTCCTATTCTTTCCTATAGTCTTTTGCACCAATGGGAAAATGGGAAGAGGATTCGATACATCCCATACTATACCGTAGGTCTGTCCTCAACCCTACAAGGCCAAGTATATAGTCTAACAACTAAGAAGGGGATTCTGTGCATCGTTTACTACAACGCAAGTCCATCCAGCACCCCAAGGGTTTCCCCAAGTAGTGAACCTACCAAACCTAGTGGATTCTAACTTCAATTTCCTATAGGACATTGGAAACATGTCTATCCACCCAGGAAGAAGTAGCTCTTGATATATACCACCTTGTGACCTTAGTGGTATTGTCAGCTATCTTCTTCACAATCCCAAGCAACACTTGGCATCAGTTGTGATTCCATGCTTATCAATGATAACCAAAGAAACCTCTCAATACGTAGTTATCCTTGGATTACCGTTACTCACATGGATGGGTCCCTACCTGTGCAATTGCTATGACTGTATCATAACCATGGTAGCTCGCTACCTTCACCTCCATGAACCCTAGTAGTAGCCAAGACATGGATCATTGGCACAATCTAATGACTACCTGACATTGCTTAAATATCTTAGTGGTTCACCCTTGGGTGGGTCATACATAATATGAATCACAATCATGCTCAACAAGTACAAAATACTAGAAATAATACCTCTAGATATGAAGTTTAATTACACATACACATAAGAGATACATGGAACCAACATAAGATGGACTTTATCCAACATATACATATAATCAAATACCAATTATAAAGTAGTCAATATTTTCTTACTATATAAAAGCATATTATGTATTAAATACACATTATTAGATTCCCTTAACTCATTCATACCCATTTGGTACCCATTCAGCCTCAAAATGAAGCCTATTAAAGGGAGAAGGTCAAATTGTTGAACAAGAAAAATGAGAGGGGGGTGAATCACTATAGGAAATTTAAACCTTTGAAAACATTCATCAAAACTTAGATCAATCAAAAAACTTTAACTCTGTTGAAATGATTAAACATTAAGTGCAAGTGTAGAAATTGAAAACCATCACATAAACATAGTCACACTGGATTTACATGGAAAACCCAATGAGGGAAAAACCATGGTGAGGATTAACTCACACTATAGAGAATAACAAAACTAATTACAAAGGCTTAGTGCCCGAGAAAAAGGCTCACTGCAAAATAAGGTCTCATTGTTGAACAAGGCTAACCACCTAAAGGGATCACTACCATAGAGATACAAAGAAGATAGAAGAGATATGTTAAAAAGAGAAGACAATTTCAATGCAACAAATATTTCCACCACATTTTACTCAGCCACTTGCAGGCGTGCATGAATGATAGATTACACCTTCAGCTCACTACATTAAAAAACTTAGCATTTAGACTTCACACTAATCTGCCACACTCGCATCACACACACACATGAATTTTCATTTATTTGCTCTATTTCTTTACACTTATCTCTTGTACCTCTTTTAGCTTTAACTCATCCTATATTTATACCATCTTCAACTTGTTGGAAATAGGATTCCATTTAATTGCATTCTAAACATATTTCATGTATCTCCTAAGTCCTTGGAAAGTGTTTCCACAACACTAGGATTATAAAGAGATTAAATTCGAATGAAATGAACATGTAAATTAAATTTTTTAATTGTTCCTAAATAATAGGAACATGTGTAGATTCCCTAGGAGTGTTCCTACAAAATAGCGATTGATAATTACAATGTATGTGGAGTGGCACTATTAGTTTAGTTTCAGTTTAGTTTAATTTAGTTTAGCTTAGTTTTAATTTAGTTCCATTCAGTTCAGTTCAGTTCAGTTCAGTTCAATTATGGTTCAGTTATCTTTAGCTGCATGTTAGTTATTTTGAGTTGCATATAGTTGAATTTAGTTGACTTGAGTTGCATGGCTAATGACTTCAGTTGTATGATAGATAATAGGTTGATACTTTCAGTTAACAAGGGATGATCATTCATGCATGATATTTGCATGAAAGGTGGAGAGATATGTTTTAGTTAACAAAGATTGACTTGGACCCACTTTGGGAGCCCAAGTTGGTATCTATTAGTTACAACTATTGCATGGAAAAGATATTTATAATGCTCAGTTAAGTGGGACCCAGTTTGGGCACCTACTTTGAGGATGAGCTTGCATAAGATATTTTTTACAACTATGAGGTTAACACTTCAGTTTGGGACACCCAAATGGATGGATTTATTTTAACACTATCCTTCATGGTAGAACTCTACTTGCAAAGAATAGGCATGGGTTTTTTGAGATAAGCATTGTGCTTTGTAATTGTAAACTTGTTGGAGTTTACAAGGAAAATATTTGTCTATTTATTTGTAGCAGGTTGAACATAGTTTCATCATAGTTTATTGCAGGTTATGAAGAATAATTGTTGAAGGAAAAAGAAGTATCTCAAGCAAGGATTGATAAAGAATTATTGTAATCTTGTTATAAGGTTAAATAATACAAGCACTATTGATTATGATGGTGAAGTTTTTTCCCGAAAGGGTTTCTCCATGGTATATGTTGTGTCACTTCTATCTTCTGGTCTTATTCTTCTACAATATTCTATCTATTTCTACAAATGGTAAAATGAATCTAAACAAATAGTCACTCACAAAGAAATTATGACAAAGAACACTTATTTAGATCTATAGTATAATAGTTTTACAAGTTTTAAAGCTACAAAATTTACCTTCAATTTTCCACATTTGGTATCAGAGCTAGTGGTTGGTTAAGGGTTTGGGATGCCTTTCTCTTAAAAGTTTGACGGTTTTTTGTTTGTAGTGGGAAATTTTACTATTGTGTAATGCAGATTTGAAAAATAAGTTTGTTTGAATGAATTCTAATTCTTGTCTATAAATTGAAAGATTCAATGGATCTAGTTATGGGATGTTGAAATTAAAAATGGAGGATCTCCTTGAAGAGAGAGATCCGTGGTTAGATGTTTGTAATGATAAGAATCCATCTATAATGATGTTAGATGAGGATTGGGCTAATCTTGATAAGAAGGAAAGAGGGACCATAAGATTATATCTTGTTGATGTTGTTCTCTTGAATGTTTTAGATGAAACTATTGAATATAAGTTATGGAAGAGGATAGGTGATATTTATCAAACAAAAATTCTTACTAATAAGTTGTATCTAAAAAGATAGTTGTATTTTTAAAGATGAAAGATGGTGATTTTGTTGCAAATCATTTGAATTATTTTAACTTGATTATGAGTTAGTTAGAATCTATAGATGTAAAGCTAGAAGATGAAGATAAATGCATATTGTTACTTTTTTCTTTACCAGAGTCTTGGGAAAATCTAATTGTTGCTATCAGTGGTAGTGGTCCAAATTTGAGATGGAAAATATAATTCCTACTCTCCTATCAAAGGAGATGAGGAGGAAGTCTAAAGAGGAAAACAAAGATGCCTTGTTTATAAGAGGTAGGCTTGAGAAAAAGGAACCTAAGGGAGATAAGGAAAGAAAGGGTAAGTCTAAAGGATGGTCTAAGACCCCTGGTAAGAGTAAGGTAAAGTGTTGGAACTATGGGAAACTGGGACATGTGAAGAAGGATTGTAAGAACAAGAAAGATTTATGATTCTTCTACAAAGGAGTCCTCGGATGACAGTAATGATGCATTGGTTATCTCATATAATATTGTTTGTGATAACTCTTTGCCAGATGTTTCAGAGTGATCTTCATGAAGAGGATGGTAGTCATGATTCCATGTGTGACTCAGTACCACAGTTCAGTAGGAGTTGTTGGTGTAGACACCTAAAAATGGTCTGGAGAATCTAATTAATTAAATACGACTTATTTGATTAATTTATCTTAAATTCATCTACTTAGTAAATAAATAGAAATATTTATTTATATTAAGTTCATTATTAATTCTTCTATTTCTCTCCTAATTAAATAAACAAAATTAAAAACTTTGTTTTATTTAATTATTATCATTTCTATCGTATTATTTCTCTCTTAATTAAATAAACGAAATTAAAAACTTTGTTTTATTTAATTATTATCATTATTACTTCTTTTATATTTCTATCATAAATTAAATACACAACTTAAATAATTTGTGTTATTTAATTACCTCATCACATTTCTTCTTAATTAAATAAAGATATCTAAAATCTTTTATTTAATTATCATTTTTCTTTTGTTTTAATTTAATAAACAAACCCTATAGTTTGATTTATTAACTTATTCAATCCTCTTTTTGCTAAATTTAAATGAATTAAAATTATTTAAATTAATGCATAAATCATTTACCACTATTCACTCACCAAAAAAATTAAATTTTCAAAATTTAATTAATTCTACTGTCATTCACGGGAAGAGCTTCGGGGACAAACCTGCAGGAAGTCCTCTCAATCTTCTTCCTCCAATCTTCCCTCTCATCTTGCCTGGTGTTTTCATGGGGAGAAACAATCCTCCATGATCAACTCCATCTTCTCATCCCATGCCATTCAATTCTCTAGATTGAATCCCAGCCTCTTATCCCGTATCCCTATGCAAATGTGCTGCCGTGAAAGCTATAAATACAACTCTTTAGCTACAGGAAAGGGATCCCAACTTATGCAATCTTACTTTGCAGGTTTTCCAAAGCATCCAGCATTCATCCAGCAATCAAGCATCCAACATCCATCCAGCATCCATCCAACATTTGCAATCATGGCAGCAATCACAGTAGTTTTAAGCATTTAATCATATAGGAAATAGAATAGTTCAATTCTCATTCTCTAAGTGTCATTTCAATGGTCTAATTAGCTTCTAAAATCTGAGAGCAAAGTAGATTAGAGAGATCTTTAGAGTTAGAGAGCAATAGGACAGATTTATGAAGATTTTTAGTTTAAATTAGTTTAAATTTCTTAAATCTTAGATGCAATGTCCTATTTAGAAGTGCAGATGCATTGTTAGTTTGTTTTCCTCATTCTACCACTTACAAATTGGCACCCACCGTGGGGCCTAACCCCATATTTTACTTGATTTTTTTGAGAAAAGTGTCTTACAGGTATCAGCATGATAGTTTTCATGAAACCGTGACTTTTTGCAGTGCACCAGTTGGATCTTATAGCGCGTCGGTGGTCTGTTTCAGCGCACCGAGTCACTGTTTCAACGTGCCGCATCACTATCCTTAAAATCATTTTTTTTTTATCTGGATCCGAAGCATCCGCAGCCAGATTTTGTTTTTGTCTATTTTTGATTAAAATTTACCAATCCTAGGATAGCAAATGGATAAAATTTATCAATCCTAAGATAGAAAATGGATAAAAATTGATCAATCCTAGGATAGAAACTTCACAATTTCTTGTGGGATTAAAATTGAACATCATGCTTTTATGGAGCAATATCTCCATGTAGATTAACTAATTTGTCTTTTGGGTTTTAAAAAGAACAACTTCTTTGCTGTGATTGGGTGATAGGTTTATGCTCTCCCCTTTACTGGGTGCATTAGAATACCAGAATCACTTTTTTTTATGCATTTTTAAAGCTTTTAAAACCTTTAGATAGGCCTGCCGTAGTGGAAAAAAGTACTCACCCTATGGGAATGACCTGAGTGGGGACAGCCAAAAGCCATGGTATTCCAACCCACTTAAAAATTTATGTGAATTTGGGGAAACCCTCTTTCAACGGAAGTGTGCAGGATAACCATCCCCAAAATCTTTGTTCTAAAGATTGAGAGGTCTCTCGAGGGAGTTTATCCATTTGCCGCTCCGAACGGAAACCCTATCTAAGAACCTAGAAATAGAAGCACGCTTGTCAGTTTCTAAACATTATAATACTCGGCGGTGCAGGGGCGGGGAAGAATCTACCCTCAAGCACTCACCATATAATTGCCAAGGACTATTTGCTCAGGGGATCTGGTATCCACTTCCGTCACTCTGAGTACGCACCTGAAAAAGACAAAAACATGGGTGCCCTCTAGGGGTTGACATGGCTGTGTGAGTCGACGCAATTCCAAGCTGTGGGTCATTCGAGTATATAACGATGACCTTTTGTCTCTAGGAGTGAGTCTATCTGAAGTGTCTTATCTGTTATAAACCAGTGAAAATCAAGAAGAATCATGCTTGATTCTTAAGAACATACACTATCTGTTTAGATTCTAGGATTTTAAAGTCAACCATTCTATTCTTGCTTGCTGTGTCTTCTCTCATTAAATTTAGATAAGATCATCACAAAAATCTTCAAAATCAAAACACTTGTGAAATTCTCATGATTCAAGATTGGGTATCCACCAAATTTGTCAAGAAATCTCTTGTCAAACGAATCAGAAAACCAAAGAAAACACTGGCATAGAAACAACTTCTGAGAAAACAATGATTTTTATATCAAAGTAGGAAAGTTCTACTCCAACATAGGACTTTTATTCATAGGTATCACAATTTCTCTAGAGGTTATACGGATGACTATGCTGTAGCTCCCTTAGATTCACAAGCATTTTATCAGAGAAGGGCTCTTAGGCAACACCACAATCACAGTCAAAGAATTCATTCAGAATACATCCCACAACCAGCCATACAATATGATACCAGACCAAGTGAGTTTCATAGAATAAGATAGTTTTCTGTCTTAACACCTCATGGTTCTATTTTAGCGCATCATTGGTCTGTTTTAGTGCTTTAGGTTTCTGTTCTAGCACTTCACTGGTCTGTTTTAGCGCTTCAGTGGTCTATTTTAGCACTTTAGGTCTCTGTTTTAGTGAGTCACTGGTATGTTTTAGCGCGTCACTAGTCTATTTTAGCACTTTGGGTCTCTATTCTAGCGCGTCACTGCTCTGTTCTAGCACGTCACTACTCTGTTATAGCGCGTACCAACTCTATTTTAGCACTCTGAAAAGTCAGAAAAATAGAGAGTTAGTAAGATAGTTTGTCAATTTACCCATATCAAAAACAAGGTTTTCATTAGTCCAAAACATTTTTTTCCATAGTCCAAAACACTTGAATCATACAAAAGGAAAAACTTTACTATTACACCTAGATCTTGAAACATCTTGCAAAGTGTCCTTACCACTAAATCTGAGATTTTTTGTCAAAATTTCCCTATCAAGGATTTTTATCATCTTTCCATCACGAAACTAGACATGACTAAATCAGATTTTAAATCAAAAACCTCGACACTTATCCAATCAAAAATCCAAGATCAAAGTCTAGAGTAAAACTCTAATGTTTGTATGCCTATTTTCACACGATTAGCATATCAAAGACAACAACAAGAAGAAAATGAAAGAATAGCAGCCATGGCTGAAGAAAACCCTTAGGGACAATACAGTAACACTAATCCTCTCACTAATTCACACAAGAAAGAAATAACTGCAGAAGAAATCGAGAAAGTTCAACAAGACCCTCATTTCCATAAATTTATGGAAAAGATGCTAGAGCAAGATATGGAAAAGTATCTTCTATTATTAGTTGACAAAGGTGCTAAGCTTCCTAAAGACTTTGATGTTAATCAACTCAAGGAAACGACCACACCCCAGACAACTAGTATGGAAAACCCAAATCAAATAGATGCTTTGACAAAACAAATCCAACAATTACAATTACAGTTCCAAAATATCCAACAAGGGCCAACAAAAAGATATTCCTTACAAGACATTTGCCCTTATCCATTCGATCCAAGCATTAACATGATACCATTTCCACGGTATTGTGAATACCCGACGTACAACAAATACAATGGAAAAATCGATCCGTTTGATCACGTACGGGAATTTCGAGCCATGAGCATAGAGTTCGCACACGAGGACTCTTACTTACTATGATTATTTCCAAGAAGCTTAGGAAACACTTGCATGGAGTGGTTTTCTAAATTGGAACCTGGGATCCAATCTTTTGAAGAACTAATCAATAGGTTCATAATGCACTTCTCATTCAACATCCAACATGGAGTGACCTTAAAAGAACTCTACAACACCAAACAAGTAAAGGGTGAAAAGTTTCTTTCCTTTCTCCAACGATGGAGAAGGCTATTTGCTAAATACCCCAGATCTATTCCTAAAGAAGAGAAGATAGAGATGTTAATTGATAACTTAGTGGATGACATGAATTATAGATTGGACTTACAATGTCCATCTACATTTGAACAAGTTATTGAAAAGGGGCTCAAAATCAAAGAGGCTCTAATCAAAAGAGGAACGATCAAACACTTCATTGAAGGTTCAAACAATAACAATTCCTCTAACAATAACAACGAAAAGCCAAGATTTTGGAAAAAGAACAAGAATACTAATACCATGATCGATACACACACATCTAAACCAGTATTCACCTTGACGCCAACCACTACAAACAAACAAAACAATGGTCTTAATGTCAAACAAAGTAGTGATCAAGGAAATAATCAAAACAATGGAGAAACAAAAACCCAATCATTCCAACAACCATCCAATAAACGAAAATTCATGCCATTAGGACAATCATTGGAATCAGTCCTCAAAGAACTTTTAGACGAAAAACTCATTCAAGTACAAGAGGTTAGAAATTGGGACCCTCAAGTCAAACCATCATGGTGGAATGACTTACATTACTGTCACTACCATCAAAATAAAGGCCACATGACTGAAAATTGTTGGCAGTTAAAACATGTGGTACAAGACCTCATAGATCAAAAGAAAGTAGTTGTAGAGGGGCACCAAACAAACAAAGATCATACAATGTTCAAAAATCCTCTACCTAATTATTAGAAGGGAGAATCCTCTTCTGTAAACACTAAAGGTAAAAACGTTGGTTATGTTTATGACACAACGATCCTTTGTTTTTCTGCTGCCAAGGAGGATGAAGAGTTATGCAATCAAATCAATCGGAACAATGACATTACATCTACCAATTTGGTACAACATATGGACAAATCTGAAAACCAAATTAACGTAATCACACTCAAAGGGAAACAAGAGTACCAACCAGTTAATGTCACAACAAGGGCACAATCCAAAGTTATATTGAAAGGCGCATCATTATCATCCCCATCTATGGATCCTCCCTCTAATCAATATAATCTCATCGATCAATTGCAAAAAATATCGGCACAAATATCCATCTTGGAACTTCTAAAAATTTCCCCATCACACAAAGAAGTTCTTGAGCAAGCTCTTGTATCAACCATGGTACCTAACAATTTGGATGTATGTCAATTCCAAGCTATGGTGGACATCTATCTCAGACCTCATTACTGCTTCATTTTCCTCGGGAACATGATGATGTATCACTCCACCCATCCACATATACCGCCTTCACATTGAAGTCCCTTATCCATAAAACACCATGTAAATGTGGTTCCGATAGAAGGAGTGGGTTGGTTTAAATATTTGTACCTTAAAGCTGATTCATGCACTAGGATACTCAGATGAAGCCATTGATACAAGAAGAAAAATCACAATCAAAGCATATGATGAAGAAGAAAGGTCCTCTAAAGGGTTGACCATATTACCCATTCAAGTGGGACCTATTGTCCAAAAGTGGTTTGCCAAGTCTTAGTTAGGGAACTGACATACAACATACTGTTGGGACGCCCTTGGATCCATGATATGCAAGCAGTACCTTCCACCTATCATCAATGCTTGAAATTTCCC